>QEPC01005108.1:2706245-2717623 GCA_003113815.1 Sphenodon punctatus
CCCCCCCCCGAAGTCCCTGCTAGTGTGGGCTCCGGGCCGCCACCGGCGACCCAGAGCCTGCACCAGCAGGTAGGTACGCATAGGTTCAGTTGTACTAGGGTGATCCCTGGGGTGGGGGGTGGTTTAACACACACTCCGTCCCAGGGATCACCTACCTCCCTACCCAGGGATTGCCTACCTTGCGCTCCGGGTGGTGGCGGCGGCGGTCCGACTCCGGCAGCTTCAGCGCTGGTTGTGGCTGCCGGCTTCAGTGCTACTAGGTCTTCCTGTGAACTTCCAGGTTTCCCCGGAAGGCCTAGTAGCGCTGAAGCTGGCAGCCACGGTCAGCGCTGAAGCCGCCAGAGTCGGACCGCCACTGCCGTCCGGAGCACAAGGTAGGCGATCCCTGGGTGGGGAGGTAGGGTGATCCCTGGGGTAGGGGTGTGTGTTAAACCACCCCCACACCAGGGATCACCCTAGGACCTGCTGCCCGCACTAATAGGGACTTAGGGTTAAAAAAAATTTTTGTTTAATCCAGGCTGGGCAGGGTGGGTGGGGGGTGCCCCCCTTCCACCTGCACAGTCTGGGAGGGGGAGGTGGGAGGTTTTTTTCCCCCCCATTGATTTCAATGGGGACAGTTCCCCGTTGAAATCAATGGAACAAATCCGGTACCAGTAAACCGGTACAAATCCGGCAATCCGTTTTTTTTTAATCCTGTTACCGGTAAATCCGGTAGCTGGTAATTGCCTTGATATCCCACCCCTAGTAATTAGAGGGTTCAGAGGGATCCAGAGTGGACTTTTTGAGGATGGGGGAGACAGTGATGTGTTTAAAGACAGAGGGGAAGGAGCTGGTAGAGAGGTTGATGATCTGCACTTTTGCATCCCCCCCCCCCCCCAATAGGCTGGTGAAGCCCCTGGGCTCCTCCTGTGTTCACGGCCTGCACCCGGGATTCAGGGGCTGTATGTGGTGCACCTTGCGTAGCCTGGACGCAGGGTGTGCTCCTGGTGGCCACTGTGCTAGTACTTGCCTGTCAAAGGACGACATATAGCTGTCACCTATTGTCTTGCTCCCCCTGCGCAGCTGTTTTCTCCTGCACCCAGCAACCCCCCTCGCCCGATGACTGTTCGCCTATCTGACTGGTGGAGCTGCTGCTTTCCATGGCATTGGCTGGTCTCTCCAATGTCAGATGGGGCTGGGGGTTGTTTTTAGTCAATCACAGATTTGTATTTCGCACATGCATCCTTTTAGGGCTGCCGGTAGGGCTGTGGGCAGGACGAGGGGGCTGGCCATGTTGCAGACAGGTACTGAACTGCTCAAGGTTTCAGGACAGTGGTTCTCAGTGTTAGCGGTGGACCTGTGCCATGTTGTGGGTGGCCACCCCGGTTCATACGAGCAGGAGATGTGTGGGCACCTATTGCCACACACCTTTTGGGCTTGCTCTGCATGGCGCACTCCGGATTTTTTGGAGGTGCTCCGTTTGTGGCCATGGGTGACTGGTGCATGGGCCACGGGAGCGCGTTTCCCCAATCCCCATGCACCACCTTCAAATGAGCAGTTGGATGCATGGTTGGTGGGCTGCCATGCATGGTTGCATCATGTTTAAAAACACCCTGTATTACATTGGTGCAGAATATGGCCCACTGCATTGGGTTTAGCAATATTTAGTAGGTTTGCAAACTCTGAGATCTTTATGGGGAGAGCTGCGATTACAGGTGATTTTTTAAAGCCTAAAATCCCAAGACTTGGGATAAAACCTTGTATTTTGTTTTCAAAAAATTTCTAGTCCTTTTTGCAAAGAATATCTTAAGAAGGTCAGTGTAGTACACCCAAAAAGGCTCAGGACTCAAAAGACAGATACAAAGAATCCCAAGGTCATCTGAGGATGACCTGTTGCTGAGTAGTTCCATCAGTGCACCAAGTTTACTCTGGAAAGAGGCACACAGAGAGGTTCTTGGTGGCTGCTCCACAACTTTGGAACTCCCTTCCCCTGGACGTTCCTCTGAGCCTGAGCCTTTCCCCAAGGGCCATAGAAGACCATTGTATTTGGTATGGGGTTTGGCAGGCAGGGATAGGACCTGGGAGGGTAAGTTGTGGAGAGGGTAAGTTGTGGGGAGGTTATATTATTTTATTTTGTATATTTATCATTTTATTTTACATCTGTTTTATATGTTGTTGTTTTATATGTTGGCCAGATAAGCAAATTTTAGAGGACACTTATGAGAAATACAGGTTGCAGGGCTGCATTGGTGGCAAAGTAGCCCTGCAAACTGTATTTCTCATGTGTCCTCTAAAATGTGCATATCCGGCCAACCTAGTTGTTGTGACGTGTCACCTGCCCTAAAACCTTGGGATTAGCCAAATATATAATTAAATTTTAATTAAAGTTTTAGGATTCTTAGTGGTTCCCAGGATTATGAGACAATGCAATCCTGTGACCACAGAGAGCAACAAAGAAATGCAAAATATACCAAATAGCTATGAGCAACAGACCCCATCTGTTGAGGGTGTGACTTTGCAGTGTGGGAGCCCCTAACTTGGGGACCATAGTCATAATTTATGAACATTTGGGGCATGATCCTCTGGAGTAAACGGTTTGTGAATTGCAGCCTTGGGGTTTGTGTTAAGTAGTAGCCTGCACTGAACATGACTCATCTTGCTGGCAGATTAAGCACAGCAATGATCTAATTACTCTGCAGTTACTGCTCAAAATGAAATTGGATCTAGCAAAACTTGTCTCAAAGCAGACTTCACGCATGCAGAGCTCACATTCAAGGCAATGATGAGCATTTAGCTAGAGGATGCAGCAAGGATGGAACAAAGCAGAATGAAAATGCCTTATGACCTACCCCCAGCTTTTGGAAATCATAGCGAGGCCTCCAACAAAATGTTCAGTAAAAAAGGGCCCAACCAAATACAGATCTGTTCCCAGTCCTTGTGTGCATAGCCTTATCTCCTCCCCCTTGCCCTACGTTCCGTTATCTAGTGCTTAGGGGTAGAAAATGGCCAGATCCAGGAACTGGAAAAGGGCCAAATAAAACTAGCCGAGGGCCACATTTGGGCCCTGAGCCTGTGGTTCCCTACCCCTGCCCCCCACCCATTCCTGCCTCTACTTATGCTGCACCCCCTATCCTCACCCCCTGCCAGGAATGTCTTCCCTCTGTGTTTGTATAGTGCCTGTGCATAGGAGATCCAATTTGAATCTTCAGCAGTACCATCACCCCAATAATACTGACATTCTTTATTGGTGACCTGAAACCTGGAAGGACAGGACATAGTGAAGCAGTGTGTGTGCGTGTGTGTGTGCGTGTGCGTGTGCGTGTGTGAAATAAAGCCAGCAATGATGGTGCTACAACTCAGAGCCTGTTGGAGTCAGAGAAACATTGAAGTTTTTTATTAACGTTCTTAATTTTCTTTGACGATGATAGCCTGGCAATGCAGGTGCGGGGTCTGAATTTTATTTTGGACCCTGTTCCAAGCATACCTACCATCGTGGAAAGCAACAGAATATGTGTTGGCTACAGCAGGATGGGCAGGACCCTGAGATCCTGAGATGGCTCATCTCACTGCCTGCTGGAGAAATTACTTCCCTTCATGTCCTTATGGGGTGGTGGTGCTTGGTGTTTAGGAGACCGTGGCAAAGGCTATGTTCTTTTCTAACTCCTGAGTCTAAATCCCTGTTTCCCTCCCAATTGCACATGGTCTCTTCCCATTTACTTCACTGGTCTAAGGCTGCAACTTCTCTCCTGGAATGACCTTGGTCCATTGTTCATTAAGGGTGGTTTCATACGTGACAGTGCTGAGCGCCACCACTCTTTAATCCTGCCCAGAGTGAAGGCCCTCACTCCAGGCAGGATTTGGCCTGGTCAGTGAACAAATGCGATGGCGACGGACCAGGGAGTAGACAAGGAAAGGGCAGGGTGACATGTTCCGCCCCTGCCGCTGTGCTGCTCGGAATAGCCCGGGGCTGCCATGGCTTCCCAAAAGCTCTGCGGACCTGGACTGGGGTAAGTGTGGGCAGACCATCAAACATGATGGCCTGCTTTACCCCAGTCTAGTGTCCGTTGCATGGCAGCACTTAGCCCGGGCTGTTCCTCGGGGATGGTCCCAAAAACCAGCTTGGGTTAAGCACCGCCGCGGCCCGGGCCATAATCTGGCAGCCTCTTTTAAACATCACATCCTGTCTTGAAGCTAGGTCCTGTTGCCACTTCTCTAGAGCTCAGGATGGTCCTGGGTGATTGTGTTGCCTGGAGACAGACTGTGGCTGGTTGGTTGGGGTCCCAGAGGTCAGTCAGGACAATGGCATTGGTTTGGATTGGACCTGCTGGTTGGGGCTGTATGACTTCAGGATCCCTACTCTTGATCCCTTCAGCCTGCCTAGAGCAGTCATAGGGATTATTTATTAATTATTATTAATTATTATTATTATTATTATTATTATTAATTTTATTTTAAGGGGAGGAAATACATTGTAAGAAAACAAACTCATATTTACAAGGGTGGAGACCTCTCTCCATATATTAAATGGATCGGGTTACAGGGACCCGTAGGGAGAATTTACCTATGTGGGCCCCCTCGGCTCTAGTATTTGTGATTATAATATGGCTGTCTCTGTGGATATGTTTCCTTATATTAAGGATTTTGCTGTGGGAATGTGTCATGCCAGTGACCATTTCCCGCTGGTACTTAGGTTGCTGCATATAGGCTCCTCAGTGCCCTTTTTGGATGCAGGGGGGAAGATTCTGCACAGAGGCTTCTGTCATGTTTCTATTAAATTGAATGACACCACACTAGCTAAGGACAATTCCTTCCTGTCAGATGAGTTGATGAACAATGAGGGTGTGACCCCCCGTAGGGGGGGACTCTCTGCTGTTAGTTGTTGACCAGTTCTCTGAAGTCATCGAGAATTTGGGTCAATTATTGTTGTCTTGCTGTGCCAGGTCGGCAGGAATCGGTTCCTCTAATCAGCAGTTTAAACCCTGGTTTGACCAGGAGTGTAGGGAGCTTAGAAGGCAGCGTCTATCTATCTACAAGAATTATAGGAAGGGTGGTGCAGGGGGTCTTCCCGCTGAATATTTTAATGTTAAGAAATCATACAACGGTGCACTTAAGGGGAAAAAAGTCCAATACTGGGAACATTATTGGGAAACTGACAGCAGCAGCCGGAGCCAGGGATGGAAGGAAGTTCTGGCTATTGGCAAATTCCTTGGGTAAGACACAGGTGGGCATTTCCCACATAATGATCCCTGAGGGTCTGTGGGTTGCCCATTTTCAATCTCTATTCAATGCCGAGCAGGCCTCTGAAGATCTATCGGGCCTGCAGGAAGAACTCCCATCCATACCTCTGTGGTGCCCGGTGTCTGCAGCTGAAGTGGCCGAAATCATCGGCTCCTTTAAAAATGGTAAAGCTCCTGGCCCAGATTTGATTTCTATTGATCTGATTTAAAAATCGTTGCAGTGGTGGGCCCCAAGGTTGGTCCTTCTTTTCACCATGATAAATAACACAGGGAAGATTCCCCCTAAGTGGGGGCTGGCGGTAGTAGTTCCCATTTACAAGAAGGGTGACCGAATCTTACCGGCCAATTATAGGCCAATTAGCCTTCTCTGTACAACTTGTAAAATATATGGGAAATGGCTGTTGTTAAGGTTAACTGAGTGGATCAATCAGGAACAGGTCCTTTTTCCTGAGCAGGCCAGCTTCCAGAGCGGGCGCTCAACGGCTGAGCACTGCCTCATTCTACAGCATTTAGTGTAAAAATACATGGGGGGGGAAAGGCAAGTTGTATGTGGCCTTTTTGGACCTTCGAGCAGCTTTTGACTGTGTCAACAGGGCTCTTTTATGGGAGAAGTTAGCAACAATGGGTGTGGACAAGCGTCTACTTTTCATCTTACAGCAACTCCATACCAATACCAAGCTTGAAGTTAAGATGGGTTCCTCGGGTGCCCTGACGGAGGATATTCCAACACGGTCAGGGGTCAGACAAGGATGTGTGCTAGCCCCTACCCTTTTTAACTTCTTTATCAATGGTGCTGTTCCCCTTCTGGCCACGCCCACCTTTTTTCCTCCTAAGCTGGCTGACAAGGCGGTTGGGAGTCTTCTGTATGCGGATGATATAGCGATCGTTTCTCAAACCCGGTGGGCCTAAATACGCAGTTAGCCTGTTTTGCTGAATTTTGTCAGCTGAACAGGTTACAGATTAATTATGATAAATCTAAAATAGTGATCTTCTCTAGAGCCTGAAAGTTTTACAAATGGTCTATTAATGGCCACAGTATTTTGCAGGTCAAATCTTTTCAATATCTCGGACTATTTTTCCATGCGGATGGGTCTTGGCGAGGGCATTTGGAGAACGTGCTGGTGGTGGCGAGGGTTCTCTCCTTTTCCCTATCCAGACTCTATAGTAGTACTGGGGGGAGGGCTATACTCCCAGCAACTAAGGTGCTAATGCTAGAGTCCGGGCCCAGCTGCTCTATGTGGCGGAGGTTTGGGCCCCCCATTTAGTGGTCAAGCTGGGGAAGTTGGACAGTGTGCAGGCCCGATTTCTTCAGAGACTGTTGAGGGTCCCCTGCGCTACTCCCTTTGCAGCTGTCAGACATGATACAGGGCGGTGCAGATGGTCCACTAGGGCATGGACTCATGTCCTTAATGTTTGGGCAAAATTACATCATTCCCAAGCTAGGGGGCTTGTGCCCTATTGGGCCAATGACCCCTTTAAGGGTAAGTGGTGGTTGGCTCTGGAGTCTTTTCTGCTCCAGCTGGGGTTTAGACCAGATTACTGGGTGGGGAAGGAGCTTGCAGTAGTGCGAAGGGACCTCAAACACAGGGTCGAGGATATGGAATTTCAGGGAGAGATGGCAGCAATCAGAACCTCCCACCATTTGGTGAATTACCTCCCATACGTTAGGTTTAGTCCCTGTATGGCCTCCTACCTGTGTTCAGGTATTTCATCTAGAGGCAAGTTCTTGCTGATGTCAGCCAGATTTAACGCATTGCCCTCAATGGTTCTGGAGGGCTGTCTCTCTGCAACTGATTTTTCAGAACAACTCTGCCCTTTTGATCGGCAGCAGGTGGAGACCCCCGCTCATATATTGTTTCAATGCCGCCTATACAATCCCCTACGTTCTAAGTATTTGTCTGCCTTTCTCCAGAAATTCCCAGGTCGTACGGATCATAACCTGTGTATTCTGGCCCTGGCAGACGATGATTTGTCTATATCTGAAGCTGTTTCCCAGTTTCTTGTAGCTGCCATGAATTTCCGCACCCGGTTCTTTCAGTTCAAACAACTTTCTGAGTAGAGTCTGTTGAGTTATGGCACAAAACTTTTAAAGTTATATGTTACACTTAGTCTAGTAGAGCTTTTTTCTCATTTTCCGTTTCCTTTGAATGGTGTGTAATTATTTGGATTTGTGCAGGAAACAAGTATGTACCTGTTCCCATGTCTGGTGCTTTAATATTTTGTGTTTTCTGTTTGTTTGTTTTGTGGTTGTAAAAACTTTTTGGCCTTGGCTGTAATAAATTATTATTATTATTATTATTTACAAGGGATAAAAATACAAAAAGTACAATATATATAGATAATAGTTAACTACAAATAATGAAGGCCTTGCTTTGTTAATTTTTGTGAACATTATAAAATTGCTAAACATAAACAACTTTTAATGCTTCTAAAACAACAGTATCATTGTCTCTCATTGTCGAAAATTGTTTTCCAAGTTATACATTTAGCTCATGCTCTCGCATTTTCCTCATTAAATTCGCATTATATTCACCTACGAATCACTTATACCCTTAGTTTTAGTGTTTGAAGAACTAGAGATATTTAGGAAAGCTTGAGAAGGATTGGCCATCTACAAAACTTGGATTATATTAACCAAAGGAGAGAAAAGTGAAAATACCACCAGCAAAGGAGAAAAAGCTGTAACACATGAAAATACCAGCATCCAGGAACCTTATTTAGACTAGTATGACCCCACTATGTGTGTTGATTATTATTTGAAAAAGTAATTGTGAATGAGTATTTGAAAAAACAAAGTTTTAGAATAGTCAAGCTATCATACATTGATCAGGAGGTAAAAAACAACAACAACAGTCAAATATCTTAGTATTAACTCCATAGGTGACTTGTAAAGGAGGCGGGGGGGGGTGGGGGCACTGTTGGATTGTGCAACAGTCACAAGTAAAAGCCCATTGCAAGCCCTGCAAGCTTAATATGGGGCTTGTCCAGTAGGGGGAGGGTTGGGATGAAACCGTTTTTTCCCCTCTCCTTGTCTCCTCTCTCTGTCCTCCATCTTGTCTCATACAGTCTGTACAGTATGGAAGCATGTCTTCTGAGCTCTTAGTAAAGTTCTGCTTTGAAGAAACTTCTGCTGTGTGTTATTCAGCAGAAAGCTAACTCAACAACAGGTTATGGGCCCAGGACATCTTCAAGGCAATTTTGAAGACTAGAAGCAGCCCAGAAGGAGTGCAGACTGTGAAAGAAAACTCCCAGACAGAGAGGCCTACTGACTGTGAGTAAGAAGGCCTAAATCCCAGAAGGGGAAAGGGAGGGAAGCAAGTATGGCAAGCAGCTCAGAGCTCAGACTTTCAGTAGGAAAGCTGAACAATGTAAACTACCAATTGTGGAAGTTTAAAGTGGAAATGCTGCTGTCTAAAGATGATCTATGGGAGGTGATTACCACGAACAGACCAGCAGCAAATCACGAGGAATGGGATAAAAAGGACAGGTTAGCAAAGGCTACAATAAGTTTATTGGTAGAAGATGACCAGCTAATCCATATAAGAAGTGAGACCACAGCAAGAGGCATGTGGATTGCATTGCAAAACTTGCATGAGAGAACTAGCCTGAATAGCAAACTGTTTCTACTGAGGAAACTATACAAAATGAGGCTTGGCAAAGAAAGTGAAATGCAGGAGCATATAAATGCCATGTTGGAAGTAGTGGCACAGCTGCGCAGCATTGGAGAAGATATAAAGGACAGCCATGTGGTAGCCCTACTCCTCTGCAGCCTGCCTGAATCTTACAGTGCCCTCATCAATGCCCTGGAGACAAGGCCAGAGGCTGAACTGAAGCTGGAATTTGTTAAAGGTAGACTTGCGGATGAATTCCAGCACAGAAAGGAGAACCTGCAGAATGATCTAAAGCAGGGTAATGAGACTACACTGAAAACCTCAGACAAAGCTCCTAAGAGGGAAACCAGAATATGCTTGAGATGCAAAATTTATTTCGTTCAATATTTGTAATTTTATTTATTTATTTATTTATTTATTTTATTTCGTTAAATTTATTGGCTGCCCCCTCATGTCTATGGCATCTGGGGCAACTTACAATATCATAAAAACACAATAATACTAAAATCAACAGCAATAAAAAAATAACACCAAACCCACAACAATTTATAAAACATCACTAAAACCAAAACCCTACCCCCTACCCCACCCTCCTGCCCTCCCCTCCGAAGGCCTGGGCGAACAGCCAGGTCTTACAAACTCATTGAAAGGCCAACAGGCCTGGGGCCAGGCAAGTCTCCTCCGGGAGGGAGTTCCATAAATGCGGCCTGGCCACCAAGAATACCCTCTCCATTGTGGCCCCCCATTTTACATGGGGGACCTCCAGAAAGGCGGCCCTGGTGGACTGAAGGGATCGCTCTGAGGAGCGGAGGGTGAGGCGGTCCCCAAGATATGAGGGGCCCAGACCGTGCAGGGCTTTATAGATCAATACTAACACCTTGAATCTGGCTCGGTATGCTATAGGCAGCCAGTGCAGAGCCCAGAGCACCGCTGTTATGTGCTCACCACCTGTCCCCGATAGGAGATGGGCTGCCGCATTCTGCACTAGCTGCAGCCTCCAAACCAGAAACAAGGGAAGCCCCACATAGAGCCCATTGCAGTAGTCTAGCCTCGAGATGATGAAGGCGTGAATGAGAGCAGCCAGGACGGGCCTGGAGATGTATAGCCGAAGCCTCTGTACCAGATACAGTTGACGAAAGGTGACTTTAGCCACCACCTCCACTTGCCGATCCAGACAGAGGTCTGAATCCAAAACCACCCCCAGACTCCAAACCTGATGAGCAACAGGAGGGTGAACCCCCCCATCAGAGGGGCCAGCACCTCCCTCGCTCTCCCCACCACCATCACCTCCATCTTATCGGAATTGAGCTTCAGTCTGCTCTGCCGTATCCAATCCGCCACGGCCTCCAAACATTGGGAAAGTAACGAGACAGCGGGACCTAGGTCAGTTGAAAATGAGAGGTACAGCTGAGTATCATCAACATATTGGTGACATCACATCCCGAACCCTCTCACGATCTCCCCCAGGGGCTGCATATACACATTAAATAATAGTGAAGACAGAATAGAAACCTGCAGAACGCCGCAGGTCAAGGCCCGGGGGCTAGATGTTTCAGCCCTCAGCACCAACCACTGGCTTCTACCCAAGAGGAATGAGCGGAACCATCCAAGGACTGTCCCACCAAGACCCCCCAGGTCTCGTAGCCATCTCAACAGCAGCCCATGGTCCACGGTATCAAAAGCGGCCGAGAGATCTAGCAGGATCAAAAACGTTGAACATCCTGCATCCATCTCCCAGTGGAGATCACCCACCAAGGCCACCAACACCGTCTCAGTACCATAGCCGGGGCAGAACCCAGATTGAAAAGGGTCAAGAAAACCGATACTGTCCAGATGCGCCTGGAGCTGCCGAGCCACTGCCCGTTCAATAACCTTCCCTAAAAAGGGAAGTTTAGAGACAGGATGGTAGCTGGTGAGTGTGTCCACATCCAAAGATGGCTTCTTCAGCAGGTGGCGCACCACAGCCTCCTTGAGGCTGGATGATAACCTCCCCTGCCAAAGGGACGTATTAACCACCCTCGCCAGCACTGTCTCCATTGTCTCCCTGGAGGCTTTCACCAGCCAGGATGGGCACGGATTTAATTCACAACTGGTGGCCCTAACAGACCCCAGGACATCTGCCACATCAGCTGGTGTCACTTCTTGAAACTCCTCGCAGAAAGATCGACCAGAAGGTGCCTCCATAACCTCATGCTCCTCACTTCCTGCTTCTAACCCGGTGTCAAAGTTACTCTGGATCTGAGTGATCTTGTCTGCAAAGTAGGTGGCAAACTCGTCACAGCGGGTCTGGGAC
The DNA here is from genome assembly GCA_003113815.1 of Sphenodon punctatus. NCBI lineage: Eukaryota > Metazoa > Chordata > Lepidosauria > Sphenodontia > Sphenodontidae > Sphenodon > Sphenodon punctatus. The sequence continues at coordinate 2,717,366 of QEPC01005108.1, forward strand.
AAGTCCCCATCCAGGTGGAGGGAGGCCAGACTGACCAGCCCCCGCACCACCTGGAACAGCTCCGCTGGACGCGACTTTGCAGACACTATGAGGGCATCACAGAATTCCTTCTTTGCTGTCCTCACAGCCTCAACATAGGACCACAAATGGGCCCTATGGAGAAGTCGGTCAGATTCAGAGCGAGTCTGACGCCAGCGTCACTCTAGTTTCCTACCTACCTGTTTCATACACCGCAGCCCCTCAGTAAACCATTTACTC
>QEPC01005108.1:2736186-2773979 GCA_003113815.1 Sphenodon punctatus
TTAGTGATTTAGTTTTAGTGTTTGTAGGAGTAGGTCTGTGTACTTATTAGATAATCCATTTAGTTCATAGCATTTAGAATAGTTAATAGTTAGATTTAGTGTAGATAGATAGATATAATATTAGATTTTTTAAAAAACCATATAAAAACAAAAAAAACAAATAAAAAACAAAAGAAAACCATATAAACCCAAAAAAAAACCATATAAAAAACAAAAAACCCACCCATAACAAGATTTCCCGAACGGCCGAACCGAATAGCCTAACCGAACAGCCTGTTCGGACGACTGAACCAAACTGCCGAACCGAACGGACGAACCGAACACAGCCGAACCGAACGGCCGAATCGAACGGCCGAACCGAACGGAGCCGAACCGAACGGCCGAACCCAAACTGCGATCTGTTCACCCATCCCTAAAAGTTGCTCATATTTGGCTCAATTTGGGAACTGCTAGCTTGTGTGCAGAGTCAGAGTTTGGGGCTGGGGAGGCTTGGTCCTGTCTTGTTTCCTTGGATCGGTTTCAATTGGTTTCACCACCGATGCAGACAGCATGCTTGGAGGGGTGCAAGTGACCAGCTGTGAATTAGATCCGTGCCCATCCTGGTTGGTGAAAGCCAGCCAGGAGACTTTGGGGCCATTGCTGGCTGGGGTTGTCAATGCCTCTCTTCAGAAGGGCAGGATGCCTGACTGTCTCAAAACCTCTGGGAAGGGCAGGGTAGAAATCAAAATAAATGAATAAAATAAAATAAAACTGCAGTTGTCCGACCCCTGCTGAAAACCCCCATCTCTTGATGCTGACTCCCCTGCCAGCTATCGCCCCATTTCTAATCTTCCCTTTTAAGGGAAGGTTACTGGGCAGCACATCTCAATGCTATTGGATTCCCGTGTCAGTCAGGATTTGCCCCAATACCCCCTGAAAGAAGACAAGGACACGTTATGTAGGATTTAAAGGCCTCCTGGGTCCAGCCTATGCTATGCTTTTAAACTATAAACTGTAACTGCTAACTTGTGCGGCCCGATGTCCCTCGGTGCCACTAAAATTCTTACTGCCATTAGGTCACTCTCACTCCAGCCGCCCGAGTGGTCGGGGAAGTACGGGACCTCTCGTGACCAGAGTAAGAGGTTGCCCCGGGGACCGTCCATGTTCTCCGTGGTATGACACGCCTCCCCGCTCCTGGGCCTGGGTTGGAAGCTGGCCGCCCCTGCTCTAGCTTCGCCCATGGCCCCATCTCATAAGGAGACAACTTAAGGAGCAGCTAAATCTACCAAAGAACCTTATAACTAATACCCTGAACCCCTGCCACAGCTAAATGCTAGCATCTGCTTGGCTGGTTTGAGACCCCCTACCTCTGACCTCAAAGTAGCTGTAACAATTTATCCTTTATCGCTTTTAGGTACATCTCGATGCCCACCTTGGAGAGGTGGACCCTGTCTGCCCTGTATAGCTCAGGCCATGAAAAACGGATACCCTCGTGGACGACAGTGTCCCCCCCATGAGCAATAACCAATTTTGCCACTTCCCTATTGATTTTTCTATGTGCCCTATCTATTTTGCCCAGACGAATCGCATTGTTCCATCTAATCCTTTCTATCATGTGTGTCCATACCAGCAAAGTGGCGGGCAGTAGCCTGGATGCCTGTACCCAGCCCCTTTTTATCTTGACTACCAGTTCGAGCCCCGATGATTGTGGGAAATTGTTCTCACCCAGATGGATTATCATGATATCCGGGTGCTGCCCCCTAGAGGCCCCGTGGAGCAACAGCATCAGTTGTTCCCACCTCATGCCGCTTCTGGCCTTCCAGATAACTTCTGCTCTGTCGCTGAGCCCCAGCTGGGTGTCCCAGTGTGTGCAGCCCGCAGCCTTGCCTGCCCAATAGACAATGCTGTGGCCAGCTATCCAAATCAATTTTCGCTGGCCCCTTGGTCCTGTCCTGTAGACAAAACAAATTGGTATTAATGAGGATGGGCTGTCATTGTGGGAGGTCCCGGATGTACAATTGGAATGCCGCTGATCTCCGCCTCCCTATCTCGTGGATTTTTTCTGATGAGGCCAAGCGCCGCCACGTAACTACGAAAGGAGCAGGACCCAAACAGCTGGACGGGTTGTTTAATCTGTCGCAGGGCATGGTGGAGGACCACAGAGAATTGGTGATGGGTGACTGGTGAGCCATCCTTGTGTATGAGGAAAGGGCCAGGTAAGGGGGGGTGGATGGACATGTACCAGTGCGCGGCTGCTACTGGGCACAGTTTGGGCGAGCCGGCCCCCTGTAGTGTGATAATTTGTCCCCTAGTCTTCTGGTCAGTCTTGGACCTACGGAGGAAAATAGTGAGGGATTGCTCCAGATAGTTACGTCCCTGTAGCCAATCACTCCCAACGTGAGGTCAGATCTGGAGGCGACCGCTAATTCGCTGACCCAAAAAGCCCCGAAGAATGCCAACATGAATGTGATGGAGAATAAGGTAGCTTCAAATGCATTGAAACAGGTATAGGGAAGGGTGTCCACCAGAGCTAAAAGGATCTCCGGGGTTATTGGCAACCTGGGGTCTGCTCTGGTGCCATGTTGTCGTGACCAAGATTCAATTGACTTGCCTGGAGAGGGGTGTGTGGCCCACTAATCTGCTAGAGAAGGACACTGCAGCCAATTTGCCTGCTATCGTGGCTGGTGCGAGGACCTTAGAACGCAGTGCGATCGCAAATTGCAGCACTTGTGGTTCCGGGATGGGGAAACCTAGGTCCCAGCCCTTGAGTGACCTGAATGCCTGAAACTCAGCGAATGCCCTGCTGTATGACTCCCTGGTGCTGGGGGTGACTGAACCTTGAACAGCCTCGTACAGCTCTACTGTCCAGTGTTCCAGAAGTGCGGGGGCATGACCTCCAAGGTGGGGGAGACCTGTTTTCCTGCAGCGAGGTGCGCCTCTTCGAAGAAGGAGCTGGAGCGGCCGCTCTTGCTTCCCTGTTGCTTCTCTTCAGCGCAACTGGCTTGAGTCCAGACGTGCTCTGAGATGGCACCCTCCAGGTCTCATCACGAGACCTGGTTCGTGTGCTCCTCCACCGTTTGTGACTGCCCGACTTTCCCCGCTTGTCTCCCCCGGTTGGGGGTGGGGAAAACACCGCTCCCGCGCACGCTGTCCTCAAAGGTAAAGGGGCGCGTGCAGGGAACAGGAATTTTCCTTGGACATAGCACTGAGACTGCACTCGTGGCTTGGGTTGACTACCTCTGTTTGGGAATCGACGAGGACAATTGTACCCTGTTGAATTTGTTAGATTTGTTAGTCTGAAAACACACTTTCTTCAAAGCTTACCCTTTCTGTGTGTCTTGATGGAGACTGAGCATTGGGATGCCACCCAGGGGTTCTACAGCCTATTTTTGGTTTTGCCACTAAACGAAAACAAAATACTTGACCTATCAGTGTGCATCCGTCTTCCATGTGTCCTGGGTTGATTTCTGAGTTAAATATTTTCAATTTTGGGAGCATTACACCTGCAGCATCTTGCAACCTAACAGTTTCATACAACAACAAAAAAGCAGAGGGGGGGAGGGATTTTCAAGGTCATAATGTCACACGTAAATGCAGCCTGAATTTACCTGCTGAAACTGTTGGATTGTGCAACAGTCACAAGTAAAAGCCCATTGCAAGCCCTGCAAGCTTAATATGGAGCTTGTCCAGTAGGGTCCAGGGAGGGTCAGGGGATGAAACAGGTCTTTTTCCTCCTTGTCTCCTCTCTTCTCCTCTCTCTGTCCTTCATCTTGTCCCATGCAGTCTGTAGAGTATGAAAGCATGTCTTCTGAGTTCTTAGTAAAGTTCTGTTGTGAAGAAACTTCTGCTGTGTGTTATTCAACAGAAAGCCAACTCTACAACAGAAAAAAGAAGTGATTACCAAAACAAAAAACCTCACTGTTTAAAAAACCATTAAAGGCAGAAGAGATTCAAAAAACAAAAAACATTCCTCTTCAAAAGCATTTCACAATATGAATTTTGAACTAACTTAAACTCCACAAAAATGTAATTTCATTATAGTTACAATTCAAAACACTTGGCAGGGAGCCCAAGCTCGCCCAGACAGTACAGCAGCAGGGCAGCAGCAATTGACAGACTCACCTGGCAGCTGCGGCGTGGCAGGGGCTAGAGCCGGTGAAGGGGGCGGAGACTCGACATAGAACGGAGTATAAAAACTGGTGAAGCCTACGGTGGTGTGCAGAGAGCCCGAGCTCGCCCAGACAGTACAGCAGTGGGGCAGTAGCAATTGACAGACTCACCTAGAAGCTGCGGCGTGGCGGGGCTGGAGCCGGTGAAGGGGGCAGAGACTCGACCTAGAACGGAGTATAAAGACTGGTGAAGCCTACTGCAGTGCCATAGGCACGCACCTTGAGTGCGCACCGAAGGGTTGCGCGCAAAAGGGTGCAAGCCCTTTTGAGAGCCCTTCAGAGAGCCCAGGAGAGTGGGCCAAATGCTATAAAACTATTTATAAGGCAGTCTCTGGGAGTAACGGGAGGTGGTGAAATGACTACTGCTAAACGAGGGAGAGGGGACTCGTTTGAAACTGTCACAGCCAAGGTAAATCTCCCAAAACAACGGAAAATAGATAAATTCTTTACCAAACAGGTACCAGATGGGGCCAGTCTGCCATCCCCATGCCTGCAGTTCTCAGGGGTGGAGCAATCCCAGGTGAATGAGGAACCCCCAGAATTGGTAGTAAATAGGCAGGACCTCCACCAGAGACAGTCCGGACAGAAATACTCTGGGGTAGGTCCAGGACATGAGCCCCGAGTCCCCTTATCGGTTACCTGCAGATCCGCAAGCAGGGAATAGACTGGCAACTTTCTTAACAGAACACCTCTTGTTAACTGCAGATACCCTGAATTTTGCCTTAACATGAATTACTAACTTGCAGGAGGCTATGAATGTAGTAAATGATAGACTAATTGAAATTAATGCAAGAAACCCTGGACAGGGGCTTGGGAGAAATGGAGAAGGGAGGCACTCTAGGGGTCAGATACCCCCCCTCCCCATATTCAGTTACATCCAGACTCGCAGTTGTGTACCAACTTAACACCCCCAGTAATTTATTGTGAGGGCAAAGGGATGCTCGGTCCAGTGTTTAATGTTCTGTTGTTCACTGTTTACCCTGAGGGGAGATGGTCAAAACCAAAATGGGACACAGTGCTTGACTTAGCGGAACATTTACCAGTTCTTCTACACTTAACAATTACAAGAAGCGACTTTGCCTCAGTGAACCACTTACCATCAGATAGGGGTAGACAAACAATCTTGGTGATTTTTCTATCTATATCACTAATTAAAGAAATTCTAGCCCAGCGAGTCAAACTTGAAAGTAGGGGCATTTTTTTAGCTCGAGTATTTCAACCTCGAGGGGGGGGCCTGACACGGCACAAAATCAGGGGGACCCATGCCCCAGGAGGGGTTCCTTAGGGAGGCAAAGTATGGAGCAGCCCAAGCTAATTCCAACTAGTAAGGGGCTACAGAATGGAGGGATCCATCATGAAGATTCCCCCGGAACTTTGAATCAGCAGGGGAGCATAGCAAAGAGATCATATAGTATGGAGGTGGAATTTGTGAGGGAAAAGAAAGCTAGGTTAGAGACTGAGATGCCAAATTATTCATATTTAAGAGGAGGACAACCTTCCCTAGTAACCTCTACTAAACTGATCGAGAGGTTGGAAATTGTCCAGAGACAATTAGTATCATTGAAGTTCAAGGGTAGTGACTATAATCTGGGAGAAGGATGTCCTAGGGATAAACCATTTTTTGTGGAGGGGGCCTCCCAACAATATCTGGACCTATAAGGCGGGAGGAATATTCTTCAAGGGGATCTATTTTACAAGAATGAAGGGAAGACTCACCGGTCTCACCAATTCTAGTGGATTACCAGGAAGGGAACTATGGGAAGAGGAGAGCTCATCTCCCCATGGTTTCCCAGGCTAGCAGACAGGAGGTAACAATCTCTAGCAGCCAGGGCTTTCCATTTGGACCGGGACAAGAGTCCCAGGGATGGGGGAGGTCTACCCCATGGGGTGAAGTAGACTCCCCGGAGCAGGGCCAGTCTCAACAAAATAGGCCCCCTCTGGGTGCGCCGTTGGCAATTTCAAGCCCCAACAGGGGACAAATCCAGAATCTATTAACTACTCAGGCTCCCTCAATACTGGACTGACTAGGAGGAGACTGCCAGGACAAACTCTCTATCCTGTCATGGAATATTGCAGGATGGAGAGCTCGATGTTTGGATTTCGACTTTTTATTATTTTTAGGCCAATTCGACCTAATTCTCCTCCAGGACACTTGGCTGGTTGGGGGTACTAATGATGTATTCCTCAGCGGTTTTACGGCTTTCAGTTTAGGGGCTACCCCCTCAGTGTTGGGAGGTAGGCCTAGTGGTGGGCTAATTTTATTTGTGGCAAAGGATTTATTTATGCAAATTAAAGAAATTGGTTCTTATAAATCAAACTTTGCCTTATATATCTGTAAAATGCCAGGTGGAGGGCAATTTCTGCTGGGGAATGTCTATGTCCCCCCACTGGGATCTAGTAGCTACTATTCAAAAGCCATATGGACCGAAATGTTGATTATATTGATGGAAGCCCTAGGGGAATTCCCTGAGATACCTCTTTATATGGCGGGAGACTATAACGTGAGACTGGGGAACCCAGTAAATTGAAAGGTTTATTGTAATTGGAAAATAATGGGGTTAATTTAATAGTCCCTCCCCGAACCTCAACAGACGAGTACGTGAGCCCTATGAGGGAACACATGGAGTCCATGATGACTGTCCTCAACTTATGGGCAGTTAACGGACCAGTTGCAGGTGATAGGGAGGGTAACTTCACTCTCCATGTGCCAAATGGATCAAGTGTGGTGGACTATTTTCTAGCCCCTAGCAACAACTTTGTAAGTATTCGGAGGATGGAGATGCTTATGAGAGCAGCTACTGCCCACCTCCCGATCCTGTTGACCAGATGGGAAACCGAAGAATTCAAGTAGGTGTAAAGGGACCCATGGGGGAGATCCAGGAGGGAAGGATAGGCCGATATAGGAGGCGACCAAGTGAGCTGGTAGCAAACTTCAAAATTTTAATTGAATAACAGGAAGCCAAGGCATTGTATCTATGGGTGGAGGGGGGCAAGGTTAATAATCTGCAGGGATATGATTGGCTTTTACAGCTGATGACCCCTCTGATCTTTCGGGAGGCCCCAGTAAAAGGGACCCATGGCCGGCAATTAGGAACTCCTTCTTGGTTTGATGGTACCTGTAGGAGGGCCAGAACCAAGCTTAGAGGTTTGATGAAGGAAATGGGAAGATCCCCATCGGCTCATTCCCGAGAGCAGGTATATTCCTGGGGGAGGTACTATAGGGATCTACTTAAAAGTAAAAGGCTTGCCCATAGTAAGCTCCAGTGGCAGGCCTTGCATAGGGTGGCACAGAGAAAGGATGCAGTGCAATTCTGGTCCATGATTCGCTCCTTGAGTAGGGGTAAAGCTGAGAGGTTTAGGCATGGAGCCTAGGCTTCTTTTCCTGATCATCCAGCTCCACCTGGATAATTCGCTTCAGGTGAGGCTGGATAATAAAGGGTCCCTATCCAACCCAATTCCGGTACAGAGGGGGGTCAGGCAGGGGGGTCTATTGGCCCTGATACTTTTCAATTTGTATTTGAATGATGTGGTCCAACACCTGATTCTAAAGACACCCATGCCCTCCAGGTGGCCCAAAGGCGCCTCCCAATCATACTCTATGCTGATGACTCTGTGCTGATTTCCCAAATGGCCATTTACCTGAGGCAGCAGTTGGAGCTGTTTGAGAGTTATTGCAGCAGGGAGTCATTATAATTGTGAACTACTCTAAGTCTAAGATCTTAGTGGTTGGAGAGGGAAGGAAGGGAAAGCCCTGAGCATGGACAATCAGGGGTAAGGTTGTAGAACAAGTCCCCTGCTTTAAATATCTGGGGGCTGTCTTTTCGGAGACAGCATCCTGAAAAAAACATCTTGATCAAGTTAAGCTCCAGGCAAGGAAGACCGCTGGAGCTATTTTGAGATTTTACCATGGCCAAGGAAGGCGTGTGATAACTGCTGCAATTGCCCTGTTTAGAGCCAAGGTTTTGACCCAGGCTCTATATGCTGCACCAGTTTGGGTCCTAATATATGTTGACAGAATAGAGGAGATTCAAAATGGTTTCTTGGCCTCAGTATTGGGTATCCCGAGGAGCTCCCCACAAGTGATTTCGCGGTTGGAGACAGTCTCAATCCCAGTAGGAACTTTAGTAGTACAACAGGCGATAAGATACTGGGCCAAGTTAATCACTGCCCCCAGGACAGATACCTCCTTAATAAATAGGGCACTGGTGAGTGGTCTGCTGGAGCCATGGGCAGAGCACATTAAACGGATGATCCAACAGATGGGACTGGAGGTCGGGATCCCTGAATGGCTTGGGTTAAAGGCCTTTAAGACTCTAGTTTATCAAAGATTACAGGACCAAACGATGGAACATGCACTGCTGAACCTACAACAGGTCAGCCCAGGGATTGAGATTTACAACCCCGACTCAGTGAACTCTATCTTTTTACATGGATGGACCCGACTAGCCGTATGACATATACCAAACTACGCTATAATTTGTTCCCCTTGGTGTTGGTGGAGGGGAGATATAAGGGGAAATTTTGACGGACCTGGGGGAATACCTGGGGGAAATTTTGACGGACCTCTACTCTAGAGCAAATGTATGGGTTATGAGGAGGTTGCTGAACCCCAATGACAATGTTACCACCAGGGCAGTGGCCGACTTTGCCAAGGCTGTGCTGATTATAAGGTTACCCATTCTTAAACAGCGGGGCTACTTACCCTTCAATTATAATCAATAATATTGGGCCAGGGGCTAAGTACCTGGAATTAGCTAATCCAGCAGTGGCTGGGCGGCCGGGTTAAAAGAATTCAAATCCCCCCTTGGAAAGTTGATATCCTGAGGAATGTTATAGGGTTGACAAGAGATTAGTGCTAGAACTTGGGCTGCTATCTTGGGAAGCCTTTTTCAGGAGTCAAATGTTTTGCCTGCACTTAAGCTCCGTAGAAGAGCTAGGGTGGAAAACAAGACAATTGTTTTATTTTGAAGAGTTGTTGCTATAACTGTTAGATTTTAGGACTTTGCATAATTATGTTATTGATATGTTGTTATAAGTGCTGATTATTTTTATTATGTTATACTATGTTAAAAACCAATGGTTAAACAAATAAATTTTTTATATATATATATATAATTCAAAACACATTTAACTACATACATTCCAACAAAATATAAATGCTGCACCAAAAAATCTTAAATTCTGCAACCAGTGAAGCCAAATTCTGCAAATTCACTGTGAGCATTAATATTTGCATAATTAAATTGATTTGCATAACTATGCATGCTGGGAAGCAAATTTGCAACAGGTTTGACATAGAATCACAACTTTGCTAATCAAACACAACTCAAATCCTCTGGAATTTCAGCACCCCAGAATTCCCACCTCACATTAAAACCCCAGACCTCCCTCACCCAAACATAGGGCCTTCAGAACCCACCCACCCACAATTCCTCTCCCAGGGACCTATTTACTCTCGGGTCATGATCACACCTCCCGGACAGACGGCAGCTGCAGCAGCAGTTTTAGTTTAGGGTCAGGCGACAAGTTTATGCCTGAGTCAGGCTTTAAAGATCCTGCAGACAGCCCCCACTGCAGTGTCACTCCAATTTTAGCATGGCACTGCGAGGATTGGCTGATTCTGCAAAAATCACTGCAAATTGCAACAATGCAGTCAACTCGGGTCCCTGCATATACCTAATTCCTTACCTTATGTACTTACTGTTATTAATATTTATCACTAACTAAACTAGCACATTTTTTCTTTATTAAGCATTAATTTATTATCACAATTTGACAACGAAGAATTTTTTCAAACTACCTTAGCTCTGTCATTTACAGGTATACTAATTGTGTACACTGTATACAATGAACTGTTGACAGTGTCAGTGTAGACAACTGTATAGAATCGGTTCAACTGAATGCAATTTTGCGTGAAAGGACAGAGGTACGGCCGTTTGAAAAATTCTTTATTGTCGAATTTTGATAATAAATTAATGCTTATAAAGAAATGTGCTAGTTTAGTTAGTGATAAATATTATTTATTTATTTGAACTTTCTATCCCACTCTTCTCGCCTCTGGTGACCCGGAGCAGTGCACAACTATAAAATAGGCACAACAGTAAAATAACATACAAAAATATAAAAATACAAAAATAGGATAAAATGTTTTCTTTGCTGTCTTCCAGACCTAACAAAGAAAAGTCACTTAAAATATTCATGCCAACGCCACTCTTGGGGGAGCAGAGTGTGAGTTCATGGCTGCCATGGCAACCGTAGACTTGTCTCAAGTAGTCATCGACCCAACCCATGATGGGGGACATACCTTCGACCTGATTTTCTGCACTGGCCTTGAGGTGGGTGACCCATTGGTGGGGGAGGTGTCAACAGTTCCCTTGTCATGGACAGGCCATTACCTCCTACAGGCCTGTCTCCTGGTGCACATCTGCCCCCGTAGGGGTGCGGAACCAGTTCAGTTGGTTTGCCCTCACAGACTGACAGTACCGGAAGGGTTATGGACTGCTCTGGGGGAGTTACCCTCTGATCTTGACAACCAGATGCTTGATGGCATTGTTATTAATTATTATTATTATTATTATAAACATGTATATAGCGCCAGTCGTGTGACCTGCTGCTGTACAGAACATAGAATTAGACGTGGTCCCTGCCTGTGGCTTACAATCTAAAAGACAAAAAGGGGGGAGACAGGGAGAGGGGACAGTGGGAGAGACGGGAGAAGACAAACAAACATTCAAGCGGATGCGAAGTCTCAGGTGCGGATGCTTGGTTACAAAGAGGTTGGTGGCAGTAGTCTGCAGAGGAGGGCAGACAGTAAGTGTACGGGGAAAGACTAGCAGGCATTGGGAAAGGCAGCAAGGAAAAGGTGGGTCTTGAGGAGGGATTTGAAGGAGTGGAGGGAGGGGGCAAGGCGGATGTGGGTAGGGAGGGAGTTCCAGGCATGGGGGGCATCGAGGGAGAAGGGTCGAAGGCGGTTAGGTGAGCAGGAGAAACGAGGGAGAGTGAGGGAGGGAACAAAGGAAGAGCGGAGAGCGCGTGCAGGAGTGTGTAGGGAGATTAGGTCCGAGAGGTAAGGGGGAGCTTGGTTGTGGAGTGTTTTGAACGTGAATACCAGGAGTTTAAACAGGATACGTTCAGGAAGGGGGAGCCAGTGAAGAGAGAAGAGGAGAGGCTGCACATGGTCGAAGCGACGGGCAGAGTGAATGACCTTGGCAGCGGAGTTTTGGATTGCGATAAGGGGGGACAGGTGAGAGCGAGGGAGGCCAGCAAGGAGGAGGTTGCAGTAATCGAGGCGAGAGATAACCATGGCATGAACAAGGGTTTTGGCCGAGGAGGTAGAGAGAAAGGGGCGGATCCGAGCAATGTTATGGAGGGCGAATCGGCAGGATTTGGCAACAGAGTCAATGTAAGGTTTAAAAGAGAGGTGCGTGTCAAAGATGAAGCCCAAGCTACGGGCTTGGAGAACAGGATGGATGGTGACTCCATCGATGCAGATGGGCAGGTTAGAGGGAGAGGAAGAGGAGGGAGGAAAAATGAGGAGTTCGGTCTTGGCCATGTTGAGCTTGAGTTGACGTCGGGACATCCAGGCGGAGATATCAGAGAGGCAGTTGACGAGGCGTGAGTGGACAGAAGAGGAGAGAGAGGGGGTAGAAAGATAGAGTTGGGTGTCATCAGCGTAGAGATGATATTGGAATCCGTGGGAGGCAATAATTTTGCCAAGGGACAGGGTGTAAATAGAGAAGAGGAGAGGGCCAAGGACAGAGCCTTGGGGGACCCCAACCGAAAGGGGGAGGGAGGAGGAGTTTGACTCGGGGAGCGAGACTTTAAAGGAGCGGTCAGAGAGGTAGGAGGAGAACCAGTCAAGGACAGAGCCACGGAAGCCCAAAGAGTAAAGCGAGTCCAATAGAAGCAAGTGGTCGACAGTGTCAAAGGCAGCAGAGAGGTCAAGGAGGACAAGAATGGAGTAGAGGCGCTTAGATTTAGCGACAAGTAGATCATTGGTGATCTTGGCCAGGGCAGTTTCAGTAGAGTGGAGGGGGCGGAAGCCGGATTGGAGAGGGTCCAGGGAGGAGTTGGCAGAGAGGAGGTCCAGGCAGCGGGAGTAGACGACACGTTCCAGAAGCTTTGAGGCAAAGGGAAGGAGGGAGACTGGCCGGTAACTAGAGGGGTCAGATGGGTCCAGGGTGGGCTTTTTGAGGATGGGGGAGACAGTGGCATGCTTGAAGGCAGAGGGGAAGGAGCCTGTGGAAAGGGAGAGATTGATGACATGTAGAAGTGGGGGGGAGGGGGCGACAGTGGAAGCAACAGAGGTCAGGAGGCAGGAGGGGATCGGGTCAAGGGGGCAGGTGGAGGGATTGGATGAAGAGAGCAGAGCGGAGATTTCCTCGAGAGAGGCAGGAGGGAAGGATGTGAGGAGAGAGGGGGGAGGGAGTGGAACGGGAGTGGGAGGAGGAGGTGGGTGATCTCTGGAACACCTTGTTGACTGAGGTCAACAACCAGGCAGCTCCCAAGTGTTCGCTCCCTAAGCATCAGCACTGCAGATTTCCTTGGTTTACTGAAGATCTGCAGTTGTTGAACCAGGAAGGGTGGTGGTTGGAGCGACAGTGGCACTGCTCTCGTACTGAAGCCGACAGATTGCGACAAAGCCAGTTTGCGAGCCTATGCTGTGGGTATACGGGCAGCAAAGAAGGAGTTCTTTGCTGCCCTTTTAGCATCAGCGAAGTCTTGTCCAGCAGAGCTTTTCCGAGTGGTGAGGGGGCTGATTAGTCCAGTTTCCCTCTGCCTGGAACTGGAACCCTCCAGCGCCCACTGTGACATGTTTGTTGATTACTTCGCTGACAAAAATTGCTCAGATTCACCGCAACTTTGACCCTGCACTTATTACAATAGGAAAACCAGAGGCTATCCAAGTCCCACCGTGTCCAATTTCATGGGATCAGTTTCAGTGGATCTCACCCACTGATGCAGAGAAGGTTCTTGGGGCCGTCAGAGCCACCTCTTGCGAATTAGATCTGTGCCCATCCTGGCTGAACAAGGCGAGCTGAGAGATGTTAGGGCTGTTGCTGGCAGGGTGGTCAATGCCTCCTTTTCGGAGGGCAGGGTGCCAAGCTGCCTTAAAGAGGTGGTGGTTTGGCCCCTGCTCAAAAAACCATCTTTGGACATTGACTCCCTCGCCAGTTATCAGCCTGTCTCTAACCTTCCCTTTTTAGGGAAGGTTATTGAACACGTAGTGACTCAGCAGCTGCAGGGGCATCTGGCTGTGGCACTGAGACTGCACTTGTGGCTTTGGTTGACGACCTCCACCATGAGTTGGATCAGGGTCATTTGACCCTGCTGATTTCATTAGATCCGTCTGCTGCTTTTGATATCGTTGACCATAAGATGTTGGTGACTCGCCCTTGGGACCGATCCGGAGTGGGCGGGACTGTTCTTGAATGGTTCCGCTCGTTCTTGGTTGGAAGAACTCAGTGAGTGGTGCTCGGTTATTTTTCACCGCTCTGGGACCTCTCGTGCGGAGTGTGCAAATTGACACCTGAGTATAAATGAAAATGCAATTTGGATCAAAGTTAGACCCCTCAACAACGGAATTATTCCTAGTTGGGGAAATATCAACATTGCGGCTGATAATTTATCTAGTCTCCTGAGGATTAAGGCTGATGCCCTGGATATACTAAGGATAGAGCATTTGAGTCATGGTAGGAATAACATATGCATTAGATTGTTTTTTCGTTCCAGCTACTTGGTCAAGAGAATGTTTCTGTCTAGGAAGTGTCTGAGAATGAGGGGGATATCGATAAATAGAGCCTAGTCCTATAATGATCAATCAAGGGATATGCCCCTTGGAACCATGCCCCCAATAAGTCGCTTGTCTTCCCCTAACTGTACTTCTCTGGGGCTAAGATTGGTGGTTAATGACCAGAGAGAGAGAAAGAAAACAAAGATAACAGAACACAATACAACAAGGATACATCTCACAAATTACCAAGGTGCATACAAGCGTCTGCTACATCCTCCATATTCGCATACCATATATCCAAAGAGCCAGGAAAGAGGGTCACAAAACCTCCATAATTATACCCATCCTAGTCCTTCATATCCCTACTTCCCTCATTCCTCTCGCTCCTCTTAATTGATTTTATTAGTAGGCCTTAGCCATAACAACTTAGCAAATTTACCCCAAAAATTATAATAAACCATATATATATATACCATATACAAGAAGCATAAATATGCAATCAATAATTTTAAAAATATAAAATATAAATGCAAATACAAGCATCTATTTATACAATTTATACAGTGTAATTGCATGTGTGCTATCCAAATATTGTACTACCCCATTTGATGGCGGCTTACCCTTCACGGGGGTTATGGCACCAACACTTGTCCCCTGGCAAATTATACTACCACATTCAATGGTGGCTCACCCTTCACGGGGGTTATGGCACCAACACTTATCCCCTGGCAAGACATACAAATATGCCCACAATTATTTTTAAAATGGCTTACCATTCATGGGGGTTATAGTGGCAGCACTTATCCCCTGACTAAACTTTCGCCGGTCATAGTAGCCGAGATTTAATTCCCTGATCAACTCCCTTACTGAGCAAAACAAGCAAGCAAGTAATTTGGGGACTACTACTTTTACAAGATCATATAGACACTAAGTTAATCATCCTATCTGTAGAGCCTCTTTCCAAGTTCTTGCTGCTAAGAGGGCAAAAGAGGCTACGGCATTGATAATCACGTCATCATCTGATGACATGAACCACATCATCCTTCACTCTACAGAGGTAAAATCTTTTTCAGAATAAAGGGGATACAGCCAAACTTTGCCGTAACTCATCATAGAAGGTGCATCTAAAGAAAACATGATGCATGTCTTCTACTTCATGAAGAGTACATGGGCAAAACCTTTCCTCATACGGCTTCCTGCTATACCGTCCCATCAGCACTGCTGATTTGTATAGCTGGAACCGTAACTGTGTGTATGCCCTTCGTAGGTTTCTTTGCTTTAATTTATTCAAGTATGGTTCAAAACCATGAACAGACTTAAAGGAGGAATACAGAGGGACTACTTTCCATCCAGAGACCAAAGCCATATCCTCTTGCCTAGCAATATCCTCTGCTCTAGATTTTATCAACCGTACCTGATGCAAGAGGCTAAACCCTAGCAAATAGGTAAATGAAAAACCCAATTTCCTTAGGTATGTATCAACCTGGGTTAGCCAAGGATAGTGAGGAGCTGAATCGTGCTCAAGTTCTTCATGCAGACAGAGAAGAGGCAAGTCAAGCCTACCTCTAGCACACAACTTTAACCAATATCTAATTGGTAACTGAGTAGCAGTACACATAATTGGCAGCATTCCAGTCTCTGCACGTACAACAGCGGCTGGAACACTTTGCGGAACACCTAATAAACCTCGGAGGAATTGGTTCTGGACTGTATCCATAGTATCCAATTTAATTCCAGCTACAATTTCCATCCCGTACATAAGGAGTTGACCAATTTTTACTTTGAAAACCTGTAGCACTCGTGGTATGGGTATACCCAGTGACCTAGTTGCTAATCTGGTCACACCTCTAGATACCGCCTTTGCCTTTAAGGAAATTTGCATTTTGTGTCTTTCCCATTTACCATTGGATTAAAAGGTAATGCCCAGGTAGACATAAGAGTCCACCTGAGTCAGTTTCTGATCTTTTATGGGCCAAGTATATATGTGCTTTGGCTTTCCCACAACCATGACCTGGGATTTCCCTACATTAATAACCAGATCATTTCTAGTGCAGTAGACCGCTAACTGATCTATTTGTTTCAGCAGGCCCCTCCTAGTTTGGGATATTAAAACAATATCATCCGCAAACAATAACATAGTAACCTTCCTGCACTTGATTTTCGGGGGTCGCCTTCAATAGCGGATATCTCAGCAACAAGGTCGCTGATATACAGGTTAAATAATATGGGAGCTAATACACAACCCTGCTTCACTCCTTTATTAATCACAATATAATTGGACAAAGTTACATTGTCATCCAACCTTATCTGAGCTCTATTTTGAGAATGTAATTGGATTAGAAGGAGTAGCACATCCTCATTGATATCCAAGACATTCAGCTTACTCCAAAGTTTCCTCTGGGATATCGAATCAAACGCCTTTCTGCGGTCTATAAAGGCAAAAAACAGTTGGCTTGCTCTTATTTTAGTATATTTTGCTATCAGATGACCCAACATAAAACAATTATCAATAGGTGAGTATCCCCTCCGAAAGCCAAATTGTTCATCTGGTATTATCCCCTGTATCTGTGCCCAACTTTCCAGATGCTTCAGGAGAGATCTTGCATACAATTTACTTATTACAAGTAGAAGACTAATGGGACGATAGCATCCAGGGTCACTAGGATCACCTTTCTTAAATATAGTTACAATAATACTTTCTTCCCATCGAGATGGTATACGACCGGTTTTATTAACTAAAGTAAATAGTCTAGCTAGAAGGGGAGCCCACCACTCCACACAATCCTGGAGTACTTCTGCACAGATCCAATCTTCCCCAGGAGCATTACTCCGTTTTAATGAGAGTATTAACTCCCATACCTGTTCACTAGTAACATATGGTTCAAAAGGGCTCCTAGGGAATACAGATGCCACTATTGGCAAATCGCTCGGCAACACATCTTCCTGGGAGATATCGCTATAAAGTTCGCCAAAGAAATTGGTCCAGCCTGTCTCATCGATTTGAGGCATAGATCTTTTTATACCACCCTTCAATCCTAAATTAATTAGGACCCAAAAGGTTTTTAAATCCTTGGTATTGGCAGCTACAACCAATCTTGCCCACACTTGGTTAAAGAACTGAACTTTCTTTGTTTTTAGGAGGGATTTATATTCCCTCCTTTTGGCAACCAGTTCTTCATGGATAATCTCCGTGGCAGCTTTAACCCAATTCTTTTTTGCTTTCAGCAGATGTTGCTTTAGTTGTTTACAATCCAAGTCATACCAACGCTTGGTAGAGGAGGAACGTCCAGATACTTCACGTGAGAGAATAGTTTCTCTTAACTCCTTAATTATATCTGCATAAGTATTCCACATCCTCCTCCTCAGCCTCCAATATTAGATCGCACTTTCCGCCGAAAGATTGGCTCCAAAGTATATCAGAGGTTCCAATGGCCTGGGCTGTTGTCCACTTCACAGCCACCCTTCATGCCAGCCCCAAAGTCCCCTCATCTTTGATAGTAGCATGACCTACAGCTAGGGGAAGACTGACCCATGTGGCCAAGGCCATATGATCACTCTCCTCCCTCACTATAACTTTAAAGTTGAAAAATCTTCCCCAGTACTGTGTTGGGACAACTATGTAATCAACAACACTCCTACCATTGGAATTAATAAATGTGAACTCCCCTTCACAATCCCCAGGGGAACCCCCATTCAATGGTCTTAAATCATACACATTCAAAAGTCTAAGCATATGTCTCCCCATTTCATTCACCACTTGATCTTTAGAATTCCTTCCCAGAGATACCTCTCCTCCAGGAGGGCTATCTTCTTGGGAGCCCACACTTTTGGTGCCAATCCTAGCGTTCCAATCACCTAGGAGCACCAGGATGGCCAAGGGATAAGTTCTTTCTAGCTGTTCCAAAAGTCAGTCCAGCTCTTCTCATACGTCTGTATTATAATACTTTGAAGCATCCGGAGGGATGTAGAGGTTGACAAAAACAAAACACTCCCCACCAGATAACTCCCAGGGCCCCCCTGGTAAGGTTTTGGAGGATGCAGGGTTGGTGGAGGAAATGGAGGTTAATGTGGGGTTTGGTACTCCACCCCTGTTATCAGGGGAAGGAGAACTGGGCAGTCAGATTGCTATTGCTAATACTAACAATAACATCAAATCAGCGCCTGGCTGTACAGAAAAGGTGGATGGGGGCAAGGAGTGTGAGGGCCCCAATACTATGGCTGGTATTATAACAACATTTTTGGAGGACAGCGCAGGGGGAGTTGGTGTGGTTCCATCTTTAGCTTTCTTTTTTTTTTGATGATTTGACCATTATAGACCAAGATATTCTGATCCAGAAGCTGGACTGTATTAGGAACAATCTTGCTCGTTCCACATTGAACTATCAGGCCAAATGTCTGAGGACTCAAGGGAAAGTGTACCAGCCTGAGCACAGATTGAAAGCACTGACTGCCACCCGTTATTTGCCCCAGGAAGAGTTGGGGGAATCTGTTCTCCCCCCTGCGACTTTGTGGAATTCTCCCCTTAATGAGCAACCCAAAACGGACGCCATTCTCCAGTGTCCGAAACTGGGGGTAGCTGTAGTAGGAGAACCAGAAGGGGACTTAATAACATCTATGCCTGAGTCAGCAGGTGATAATAAGAGCCAGGATCTTGGTGGTGATGAAAGTCTCCTCTTGTGTTTGGGGGAAACATCGGGGTCTGCCTTGCAGAGTCAGACAACCATACCCGCATCAACAAAGCTGCAGGGATGGCAGGAATTACATAAGAGTGGAGCTAGAAGACAGTTAACCCAACCTGGTATATCAATATGCGGGGGAAGAATACAGGTGGCCTCTATTCTGGTGATAAACTCTCCTAACAGATTGGAATTAATGGATTCTCAGAATACCGCGTTGGGGGACGTAAGAGGGGCTAATCCTACCCCACTTATTCAGTGGGACAGGGATGGCCTTGGTGTCATTCTCAAGTTTATCTCATGGAATATTTCTGAGTGTAAATCCAAATTCTTGGACCCGGATTGCTGTTCCTTCTTGAAGAATTATGATGTGGTTTTCCTTCAGGAAATTGGCTGCAAAAGAGGGAGCCACTTGAGGTGCAGGGGTTTCAGGTTTACTTCTTACCTGGTATGAAGTCTAAAATCAAAGGTCGGACTTCGGGTGACCTGGCTATATTAATCTCAAATCAATTTTTGAGATCATGTGAGTCAGTGCTGTCTACTAGGCGGGAATTTCAAATAGAGCTTTGGGAGTCTCTGTGTGGGGACCGGATTCTCTTGTTTAATTTATATATTCCTCCCCACACCTCTCCATATTATAGTTCTGATGTGTGGGTGATATTGGAAGATTTGATAGACCAGCTGGGAGATCGGTTCCCTACGGCACTTCTTGTTATAGCCAGGGATTGGAATGCCAAAATAGGTTCTGACCCCGATAGGAATTTGGAGCATAGCCCAAATAGGCTGGAGTGGGTTATTAATGATTAATATTATTATTATTATTAACAAGCATTTATATAGCCCCAATAATGTACCTGGCTCTTTACAAAGTAATTGAATAGACACGGTCCCTGCCCTAGGGCTTACAATCTGAGAGATGGGGAAGGGGAACAGAGGGAGAGACAAGGAGTGTAACATTCACGAGGATGCGAGGTCCCAGGTGAACGCGCTTGACTTCGTTACATCAAGACTTCCTTGGGTTCCATCGAGGAAGTCTAAAGATGGTGTAAAAAATGAATCTGGGATGTTCATAACCAAAATGTTACAAGCAAGTGGTTTGGTGGTCCTTAATGTGGAGTGGAATAAAGGATACAGATGGGGACTTTACATTTGTCAATAGAAACGGGAGGAGTGTGGTTGATTACATAGCAGTTCCAGTATGCCATTGGGGAAAGTTTGGAAATTTCAGGATAGTTGTCCATCCAGAAAGTGACCATATGGCCTTCAGTGTGGATATCAATCTGTGTACGCCAAGTAAGCAGGATAAGTCCCGCTTAGAGGGGAGAAGAGGAAGTAAGTCCAGGATCCGCATTAAGTGGACTGGTTCCTTCATTATTGAGATCTTGGATTTGTTATGGGGGCAAGAATTCTTTAAACTGCATGAGTACATGTTGGTAGGTGAAGAGGAAGACATAGCTCAGTTGGATGTATATTTTTCTATGATAATATCAGCAGTGGGCACCAATATCTTGTCCCATGAGGCTGGCCAAGCTAAAGTTCAGGCCAACAAGTGGTATGATAAGGAATGTAGGGTGGTCATGCGTAGCTTTAATCAGGCCAAGGTTACTTGGTTAAAAGAATATTCGGATTCCTCTAAACAAAAATATTTGCTAGAAAGGTATAAATATAAGAACCTAATTAAAACAAAAAAATTGTGTTATATAAGTTTGATTTGGGCTAAGTTTAAGGTAGCCGCAGCTATGAAGAATTCTAGGCAGTTCTGGCTCATGTAAACTATGAACTAGGTACCAATCCAAGGGAGCCAGTTACTCTGATTGAGGAGGAAACTTGGACAGCCTTTTTTGAGGACTTATATAATTTAAGGAGGATGAAATTGATATTTGTGTATTGGCTGGGCAGTTACAATCATCTAGTTTGATGTATCCCATATAAAAAGCATATATTTTATTGGCCATCTGTGTTTCAATATATTGAAGATTAGAATAGGTCTTTGAATGGTTAATTTCAAATGAACTGTCTCTAGAATGTCCTTTTAGCTGTAATCTGGGAGAAGAGATACAATCAGTCTGTCTCTTTCAAGAAATCAACATTCACTGTTGACCAAAGTCAAGGGATGTGACTTCCAAGCAGGGCAGGAAAAGGCCTTCTTTGTCTGGATCTTAGTCATTGTTAAATCCTATCTCAGATGATAGCTGCCTGTTTAGTATGTATCAACAGCCTTCTTGCTATGTACTTTGAGAAAGCTCTCATTGTCAGCTGTCTTGACCTGACGTCATCTAAACTGACTTCTAAGCATTTTTTCTCCAAAAAGAGAGAGGAAAGATGGATTTTTCAGAGAAAGCTCTAACTTCCTTGGAGTTTTTTATCACCTTCATTTGGCAGTATGGGACACAGGACTGGGTGAATATGAAGTATATTCTTTTGAAGCATTGAGCCAATAATACTTAAAGCATATGTTATATCTTATAGATGTTAAGATCTTTGAACTTGTAACAGAACTGTTCCTTGAACAGAAAATGTCTTTTTAAGTCATGTATTTTTAACTGACAGTTTCTCTTTTGTACCATGTTTTTATTTGAACTTAAGTAAACTATTGATTTATATTTATAATATTCCTTGTCTCATAGCCTCATTTATAAATAATATTGTCTTTACAACACTTTGCTGAGCTGGCTGACTTATTAGCACAGTGTAAACTGAGTTTCCACATATTAGAAAAGAGCACCCTATATCCAGACCAGATTATGTCAGGCCTGGACCACTAAGCGCATTTTCCCTTTGAGGAAACTGAGGCACAATATGACACTAGTACCTGGACTTTTGATCTAAATGTAAGAGAGACTGACGTTGCTGAAATAATTAAGTCCCTGAAGCGTAACAAGGTGCCTGGTATTGACTTTATAATCTCGGAAGCTCTTCAAGCTTGCTCAGACTGATGGTCCTCTTTGCTGGCAAATTATTTTACTCAAATTAATAAAACAAAGAGGGTCTCCCAGGACTGGGGTACAAGTATAATTGTCCCGATATTCAAGAAGGGAAACCCTAGAGACCCTGGTTGCTATCAACCTATAAATTTGCTGCCAGTATTGGGAAAAGTGTATACTAAATTACTCCTCAAGCATTTAGAAAATTGGGCCTATGGCCAAGATCTTATTCCACAAGAACAATTTGGTTTTCATAAGAATTGCTCCACGATGGACAATTGTTTCATTATGTGCCATGTCATAGTTAAATACACCAAAATAAGGTCCGGCAAACTTTTCCTGGCGTTCGTTGATCTCAAAAAGGCATTTGATTCAGTCCCAAGAAGGAAGCTATGGTACAAATTATATCAGATGGGTATAAATGAGAATTTACTGGCCTTATTAATGCAGGTTCACACTGGCAATCAAGCAAGAATAAGGTGGGGAACCCGTGGGAACCTGTCTAAACCAATCCTAGTTTCGCAAGGAGTTAGGCAAGACTGTGTAACAGCCCCCTTATTATTTAATTTGTATCTGAGCGACCTTATTAAAAAATTGTCAACTGAGGAGAGCCATCCGCCAAGGGTTAAAGATAGGCCAGTAAGGGCACTATTATATGCGGATGACATCGTGTTAATGTCCCAGACTAAAAGGGGGCTATAAAACCAATTAGAGAAGTTATTGGGGTATTGCAGTGAAAATGAACTTGATATCAACTTTAAGAAATCACAAATTATGGTTATGGGGAAAAGAACCCAAAAATATAGCTGGAAAATGGAAGATAAATGGGAATGAGTTTTCCCAGGTAGACTCTTACGTCTACCTTGGGATCACTTTTACCAGCAATGGATCATGGGAGAGACACAAAAGACAAATTGCATTAAAAGCCAATTCAGCCTCTAGAGGGATACTAAGGCTGGCAGCAAAATCTGAAGGGGGTAAAATTTCCTCGATTCTGAATGTGTACAGGGCTAAAGTGCAAGCTCTCTTGACTTTATGGTACCGAGATTATACCAGCCGATAATTTTGAAGCCCTTGAAGTAGTCCAGAACAAATTCTTGAGAAGTTTGTTGAGGGCGCCTCAGGGTGTTCCTGGGGCAGTAGTCAGGGCTGAGACGGACACACTGGCTATTGACTGTATTGGAAGACAGGCTTGTCTTAGATACTGGGTCAAGTTATGTAATCAGAACAGTTTTTCCCTGTCTTCCCTTTGTTTGACAGAAGAGGTGGAGTGTGTTGGGGCACCTTATTATCCTTGGTTGGCTCAAATGTCGCTCCACTTGAGGAGCTTGGGATTATCATTTTCTTGCTTTTGGGGGAAGAATGTATGCCAACAGAAAAGTCTGGCAGCTTCCAGGGTGGCTGACATAGCCAGACAGGAAGATCTGGCAAGGTTGCCCTCATGGAAAGTTGCACCCTGGCTTCATCTCTTTAAACGGTATCATAGGTTTGAAGAGTATTTGGATAAGCTGAAAGATTTAACGTTACGTAGGATATTCATGCAGCTGAGATTCCAATTGTTCAATTCAGCAGTCATTCTTGGGCGATACAGTGGTAAATCTTATGAGAGTCGAATTTGTCCCTGTATGACTCAGGAGATAGAGGATTTGCAACACTTTTTATTTAGTTGCCCTTTATATGAGAACATAAGGCAAATCTGGCTAGGCCCACTATGAGAAGGGAAGGAATATCTCCCAGTAAGCCATAAAATGGGATTGCTGCTGGCTACGCACAACGAGCAAACTAGGAGATCAATAGCATCCTTTGCTTTTTTAGCCACAAGGATTCAAGAGGAAGTGGTGGCATAAGAAGATAAGTAGGGCTCACGGTTGTGGAGGCTCATACAGTTCTCGCCTCTCTTGCCTATACAGGTGGATGTATAGTAGACGAATGTAAGAGATACTTATTTGTATTGTATTGTGTTGTGTTACTGTGTTTTCTTTTTCTTTTTCTTTCTTTTATTGGCCATGGCGAAAGCTAGAGCCTGAAATAAACTATTATTAATTATTATTATTATTATATGTCTTTTTACATCGCTCTCTTCCCCCTCTTTTCCTCTCCCTCTATTTTGGGGTATGTTTTCTCCCATTTTCCTCCCTCCCCCCTTTTTATACTGTTATGTTTATAATGATTATATATTTTATATTTTTTATATATTGTAAGCTGTCCCAAGCTGCCTAGGCAAAAGGGGCAGGATATCAAATATTTTAATTAAATAAATATTTTAATAAATAAATAAAAATAAATAAAATTGTTTACATGTGAATTGAGTGACCTAGCCTAAGTGGTTGGATAATGTGTTGGTTAGATTCATTATTGTACTATTGTATGTGTACTTGAGTTTTCTTTGCTATCTTCCATACCCAACAGAGCAAAGTCACCAACATTATTTGTACATTTAAATAATATTGGGTACTTTGTTACGTAGTACATTGTCAGTATATGTAAGTATTTTAATTGTGTTAAATATTTTGTCTTTCTAGAAGAATAAGATATGCATTTTTAAATTCGGTGGAAGTTTCTTTTTATTGGTTATTGATTTGTCATTGCATTCAAGTCAACCATCAGAGTGTTTAATCCAGATTATGTAATGTCCTGAAGTGAGTGAATTTCCTAAATGGAAAATGATTGGTTTTGTTGAATAAGTGTAATACTAATTATGGATGTTGATGAGCCGTGAACTAAATCCTTTTATTTCAAACTCTCTTTTCCTTTGAGAGTTATCAAAAGCACATATGATAAGAAAGAGGTACTTTGGTGAACGTGTTAGTACAAAAGTATGTTCTGAAACCAAATTGCAGCCCGGTGTAATTGTGACAAGAACAAATCCTTAAAAGCACAGGAATTTTGAGGTGGTGCATGTAAATAGAATAGATACTCTACTGGAGTGGGTTCTTGATGTATATATAAGCACTTTAAACACCTATGAAGAGTCGTGAATGCTCCAAACTTGTGAAATCTGGGAGTTGAACTCTTCTGGGGGGGGAGGAGATACAGATGGTTAAAAATCCTCCCCACTGAGTGAATGGAGAAAGGGAACGTATGTTTCCCAGAACTGTTTTTTCAATGTTTAATAATAACTCAGTTTTGTTGGTGCATCTGGAATGAGACAAGGGGTATTTTCATTGATCCCCCGCCGGGATCAAACCAGCACGTCCAACAGACGTGCTGGTTGATCCTGGCGGGAAATCGGGGAGAGGGCTGGGGCCACGCGGCTCAATGTGCAGCTGCACAGTCCCACCCCCCACCCCCACGCTCTCTAGGCCGGCTGGCCGCCCCCCGCTGATTCCAGGCCATGGTCCAGGGACAGATGAGACGATCCCCCTGATCACGGGCGGGAATCACATTGAGCACGCAAACGGAAATGGTCCGGGCAGGACCTCCATTTGCGTGTTCAATGTGATTCCCCCCCGTGATTCATGGGGGTGAACATCTGGCGGGCGGCTTCCGTTCGCCCCAACAGACATTACGAGACCACGATCACCATGTGGGAATTCCCCGTGGTTGAGCGTGATCTCGTAACGTCTGAAAATACCCAAGGACAACTGTTTGGGTTTTAACAGCCGCACTCTTTATTCCAATTGAATTAGGCTAGGTGGGGGTAGGGTCCAGTACCCTAAACAAGAACAGGTCAAACTTAACTACCAAGGGTCTGGCCTGGATGTATCCTCCAGTCCCAGTCCCTTTAACAAGAGCGTCTCCCCTTCTAACCCATGCATGAGGCCGTGGTCAAAGGGGACAATGTCCTTACGAATTGGAGTAAGGAGCCAGGTGCCAGAAAGCTGGAGACTGTGCCTGTCCCTGCCTGCCCTTGCAAAACACCCCTCCCAGGGATGCGACTCTGGCACTTGCCATGCTCTGCTTCTGCACCAGGTGTTGCATCCCCATCTCTTAAGGAGATGACTCCCAATCTGTTTATCTCTGTGTAACAGCCTAAACTGTACTGGACCCTTGCAAGAGCGTGACAAAGAATTAGTGGACCCGTGACAGCTATACCACACCCTACACTAATGATATGTTGCCAATTATTCCAATGATTCATCCATTGCCAATTAATCCTATTATTAATTTTTTTGCCAATTATTCCAATTATTGTTCACACTGTGAGGAAGGCGAAAGCCGAGAGACCTCATTGCCAATCGAGGTCTCATGTAAAATTCCTTCCTGCCCCTGCAAGGGAAGCTGGTATAAAAAACCTGCAGTGCTACCGGGAGGGAGGGTGGGTGCCGCTGTTTCGTGCTCTAGCCAAGAACTGGCTGGAGCATTGTGTGTGTCCCTACTAAAAGGGACGGAGTTCCTTGATCCTGTGACCGGCCTTTTTGTGCTGGTCCAGGTTGCTAGGGGCAACCCTCACTGAGGGTTTGCGTGCTCAATGTGATTCCCGCCTTTTTCCGCCTCAGCCAGTCCTGCTTTGAAAATTTGAGCTGCTGCAACTGCAAACTGCAGCAACTCCATGAGGCCACCCATGCCTTGTCTCACTCCCTCAGGGAGTGCAGCAAGTAGCCCTAGTGGCCACCAGGATTGGCAGGCCAAGGGCAATTGTCTGTACCAAGCACTATCATATTAAACTACCAGTCAGTGGTGAAGTGATCTCATGCTCCAAGCCTGTGAAATCTGGGGCCTGAATTTATCCGGGGGGAGGAGATACAGATGGTTCAAAATCGTTCCCACTGAGTGAATGGACAAAAGACACATAGGTTTCCAGGCACATTACTTTCAATATGCTTTATTTTTCTAACACAAATGGCGGCCAGTGGCTGCTCGACTACGCATGCATTGGCTAGCAGAACTGATTTTTCCATGTTTAATAACTCTGTTTTCCCTACACCAAGCACTATTATGCTACAGTAGCACTCGATGGAGATTTCAGCCTCCAAGGCTGTGGAGTCTGGGCACTCAACTCGTCCAGGGGGAGGAGAAATCGATTATTCAAAATAGTTGGGACGCAGTGCATTTTGACCACCAGCAATTAACTTTTGATAACTTTTGATTTTCTATATGTATCTTTTTCAAATTTTACATGTATGACACTCCCCACAAATATAAGCCATGAATAAATTTTCACAAATGTAGCTCAAGCAGTTTCCACAAAATCGGGGCTTCAGCTGTCCCCTCTTTATAATGGAGAGTGGTTCCACCTTTAACTTTTTTGCTGCTATCATAGCAAGAAAATACATCTATGTAGGCATATGTAATTTCTGCCCATAGTAATAAACTTATTGTACATTTTTTCAGATTTCAAAGCATGAGCTCCCAAGTTGATACTGAGCCCAAAAATGTTCAGCTCCCAAGGAAAAAATAATACCGACTTAAGTGCTGTTCTTTCTCTTGCTCTTTCTGATTACGTCCAAACAACTGGGAAATGTCTCCACAGGGTGAGTCTACTTGGCCTGCCTGTGGCTGTTCATGCTGGGGCAAGATCGGCAGGAAGGTAAATAACATGGGATGATTAACAATAATAAGTATTTTGCTGGTTGTGCTTTCCCACATGATGCCAAGGGAGGAGTCTTCAGTGGGAGCTTTGTCTCAGTAAGGAGAGGATGGCTGGGCCCATGTCTGACTCTTTTTGTTCTTCCAAACTGCCACTTTTTACTAGAGCTTAGATTGAATGTATCTCTTGGAGAATAGACCTGTTATAGAATCACAGTGCTCTCTGGCTGCCTGTTTCCTTTTCTGAGTGGATGGACCCATTCTGAAGCCATGCAACCAGTTGGGAACAAAAAGGAGTGAGTAATCTCACTTGTCCACACCCATGAACCAGAGTCTCCACCCTTTGAGGAACATCAAAGGGCAGCTGCAAACTTACAGCTGGGTGTGAGTTGCAGGCTCTGCCCTCTGAAACCAAGAGTTTCTTGTTGATCAGTCCTCATGGAACTGCTTCTGGGCAGCTTGACTGTCTATCATCAGGATCCTCCTCCTCCTCCCCTGCAACCAAACCACGTGTGGGCACCTGCAACCTCTCAACATCATCTGTCTCCCCCAATGTGCCCCTCCCCCTTGTTGCTCCTCTCCTTGTCCATTTTAGATTGTGAGCTCCTCGGGGCAGGGACCTGCCTCTAATCACGACTGTTCAGCACCAGGCACACAGCTGGTGCTATATAAATAAATTAAATAATAGGTCAGATCCATTGTGGCAGTGCTTATGATCATCTGTAGGTCCTACTGACTTCCCTGAGGGTTATTACAATTTAGCATTTAGGACTGATGCGGGGATCCTATTAGGGAAGCCCAAGTTGCCTACAAGAATGGAGTAATCCCCAAACAATTAAGCTTCACAGGAGCTTCTTCTTACTTGTAAGTCATTCTTTTTCATAATTTAAACAAACAATAATTAAAACATTCTTTACGGGGGAAAAAAGTGTCCTAGGACACCAACAACCAAGGCACATCCCTGCATTGGCTAAAGTGCTTTAGAGTCACTGATGAGGGTTTCCTAGTAGGAGATAGTCTGACTGACTGGGGGACATTTTATGACCTGTGTTATGTGGTAGAGCCCTGCTCAGCCACAAACGTGGGCTTGACCTGAGCCCAGTCCCGATGTTGCAGCTGGGTTCTTCTGAGCCCATGCCTGAAATGACATCAAATCAAATACTTTATTGTGTAGCCAAGGCTATTACAATTTTAAAATAAATAAATAAACCACAAAATATGCATACAAGGAACCCATTATTGATAATCAAACAAACGTAACGGTCCATTCTCAGTGAACTCCTGATGTCTATATCCAGTTTCCAACATTAAAGTTCTGGGCAGAAAATTTACCAAAAAATTACTAATACATCCACAGAAACCTAGCGATAAGGAGGTACAGTAGTTGCAGTAAGGCAGGCTTGTTTCTGATGCAAAACAACGGTGCAGTAATTTGCCACGGTCCTTGTCAGATCAGAGTCAACCGGACTCAAAGGTTTCTGTACTAAAAAGCTCGGGGCCCAGGCTGGATAATTTAAGAGCACCTTGCCAAGATATTTGCTTCTTAGCCACGATAATCAAGGGCATCGGAGAAGAATGTGACTAACTGACTCCACTTCCTGCAAATCACAGTGTGAGCAAAAACACACCTCCCTGGGAATGTTAGTATATCGGCCTCCAAGGAGGGCTGAAGGGAACACATTGCACCTTAACCTTAAAAACGCCTGCCTCAGCTTAAAGTCCGTCCAAGCAAATATGTAGCTAGACCCTTTGCTCTGGAGATTAAATGGAATGAAATCAGGAGCAGCCTTCTCGGCCAAAAGGAGAGCATTCTCCGTTTGCAGTGTGTCACGGAGGAACATAGGGTCACACACGTGTGATACTGGCCTACATATAGACTACAAGTCTAGTAAATATGTAAAGCAAAAGGTTCAACATGTATGTAATGTTACAATTAAGAACTGTAAAACTTGATTCATGATGACGCTCCAGGAAATGGAAAGACAGTTTGTGGATTCGCCCCAGACGGATGGCCAGAGACATTTAAAATGCTAATGCAGGCAGCCATTGCCTATGTGCAAGAGACACAGAAAGCTGATAGGGAGAACAAAAGGAATTCTAGAAGCCTCGAGAAAGATACGAGGGGTTTCCTCCTAAGGATATAGGGAGTTGTACCCCAGAGGGGAAAGGGACTATCGGGAACTCACTCAACATCTTGCAGCCAGGAGGGCTGAGCCGAACCATGGACTGAGAGGCATAATTTTGCTTTCTACCAACTAAGAGACCAGTGCCCAGTCATTCTACATCTATGACTGAGGAACCAGAACTTATGGACCTTGTAGGGTAAGATGCTTATTTAGGAACTCAACCAGTATAGATTTGGAATGCGTTATATTTACCTTTGATTTCTAGTAACCACTCTGTATCAACAATCTTGCTTATGTAAATCAATAAACTAACTTCTTATCTTTATGAAGAAGTGTCTGTGTCTAACATTGGAACACAAGTGAGCAACAAAGGCTTTCAAGCTCTTGGGACCCCAGAGATTAAAGAGTCTGTAAACGGGAAGGATCGGGCCCTTGGGTGACAAAGGAGTTATCCCTCCTGCAGGATTGAATCAGCCAGAGATAAAACTGATTCAAGTGGGCTGTGAGTGAGGGAAACTGAGTCACTCAAACCCGGTAAAGTGGGGGTGCGGACCTCCAACCCGTGACACAGTGTTTGGTCAGACAGCCTCCTTTTTAAACAAATCAAAGTGCCCTTGGGGTCAATGTGTTTTAGAGAAGGAACAGAAAGCCCCAATTTCCGAACCTCCCACGCCAACGTTTTAGTCCAAGGGCTGAGTAGATCACAATCGAGCGCCAGGCTCAGTAATGAGTTATCATGAGTGGGGAACAAAAAAAACCTCACCTAGTACTTTAGCAATGCTTGGAGAGAAACAGATTTTAAGGGAGGACTCGCTGTCTCAGCTCTTAGAATCACCTGAGGAGTCCCTTTAGGGACCCCCAGTATTGAGCGGAGAAAACCATTCTAAATAGATTCCAGTTTATCTAAGTAGCGAACACCCCAGACTGGAAATGCATACAACGCCTGATTTATCACCTTAGTCCTAAAGAGGCTCAGGGCTGGAGAGACTAACCTGCCTCCAGGGCCATAATAATAATTCACTATAGAGGCATCACAGTGTGTGTTTTCAGACATGACAACAACCTGCATTTCCATGCTTTGACCCATGTGGAATTGCAGGCTACCATCACGCTTGAATGTGTCACCACCAGATGTTAGTCTGGGCTGTTCCCCGGGTGGTGTTGGTATGTAGCCCAGGCTGTGACTCAGCAACATTCCCAGGTCACAGCCTGGACTAAGTGCTAACACTACCCAGGGAATGGCTGTCTGACCAGGTTAATGTAAATGAATGACCTCTTTACTTAACCTGGTCAGGGTTCCCCCTAATGCTGGGTGCCATGGCATCACCATGGCTGCCTGTCAGCTGAGCAGGGGATGGGGGAAGGGCCGCTACACACAGCGTGGGGCCAGGGCCACGCAGATGCACATCTGTCTGTCTCTCCCGCACACCCCAGCCCAGCCCAGCCGCCATCATGTTTGTTCAGTGGCCGGGCCAAGCCCCAGCTGGAGTGATGGTTCCCACCGCCGCCTGGGAGTTTGTGGTGGTGGCAGGAGCAGTCACATCAGAAAACACCCAATGCTCAGTAGGGGCAGGGTTATGTTGGAAAAGAATGGGGTAGGTCTAAAGTGTCCCCACCACTGACAGAGCACTGTGATGTATGGTGCTTTGTCGGAGACAGGACCTCCTGCAGCTAGGGAGCCCGGCCTGTCCCGAATCCAAGGGACTGGGTCAGACAGTGCACCCATCCTGACCTGGGACCAGTCTGGCCCCACAGGGGTCAGATCTCAGACCTCTATTATGCAGGAGGTCAGACTAAATGATCACTGCGGGTTCCTCCAGCCTTCATTTATGGGACTTCAGACATGGTCATCCACATGTTTCAACATGGGCTCAACCCCAAACATTCAAATGCTGTTTTAGGTTAGATTTAGATTAGATTTGAGATTTTATTACATTGCCTTAGGCCATTATAAATAAGAGACATATGCATATAGATTAAAACATATATATAAAATGAAATAACAGTTGCAAAGTAATACACAGTAAATAAAAAATCCAAACTTCGCTATCATTATTTCTCATCAACAATTCAAACATTTAACATCTTCACAACCTTGCTCCCCCCTACCTCTCTGCACTTATCGCCCTCCATACTCCAGCCCGTGCACTTCGCTCTTCCTCTGTCCCTTCTCTCACCCTTCCACGCCTTCCCTGCTCCCCTAAGCGCCTTCGTCCCTTCTCACTTGCTGCCCCCCATGCCTGGAACTCCCTCCCTGTCCACATCCGCCTTGCCCCCTCCCTTCATACCTTCAAATCTCTCCTTAAAACTCACCTCTTTTGCTCTGCTCTGTCTGACTCTTTATCCTGCTGAGCCACTATTCCTATACCTACGATCGGTTTACCCTTATCCTTGCAACATGGACCTGCCTGCTGTCATTCTCATCGTAACCAAGCCAAGTACGTGCACTTGAGACCTCGCATCTTCATGAATGTTAGACCCCTTGTCTCTCCCTCTGTTCCCCTTCCTAAGTCTCTCCCCCAGCTCCTGTCTCTCAGATTGTAAGCCCTAGGGGCAGGGACCGTGTCTATTTTATTACTTTGTAAAGTGCCAGGTACACTGCTGGCGCTATATAAATGTTTGTTAATAATAATAATAATAATAATAATACACAACCAATAACATACAAAACGTTCCGATTGAGTTGCAATAATTTACCATTTTACTAATAAGTCGACCCTAACTCCAAGCCCGCAATAATCGCTTTAACCCTGCCCAGTTGGTTATACTCCTAATTCCCCCAATTTCAGGTTATATACACGAATTAGAAATTTTGCCACCCCGAGGGATACCTGTGGGTCCTTGTCATTAAGAAAAAAAACCTCCTTGGAAACATAAGGACAAGAGAAATTTAATAAAGGTTCAAGGTAAATCCTTCTCCAGAATTGGTATAAAGGACAGACCAATAAAATATGTGCAAGTGATTCCACATACTCCCCATAAAAATTACAGCAATGTTTGCAAAACCTCTTATCACGAGGGATCCCTTTCATTCTGCCTTCCATGTAGGCCGTAGGGAATACATTAAACCTGGCCAGAGACAGCACCATCCTATAATTCCCCATCCTAATGTCAGTCAGATAGGAGGTTCCTCAGGGAGGAATCACAAATTCTGTATACAACTGGGAGATTCTTTGGGATACAAGTCGCTCTCGCTCAGATTGTAATTCTACATCCAGAACACGTGTTTTAATTTCACACCATGCCCTTTCATGTGGCAAAGATAAAATATAGGCTTTAGAAAAGCACAAAGAACATGAAATCTCATTGATCTTAACGGAACAAGGACTAGAACCAAAGTGTATCAATTGGGAGGCCAATGAACTTGGGTTCATAAAATGAAGTCGCAGCCAGTATTTTAAAATAGCCAGCATAGCTTTTACAACTGGTTTACAATCCAACTGGTTCCTGATTCAACTCTCAGAATGTTCCCTTCCCTTCCGCCCCTTTTTCCCCTACCCCCGTGACACAGAAAAACTACTGGGGTAAATCTGGGTGCCTACAAAATTTCTCAGAGGATCCTGTTCAACTCAACCTCCAAGTCAACCAACAGTAGTACGCTCCAGACTTGAGCTCCTTAGAAGAGTTAAAGGACCAGTTTCGTCTTAACTAGCTTTAAAGCTGGCCCAAACAGCCTCCCCCCTTTATTCCAGAAAAAAACAGCTATTCAAAGCCCAGAAGCCCTAGCCACAGCCCGGGCTGCCCTGAGGTGTACATTCCATGAGGGAGCTGCAGAGATTTGGACCTCCAAATACTTGTAAAAACTGACCTGGTCAATACTGTTTTGATCCATAGACCACCTATGCTGGTACTGCCTTTTACCAACCACTAAAACTTTCATTTTGTTGTAATTAATTTCCAGAAGCTCTTTTTTGCAATATAAGCTAAAGGCCCCCATTAATCTCCTTAGCCCAGTTGGGGATCTAGCAATTAGAACTGTGTCATCGGCATAAAGCAATGCCGAGAACACATAGGGATCAATCTCCACCGGATGATTCTTTGGGTCACCAAGGACTTCCTTCATGTCATTGAGAAATAGGTTGAATAGAATAGGCGCCAGTATACAGCCTTGCCTGACACCTCTCCTTACTTCAACTTCCTGTGATAATGCCCCCTGGTTATTTATTCTAACTTGCAAGGTTGTATTTGTATGCAGTAACTGAACTAGGTGAAGCAGTCTCAGGTCAATTTGGCAATTTACCAACTTAGACCATAATTTACCAACTTAGACCATAATTTCTCTCGACACACCAAGTCAAATGCTGATTTGAGGTTCACAAAACAAATATATAAACATGATATATAAATATGTAGGTGGACATATTTTGTAATCAGTTGGTCCAGCACCCAGATGTAAATTGTAAATTGGTCAATTTTAGATATCCCTTTCCTGAATCCTGCCTGCTTGAGGCCCAGTATAATCCACCTATGAATTCTGGCTAATAAGTACAACTTGCCTATAATGCTCAGGAGACTAATAGGCTGATAGCTGGCTGGCAGGCTCCAGTGGGTTCCCCTTCTTATAAATTGGGACAATTACACTCCTCAACCATGCCCCTGGTATCCTCCCAATTTCATTTATGGAAGTAAATAACATTGCCAACACCTGGCTCCACCAATCAATGTTTTCTTTAAGGAGTTCCACAGGAATAAAGTCAATTCCCGGTGCCTTATTTAACTTAAGTTGGGAAATCAGTTGACTCACCTCCCCCAGGGAGACTGGGTCCCATTTCGGTAGGGACTCAAAGGTATAACTCAAAGGAGTATCCGCAGCGCTAGTGGTATTGGAACCCCAGGCTCAAGGGGATCTCCCTAGTGTTAGTGTTCCCCACTGTGATTTAACTCAGGGCCCAATTGCCCATGCCCAGGTTAAGCCAATGGAAGGGTCCTCCAGGTTGCACTCGGTGCAAACCAATATGTTTCCCTTGTGTTTAAACATAGGTTCAGATGATTTTAGGGATCGGGAAGTGATCTGGGTTTCAGCCTTCCAGTTGCTCACAGAGGCAGAGCAGAGTCAAGTTTTGAAAAGGGTAGGAACAATTCAGACTAAACTTCTAAGTATTAACCCGGCTGAGGGGAAGCAGGGGGTCTCTGCTCATACCAAGGAGTCTGACATCAGGGGGAATCCAATTTGGCCATGTGATGGTAGGGATCAGGCTGAGGGGGGCCAGAGGGCTCAGGGGGATCAGGGGGCTCGGGAAGTACCTCAAGTATTAGAGAGTACAGTAGTCTCGGTCCCGCAAGGGCCTATTTATTTATTTATTTATTTATATTTATTGGCCACCCCCTCATGCCTACGGCATCCCGGGGCGACTCACAGCAAGTAAAACAATAATAAAAACTCATAAAAACATCATCAGATAAGAATAATTAAAAAGTAATCCCCCCCAACATTTTCTGTACACCCCTCAAATCCCCCCCCCACCCTTCCCTCCCCTCCCACCTCCCCTCCGAAGGCCTGGGCAGACAGCCAGGTCTTACAGGTTCTACAAAAAGCCATCAGACCTGGGGCCAAGCAAGCTTCCTCCGGGAGGGAGTTCCAAAGTTGCAGCCCGGCCACCGAGAACGCCCTCTCCTTTGTGGCCCCCCATTTAACACGGGGGACGTCCAAGAAGGCACCCCCGGCAGATCGCAGGGATTGCCCTGAGGCATGGAAGGCGAGGCAGTCCCCAAGGTCTGAGGGGCCCAGACCATATAGGGCTTTATAGATCAACACCAGGATCTTGAATCTGGCTCGGTACGCTATAGGCAGCCAGTGCAGAGTGCAGAGCACAGGTGTTATATGCTCCCGCCGCCTCGTCCCTCTAAGAAGATGGGCCACTGCATTCTGCACCAGCTGCAGCCTCCGAACCAGAATCAAGGGAAGACCCACGTAGAGTGCATTGCAGTAGTCTAGCCTCGAGGTGATGAAGGCATGAATAAAAGTGGCCAGGTTGGGCCCGGAAATGTACGGGCGCAGCCTCCGTACTAGATACAGCTGGCGAAAGGCGACCTTAGCCACCGCCTCCACCTGCCGATCCAGACGGAGGCCCGGATCCAAAACCACCCACAGACTCCGAACCTGTTGGGCTATGGGAGGGCAGACCACCCCCCGAGGGGCTGGCACCTCCCTCACCCTACTCACCACCATCACCTCCATCTTATCAGAATTGAACTTCAGTCTGCTCTGCTGCATCCAATCCGCCATGGCCTCCAAATGTTGTGAAAGCAACAAGACAGCAGGGCCTGGGTCAGTCGAAAATGAGAGGTACAGCTGAGTATCATCAGCATATTGATGACATCGCACCCCAAACCCTCTCATGATCTCCCCCAGGGGCTGCATATACACATTCAACAAAAGTGGAGACAGGATCGAACCCTGCAGAACGCCGTAGGTCAAAGCCTGGGAGCTCAATGTTTCAGCTCCCAGAACCACCTGTTGGCTTCTCCCCAAGAGGAATGAGCGGAACCACCCAAGGACAGTCCTGTCCAGACCCCCCAGGTCTCACAGCCATTTCAGCAGCAGCCCATGGTCCACAGTATCAAAAGTGACCAAGAGATCTAGAACATCCTGCATCCATCTCCCGGTGGAGATCATCCACCAAAGCCACCATCACCATCTCAGTACCATAGCCGGGGCGGAACCAAGACTGAAAAGGGTCAAGGAAACCAATACAGTCCAGATGCGTCTGGAGCTGCAGAGACACAGCCCGTTCAATAATCTTCCCTAAAAAGGGAAGATTAAAGACAGGATGGTAACTGGCAAGTGCGTCCACATCCAGCGAAGGCTTCTTCAGCAGGGGGCGCACCACAGTCTCTTTGAGACTGGGCGACAACCTCCCCTGATGAAGGGCTGCGTTAACCACCCTCGCCAGAACCGACCCGAATGTCTCCCTGGAGGCTTTCACCAACCAGGATGGGCATAGATCTAATTCACAACTTGTGGTTCGAACAGACCCCAAGACATCCACTGCATTGGCCAGCGTCACTTCCTGAAACTCCTCCCAGAAAGATCGACCAGACGGTGCCTCCATAACCTCACGCTCCTCATCTACTGCATCCAACCTGGTGTCAAAATTACTCTGGATCTGAGCAATCTTGTCTGCAAAGTAGATGGCAAACTCCTCACAGTGGGCCTGGAACAAGTCCCCATCCAGGCGGAGGAAGGCCGGACTGACCAGCCCCCGCACCACCCAGAACAGCTCCGCTGGACGCGACTTTGCAGACACTATGAAGGCAGCAAAGAATTCCTTCTTTGCTGTCCTCACAGCCTCAACATATGACCACAAATGGGTCCTATGGAGAAATCGGTCAGATTCAGAGCGAGTCCAACGCCAGCGTTGCTCTAGTCTCCTGCCTACCCGTTTCATACACCGCAGCTCCTCAGTAAACCAAGGGGCCCTGCGGTGATGAGACGGAGGCAGGGGACATCTCAGAGCCACCCTGTCAATTGCCTCCCCCAGCAAGGTGTTCCAGTGCTGTAGCAGCACATCGACAGAGTGGCCGTCTGGGTCCAGGGTTAACTCCCTCAGAGCCTCCTTGAACTGCTGCAGTTCCATCAGCCTCCAAGGGCAGACCAACCTAACTGGTCCATTCCCATTCTGGAGGGGGTGCGCTAAGAGGCTGGCCTGCAGGAGATAATGGTCCGTCCATGACAAGGGCGTAGATCTCACATCCCCCACTAATGGATCACCCGCCTCAAGGTCAGAACAGAAGAGCAGGTCAAGGATATGTCCCCCCACATGAGTAGGGCAGTTGACCACTGGGGACAAGTCGATGGTTACCATGGCGGCCATGAACTCCCGCTCTGCTCCTACAAGGCCAGTATCGACATGCGTGCTGAAGTCCCCAAGGACCATGGTGCTGGGGGAGTCCACCACTACCTCCGAGGCCAGCTCTGCTAGAGCGGCAAGGGATGCCGCCAGACAGGAAGGGGTCCAGTATACCAGCAATGCCCCAAGCTTGCCCCCAGCCAAATCAAACACCACATGGAGGGCCTCCACACCTGGAATCTCCTGGACTGGATATCTTCTAACTAGGGCCAGTCCTCCCTAAAAATGATAGCTACACCTCCACCACCCCCAGCCCCCTATATGAGGCTGGTGCTGCACAGCATACCCTGCTGGCATGAGGTCCACCAGAACTGGTCCAGCCCCCTTGTCCAGCCAGGTTTCCTTGATGCACGCAAGGTCTTCCACCCTATCCAGGATAAGATCCTGGATAACTGGGACCTTGTTCACTACAGACCTCGTGTTCAACAGCATCAGTCCCCCACAGGTGGATCCTGGACCCTGACCCATCCTCATCCTTGGTGGGGGGGTTGAAAAGAAATTAAAGGGGTTCAGCTGCTTTTCTGCACCCTGGTGAAGCAGGTCCCTGTCTGGGAGGGGTTCAGCTGCTTTTCTGCACCCTGGTGAAGCAGGTCCCTTTCAATTCCCAGGATCAAGTGGAAATACTACTGGGTTTGAGAGGATGGGGAATTACTCCTCCTCTATTTTTAATAATGACTCTTTTGTTCAATCTAATAGACCTTTTATTCAATGATAGCAACACAATTAACATACTAATTAATAAAAACGCACTTGTACTCAACATATGATCCCTCACCTACCCTGACTACTGCAAATACATACAAAACATATATTCTCATGTGATCAGAGGTCAACGGTCTGGTTCCAGAAAGAGGGCTGGCAAGGGGG
>QEPC01005108.1:2773991-2791327 GCA_003113815.1 Sphenodon punctatus
TGACTCTTTCCTAAACAGATGCTTCTGACTTCCCAGAAACAAGTGGGGGAGATATGTTGGGATGGTCCCAGCACAGAATGAGGATATTTGGTTGACATTTCTGTTGGCCAATTCGCATCACAAACCAATCTTATACCACAGTAACATAAGAGAATCCCAGGCATAGGCCCCTTCTTTACATATGTTGTACAGGCATATAAAATTGGGACCCTTTAAAAAAATCTTTCTGATATTTGGCAGAGATGATCATGAAAGTGCAATATATATCCCTGCCAAATTTCATGTATACTGGTTGGACTACAAACATGTTATAGTCAGACATATGTTTATATATTAATTGCTTATACCACCAAGACCTTCTTTCCAATCCTTTTGAAATTTGGCAAAGATAGTAGATATGGGAAGGGGTATAAACTGGACAAGTTTCACCTATATTAGATGTAAGGCAAAGATGTTACAGCTAAGAATGTATATGTAGAATATTGCAAAATACAATCATTCAGCTGTTTCTAAAATCGGATTCCTTTATCCGATCGTTTTGAAATTTGGTACACATAATGCTTTCTATGGGAGGTATAGGCATGCCAGTTTTCAGCCACATAGCATGCAAAACAAAAACGTTACAGCCAATAATGTGTTTTCCATTGAAACCAACGGAAATTCAATTCTGAACTCACCGAACGCATCCGAACTGAACATTCGAATTCAAGTTAGGTTCACACGTTCAGTTCGGTCAACCAAACTATTTGAGTTCAGTCCGAACTCTGAACTTCTGAACCGCGTTCGCCCATCCCTAGTAGACAGTGCCCATAGGTGGCATAAACCTGGCGCAGGATGAATGACCCTTTTCACACAGACACTCTAACACTGATAAAATAGTTGTTACATTTTATTATACATGTTTCAGGGCTGCAGGTGTGCTCTATGGGTGCCCTGCAACGTATAATAAAATGTAACACCCATTTTATCAGTGTTAGAATGTCTGTGTGAAACGAGCAAATTTGATCAAACTGTTCCGCCTTGGATGATGTCATTGTTAGTACCGAGGGGTTGGTTTCCCCCATGGCTAGCATAATGTGTGCTAGCCACCCAGAGACACCCAGTGCCCTGCACAACGGGACTGCTTTGGAGGTAAACAATTTGAGGATTACAGCCCAATTGCACATAGCTTCTCCGATGACATTTTACCTCATTCACTTTCCTCATTTGGAGCAATGGGATTCATCTAAGCTCTTAAAAATGCAATAGCAAAAGGAGCTTCTTGATCTGCTTGCAACCACCTTAATTTTCCTGAACACTGGTCTATGGGTGTAAGTGCTTTCAGGATTAGGCCCAGGGAATAGTCTCTCCTAAACTGCTACACCCATCATTTCCCTTAACCATTGCTTTCATCAAAATAAACAGCAGGCTTGATCTCCAGTTTGAGTAATTTGGTGTTTTAGCTTATTTTGTAATCCAGCATTAACCGGCTTTGAAGAGAGAACTTTTCTGCCAACACAAACAGTTTCTTTAATGTAAAAGAAATGAGTCCTTGCTTGCATTTGTCTGCATCGAATGTTACAAGGGCTATAAAATAATCATGTGAAAGTACGTGGTTTCTGAGACTCTTTAAGAACCATTCTGGGGCTGCCACAAAGATGCAATTTAGTTAGTCTCTCAGGATTTTTTTTTTTTTATGAAGCAGTACTTAAAACTGCCTAACCCATTGTCCAAAATCTCATAATCCATTGTTTTCTCCCAGCAACTGTGCCAAATCAGAATTAGTAAGTTGAAATGTTTAAAGAAGAGGTTTCTTGACTAGGGATTGGAATCAGAACCCTAGGTGGGGTAACCGTAACACCATCTCAGATGGGGTCATGATTCCTGACTGATCTTGGATGTACTTACTTAGCATATCATTGTGTCATTTGGAGTTGTGGAATTATAAAATGGGGCCACATAAGTCAAGAGCTTGAAATCCACCAGTTTTATGGTTTTAGTCAACGCTCAAGAATGCTGATGGAAAGAATTCTATTGATTTTAACAGAGTTTGGATCATACCATTTATTGCACAAAGGTTTGTCAACAACACAGACAAATAAACCATATGATGAATGTATTTGGTTTCACAGCACCAGAAAATGAAATATAGAGAAAGATGCACCATTGCCTAATTTTCATCAGTTCATTTACATCAACTAAAATTAGAAGTCAATCGCATGGACAGAAATCATAATCTGGCATAATCACCAAGGCCCAGTTAGAAATTGTGGCGATGTCTAAAACGCAAGCTGATCTTTGGGTGGTGGTGGTGGTGGGAGTCAATTTTATAGGATAATAATCAGCAGGGTTCCTAGTTATCTCTTTGCAAAGAAAACCAGAGAAAACCAGAGATTTTCTTGTTTCCAGAGAAAAGGGAGATTTTACCTTTTTTCAGAGAATTTTGCAGAAAATGACAAAAATGTACAGGTTTGGGAGGAAGACACAGCTGGTGCGGGGCAATGAGNAGGGAGATTTTACCTTTTTTCAGAGAATTTTGCAGAAAATGACAAAAATGTACAGGTTTGGGAGGAAGACACAGCTGGTGCGGGGCAATGAGGATGTGGAGTGGAGTTGATGGGAAGCAACCTGAAGACATGTGCTATGGAGGGACACTGCTTCTGGAAGGATGTCACAGACCTCCTGTGGGTTGTGGGGGCAGGGTAACTATGAATTGGGGCAGTCAGGTCTTCTGGACCTTGGGAAGAGGGGACAACAGGTGGGCCTAATTGGGCTCATAGCAGCTTTCCCAAGTATCAGCCTCTATATGGTCCTCCTTTCTGGTTAGCAGAGCAGTCTGGACCCAGGCTGGGAGGAGAAGGCAGCAAGTTCAGGGCAGTGGAGGGGAAGCAACATAAAGGCATGTGCTGGAGGGGGAGGGGGGCTCTACATTTAGAGGGGTGTCAGACTACAATTTATTTATTTTTTGACTTGATGGGACAGGTAGCTGCAAAATTGCATTAAAATGAAAATATTACAATAAAATGTGGTGTTCTAACTCATACCTTTATATATTGTGGTAAGGGAAAGTCAACTAGCGTTTACATTTAATAACAGAAAAACAGATTTCGGGGGTTTTAATCAGAGACTTTATATATATATTTTTATCAGAGAATTTCCAATTTTTTGTCGCATAAAACTAGGAACCCTGCTAATCAGCTGCCAGATAGTCTCATGCTAGACGGAGAGGGTGTTAAGGCTTCATCTCTTCTCCAAAGTCCAGTGAATTAAAATAGAATTGGCTGCCTAAGGTCATGGAATCGCCTTCTTTGGGTCTTTTTAAAAATTAGCTGGACGAGCATCTCTCTGGGATGCTGTAGAAAGAGAGTATCCAGCCTCGGAGCAGAGTTTTATGCTAGACAGACCGAAACATGTACCCGCAAAAACAGGTATGCCTGTTGATTTTCTGATACCCAAATTGATTCAAGAATTTCAGATACCAATTGGTACCCGATTTTGACCTGATTAGAGTACCTGATGTCCTGGAATATCAACTTCTAATCCCGATTTTTCACTTTCCGAGTTTTTTGGTTTGCTGTCCCAATTCACTGATCGGTAACTGGAAATTCTAAAAAATCGTTACTGGAAATGACCAATTTTGGGGGTATGTGAGTACCCGATCAGTAATTAGGTAGCTTGTCGAATACCAAACAGGGGACTCAAAAATGCAGGTATTAAGTGCAGGTACCAAGTTAGGTCCCCATTTTAGTTCTACATAATTCTCTGAAGCTTT
Organism: Sphenodon punctatus; assembly: GCA_003113815.1. Classification (NCBI taxonomy): domain Eukaryota; kingdom Metazoa; phylum Chordata; class Lepidosauria; order Sphenodontia; family Sphenodontidae; genus Sphenodon; species Sphenodon punctatus. Next base: position 2,777,743 of record QEPC01005108.1, read on the forward strand.
ATGAACTGAATTCAGCCAGATTTGAAATCATTTTCAATATTAAGGAGTGTTGGCAAAGCAGTCTGTCCATTACTGATCTCCTCTTAAACAGCCTGGAAGAAGGTAGTAAAGCAGCCCAATCCTCAAAGCACTTTGCTGGTGCAAGGGAAGGCCCATTGAAAGGAATGGGACTGGTACCAGTGGGAAGCTTTGAGGACTGGGGTCTTAATGACTATATGGAAACCCCAAACCACTGATGGTATATTTAGCCCATAAATAAATAAATAAATACATACATACAATTAAACAGAGCTCTGGAGCATTCTCTTCATGACTAGAGAGTCCCAGATGATGTGGTGCCAGGAAGGACAATTAGTCTGATGGTTGAGGCATTGCTATGAGGCTGGAATGCAATTCCCGCCTCTGCCATGAACTTATTTTGTGAACTTGGGTAAGTAGCTTTCACTGGGATCCTCTAAGTGGGTAGCGCTGACTGGTGCCACTGTCCCCCTTAGGCCTCACAAGGCCCTAGAGACGGGCAGCTGTCTCTGGTGAGTGCCCCACCCTCTGCACCTGATCTGGAAAAGAGGGTCAGACAGGGCAACAAAAGGGGAGATGATGGGCTGTTGTGAAGCACAGGGCCATATGTTGCTGCCTTGCCTTAAAACTGGACCTGCCCGGACGCCCGGCACTAGCATGGGCTTGAGTCCCATTCACTTCAAGGAGGCTTGTGTCCATGCTGTATGCGAGTGACAGCACTATCTGCTTGGGGGATTGCTCTGCTAGTTTCTCTGTAATTTGTGGGCTCATCGTTTGGGGGCTAGATTCCAAACAATATGTGAACGTTGTACATTTGGTGCTTTGTTACCTTGCACTTCCTATCTTTAGCCGCACTACTTGGTAGGGGTGGGAATATCAGCATTGGATAAATCCGATACACCCCGATAATCAGGTGTATCGGATTAATCTGATAATCCAATATTCACCGGTATCGGCATACCAGATTTTTAACATTGGCCGCTTTACCGTTTTTTTTACATTGCGGCCATTGAAGTAAATGGCCGCAATGTAAAAAAAATGGTAAAGCGGCCAATGTTAAAAATCCGGTATGCCTCCCCAGTGTCCCATCCCTACTATTTGGTGGGGTTTTTTTAAAATGTATTTGCCATTTATGTAGCATTGTCAGTGTGTAAAGTGTTCAGTGTTCATCCGAGAATTGTTCTCTCAGTTAATGATCATGAAGCCCTGAAATGCTACAGTGAAGAGGAGGACTGAAAGCAGATTATCTTAATTTAGATGGCCAAACTCTGACATAGTAACTGGAAAGAATATTTCCTCAGAACTCTTCTTTACTAATTAACAGCAATGGTGTAGCTACACAATGACAGTGTTCAGGGTTGGAAGAGCTAATGAGAGGGTAGAAAGGCAGACATTTTAATCTTTCTCCGTAGAAATGGCCTGAATCTGCATACCTTGATGTGGGTTGCATTTGTATCTCCATTTCGTCTAAGACTGCCAAAGTCATGTCGCCATTGTGAATGTTGGCTGAGATTGTCCATCTTTAATTATGCAAAATTCCTTTCCTATAGAGATCAAAGGTATTCTTAAGTGCTTCCGTCTAAAGAGCATGAATTCTGTCATGCAATTAAGCTTTTATTGTCTTTTCTTTCGCTCTCTCAGGACTCAGTTCTCTGCCCATTGAAGTGAATAGTAAAACTCCTATTGAGTTTAATGGTGGAGTATTACCTGTCTGGGATTCCAGTTTCAGGGAGTTGGTTGAGATGCTTCCCCAAAGAATGGTGGATCCTTATTTCATTGACTTTTTCACCATAGTTTAGGCAGAAGAACCTACTGGCTTGGCAGAGTTCTCTCTATTTGTGACATGCTGGTCACAAATAGGTTCATCTGCCTATTATGGAAAATGCAAATGGAAATACAATTACCTTCTTACACTTATTGTCTACAGGAAAATGTATTTAGGGGAGGGAAGCAATGTGCTGTCAGCTAGTCGACCGACACCCCTTTCCGTTGCTGTAGACAATAGAGGTGAAATGAGTATTTGTGCAAATAAATAAATCAGTCTAATTTGTGCTGTCTGACCCAAAATTGACAAAGTGGATTAAAATAACTAGATATTTCAGTGTAGTTGCCTCGTTTATTTCATTATTTTATTTATTTCAATTGGATTATTTGGTTATTTAAGTATTTTGATTATTTCAGAATTGTATTTATTTTGGTATTTCAGCACTATTAGCACTGTTGCGTATGAGCACCAGCTGAAACAAAGTAACTGAAATATCCAAATAACCAAATGAACTGAAATAAGCAAAGTAACTGAACTGGAATACCTGAATAAGCAGCTATGCATAGGACTGAAATGAGAATGAAAATTGTTCTTGCGAGAATAGAGAACAGTCAGAGAGATCTCAAGAAGATCTTGCTAACGGCTGCGCATGCGCAAAATAGCCATCGTGGTTGTTCTGTGCATGTGCGACCCTTTCCAAGATGGCATGGGCCACATAGACGCCATTTTGGAAAAGGGCAGCTTGTCTGCATATACAAAGAAGCAGCTGCCCTTTTCCAAAATGGCACCGATGCAACCCCATGCCATCTTGGAAAAGGGTCGCACATGCACAGAATGGCCCTAGCGGCCATTTGCATATGCACAGAATGTGTTTTAATTTTTTTGAGAATCTCGCAAGAACAACGTTGAGAACAGCCAATTTTTGGCTCACTCTCGCTCTCAGAAATCTTGTTGAGATCCCGGTTCTTCACAAGATTGTTGAGACAAGCAAGATCTTATTTCAGCCCTAATTGCGAATATCTGTTTTGGTTACAGATATCTTTCACATATTCAGAGGGCTACTGAAGATGTGAATAATAGCTGCAAATAAAAATTCACTATTTGTTTCAGAACTACCTACTGCTGAAACAAATATTGGCTATGAATACCATATCTGGCAAATTCACCCCTTTGATTTGTTTCCAGCACAGCATGTATGAAACACTTTGTGCTGGCTTTGTTTGGATATTCACTTCAGGTTTTTCAGCTGTCTTTTCTGCTTCCTCCCACCCCCCAATCATGTTTGTTCGGCTATTCAGTTCTCCGATAATAATAGTCAATATAATATTTGTGAATACAGACCTTGCTAATCGTTTCAGCACTAAGTTACTTGTGTTACTGCACACTGGCTCTACTAAGATTAGAACCGAAACAAGTACTAGATGAAATAAGCAAATCCATTGAATCTGAATGATCTGACCTGAAACAGGTATTGGACGTGTTCCGACTGATCTTTGTTCAAATTACCTGGTTTTTGTGTCATTCATGTGTTTTGTTCAGTCCATTCATTTTGTTCATTTGTTTTTCTAATTCCATTTTTTATCCCACCCATTTTCATTATTATTGGCAGAAACGAACAAAACTCAGAAACAACCAAAAGTTTGGTTGCTTGAATGTTGTGATGAATGTCATTCGGGTCAACTACTGCCTGCCCAAAATTACAAAAAAAACAAAAACCCTCTGTGAACATGTATTCTGCTACTGTTTCAGTTCTACTACAGATGTAGGTCAGCCAGGCTTCCTAACATTTACAGACGAATGCTCTGTCAGGATGACATATGCTAGCAGCTAGAGCAGGCCTAAATCCATTTGCACCTATGCTAACTGTTAGTGAGCACTTCCTCTTGGAAAATCTCACACTGCCAGAAACAGGATAAATATCATGGTCTATCCAAAGCAGTCATAAACTTTCCAGACTCTCTGTTTGTCAGCAAAACCTTGCCAGCAAGTGTGCGAGTCTCCCCATGTCTCCAGAACTGGAAAAACTAGTTGGTCAAGCCATCCACAACTTTTTTCAAGTCATGAAAGCTTTTGATATGCATGAAGGGATGTGTTTATCTCCCATGTAGGTCTTGATGGGCCCATTGTGACAAATGTCTAAAAATACAAACAAGGAGGAGGTTCCATAGCCCTCTGATGTGCAAGATGAGGCCAACGTTTTTTGGTGTTTTTTTTGCCAAGCTCCATATTTACATTCATGAAAATGAAAGTCTCATTTCTCTTACAACAGAAAGAGACACAACTAAGGTATGGGGAGAAATTGCCATTTTAAGTTTGCACATAAAGTTTGTATTTTCAGTTCCAGAAATGAATCTCCATGACCGTATTTGCTGCTGTTGCAGAATTCCTCACTCTAGTTCATTAGTCATAATTCCATTCTGTTAAGTCACTTAATTTTTCAGTTTCTCATTATTCAGAACTATGGGTAAAAATAGATGCAAGGATGGTGCAGCGGCGACCTGACCCAAGCCGTGGCAAAAATGATCTGGACTGGGGCACAAAACACACATCTTCATGACCAGGGTGCTGGGGAGGGTGGGGAGCAGGCCGAACATGTGGCTGGCTAGCCCTGGCCCCATGCTATGCCCAGCACCCCCGCTCCCCCCATCTCCTCCATGACGGGCAGTCATGGTGGCCAATGAGGCTAACCATGGTGGACCTGAACCAGGGTGTGTCTGTTGGCCTGGGAACACACACAATAACCTGTTGTTGCCCGCTTTGGCCTGGTTGGGTGGTACTTAGCCTGGGCTGTGACTTTAAAGATTTCCCAAGGTCAGAGCCTGGGCTAGCCTGCCGACATGGCCCACGACAATCTTGGGTCAATCTCTGGTGGCACCTCCACAGACGTGAAGGTGAGGTCTGGGCCAAAGGGTGACAAAGCATGCCACAGCGTTCAGGAGTCACGTCTGTTTTTATGCTTTGTTTATTGTGTCAAAATGAAGTTATCTAAATACCTAACCAAAGAGACAGAAATACTGAAGTGACCAAAATAACTCAACCAAAATATCCAAAATGGAGATTCGTTTCCACAAACAAACCAGGAAACAAATAGTGGTTTAGATCTGCTTTGTTGGACATGAAGCGGGCAAAGTTGTCCGATGTAATATTCACCACAGATGCTCTAGTGGAGTTGCTTATTTATTAAAATTTGTTTGATGTGAAAAATAATAGACTTCTGGAAAGTGGCTCCAGTTTGAGATCACACCTTGGGTCACTGAAACGTTGGGGTGTGCTTGGGGACCAAGGTTCCCATGCACATTCAGTGGCAACATCTGAGTCAAACTGGGGCCTGGTACATCATGGGTTGTGACACTGGCTAATATATTGTACTAGTTTTTCATATGAACTGTGGGCTCGTTCACATATTACAGGGCGGGGTGCAATATTCTGTGCTAAAAGAAACCACTGGGGATTTACCCTGCAATATCTTGGATTGTGTGAACACTCATAGGTGTGTAAACCACCATTCTCTGTCTATCATTCCCTGGATGGAGAACAGTCACCCTAACACCCTAACAAGCATTCTCACGCTACATCAATCAACTTGCCTTTATAGCTGAATTGGGTACCTACAAAAACTGGTATACCTGTCAATATTGTGGTACCAGAATCTACCAGAATTGTAGTAGATTGGGTACTAAACAGTACCAGCACCTAAACAGTACCTGTTTAGTGTCCGACAAGTTACCCAAATTACTGAATTATCAAATCACCATTACTGAATTACTGTTGCAGTTATTTCATTTTGCGTCATTTTACTGATGACCAATTCAGCATTTTTCGGTCCATTTCTGTTCATCTAGTGATTGTTCCATGTCAGAAAGACACTAAAACGGTAACATGGTAAGTCAGAATTTGTCAGTAAAATGAGAAACGGTAAAGGGTAAAATGAAAAGTTGGTAAATTGGTAATTGTAATACCCAGCATTTTGGATAGTTACTGGCGGGGACCCATCTCAATATTTGGGTACCTGATAGGCTACCTGGAATTTCTGGTATTACCTTCAGGTACAAAAATTGTTACCCATTTCAGCCCTAGTAATTACCATTTGCTGCCCCTCAGGCCTCCAAGTGGCAATTACCTCAAATCTCACTATTTACTACCACTTACATAATGTGTGAATGCATCAGAGATGCCACAGGGGTTTTCCTGAGATATTCAGAAATGTCTCTATTCACCTATTCCATATTCACCTAACCTGTGAATATGGATTCCTAGGCTTCATCCCTCCCAAGCCTGCTGGCCGTAACATGGAGCTGTTGTGAAATTTGTCCTCAACACACAAAAAAGAAGAACTCCACATTTCGGGAATGAGAATTTTGCCAGCATTTCAACATTTTCTAAACTTTGCAAAATTTGCTGAAATATAAAAAATGTCAATTTTCAAATTCCCTTTTGATGCTTTTAAAACTGAGTGGAAATTAAATTTCCCAGAAAACATAACTGAAAACTGACACACTTAACCCTGGCAACAAAGACATTTGTCTTTTCAAGCAGCCAAACAGGAAAGTACAGCATCTGAGAATTGTTGCATGGAGTCAGAAAACCAGAGAACCGGAGGGTTTTGGAAGTGACCTGAAAAGTCATCTAGTTCAACCTCTTCTTCTGAGGCAGGATACCCTGTACCTACACCATTACAAGCAGATGCACCTTGTGTCTAAACTGTGGCCTAACTATTCAGATACCAGAAATCATATAAAAAGGAACACACATTTCCAAAATCCCATGATTTTAGGGGTTTGACTTAAGACTTTTGAACATATGGCAATAGGAGGGCTCTTGGTCACCCTTCTCCTCTGGTGCTTGGCTGTAAATTAGCCCTGTAGGCAGCAGACTTGGCTCAAAGGGTTAATCCCCTGTGCCTGAAATATTATGATCAACACCAAGATGCTTTCTTATTTCCTCCAGCCAGGAATCCCCCAGACCAGCAATATGCAGCACGCACACACCAGTTTGAGTAGCAACAAGCAATATGTCCCTCTAGCTGCAACCCAGGGTTAATAAGTAAAACTCATTATTGGCCCATATAATAATCTAGAATTGAGCAGCAGAGAAAACAAAAACATTCCCTGATCCCTTTCTGCTCTGACTATCTGCTGACATGAATCCAAAGCTGCCCTCGAGTCAAAGCTTTGGAAATATGATCTGCAGGTCTTTCCTAGCTGTAATAAGAACACTTCCAATGCAGGGTGTATGGAGGGAGCTAGAATCAAAAGGGAGATTTGCAGAACTTCCTACAATAACTAGCTTCTTAATTTTCTTTTAGATCTTCCAAGCATGCCGCCAGTTAAAAATATTTAAGAGCTGAATCAGCTAAGCTCCAGTCAAGCTCCCGGCTGGCTTGCTTTGCTCAGGCTTATCTGAGCTTTGTCGTGTAAAAGCTTGACTTATATTGGCTCTCCCTACACACACACACATACACACACCCCTGCTTTGCAATCCTCAGGTACCTGGAGTGCTTCCCAGAAAAACATAACAGAGAGCCAAACCCCTGTGAAAAGCTGGTGTTTTCCCAAGTATTTCCACAGTCTGAGCCTGGGTTCTCACCACTCTCCTTTCAATAAATAAAGAATAAAAAAGGGCTGAGCAGCAGTGTTCCATGATAAACTGCAGAGAGGATCGCGGGCAGCTGGCAGCTGTGCTATGGTGGGAGCTGAAAGCTGCTATGTTATTCTGGCTTAGCGGTTTCCAGAAACTTGGCATCTTATTATTGTTGGGCAAAATTTGCTCCCTGTGTCGAGTGGCAGCTCAAGGCTTACACTCCACTTACGTCCTAGCAGGATTCAAGTGATGGCAAGGCTTTTTGCTGTCTGACTGCACAGGAGTAAATTGTACCCATTATGCTCCAAACACCTATGTCTTTCTAGCTGAGCAGAAGGAGGTTAGCAGTGGAGCAGCAAGAGTCCAAACCCTGACCCCCCACCCCTTGACCCTCGGCCGGGGGCGCCCAATTCAAGATCCCCCGGGTATCACGGGTGGTGACAGCGGGGAGGGCGTTCTCGGTGGCCGCACCAAGGCTGTGGATCTCCCTCCTGATGGAAGCCCATTTATCCCCGGACCTCCCCTCTTTCTGAAGATCGTGTAAGACCTGGTTGTTCCGCCAGGCCTTCGGGGAAGGGGGGGTGAGTGTGTTTATTGCCTTTTAGCACTCTGCCTTTAGTAATTTTTAATATTTTAATATTTAGTTTTACGTGTTGATTTACTGTTTTACTGATTTACTGTTCATTTTATATGTTGTTCGCCGCTCCGAGCTGCCATGGTGCGGGAGGATGTGGGGTAAAAGTGTATTTAATTAATTAATTAATTAATTAATTAATTAAATAAACTCCCAGCCCCAGCTCGGGCATCCCATCACCTGAAGCCTCACCTCTATTTTTCTAAGACAGTTTCAAAAAGCAGCCTTCACACACATTTAACATTGATTCATGTAAGCCAGACTCAAGTCTCTCACCTTCCGATTTCTTTGGCCAAGCTCTACCAGTTGATCTACAGAAGCCATTACAGATCTAACATGTAACATTTGACACCCATTCCACTCCCCTAATATGGGGGCCCCCGTCATGTTTTTTAGCTAGCACAGCTTTGGTCTCTGGGGAACTCCTGAGGTGACCCGCAGTATAGTCAACAACACAATACACAATTACCATCTGTTCAATGCCACCACCCTGCCACACAACATTTGTCAACAAGGCTGTTGTTCATTGCACTGAACTGCTTGATGAAACCAACCAAGCTCCCATTACCTTGGTTAATATCACCATGGAGTGAACAGCTTAGAATGAAATTCACAAAGGAAAAGGGAGTCTGGTCGGTTTCATTAGGAGTCATTGTGAGAATGTGAGTTAGGTTCCTTGCCTGAAAGCCGACCAACAAGGAACAGAGAGCCCCCACCAGGGGATTCAGAGCCTCGTATAGTGCGCCAAAGGACTCCCCTGGTGGACAGAGTCCATAGCGTGGCAGCATAAACAAAGGGTGTTTTAAAAGAGATGCTACCCCAAATGGCCACCTGGAACCACTCATCCAAATGCCCATCTGAAGGAGCGGGGTGGGGTGGGGATGCATGCTCCCGTGACCCACGGAGCACCCACTCATGGCTCCTCACAGAGCACTGCTGAGAAATCCAGAGTGCTTTGTGTGGGGCAAACCCAAAAGGTCCGTGACAACAGGAAGCTGCACAGCCCCTGCCTGTATGAACTGGGGCGTGGGCAGGGAAAGAGGCCTTTGCAAGTTACAAGAACTGGCGGTGAGTGCTGGGGAGCCCAGGTTCCACAGTGCTAATGCCTGGGACATGTCAGTTGCAAAGGTGAACCCTGCGCTTCCCCTTCCCCCATGGTCCGTGGCAGGGTGAGTGCATGGCAGTTGCCCGTGTGGCCCCAGTGGCCACCCTGAGAGCTGCCCATTTGAAGCGCTCCCCATGCACTCCACATGAGTGGGTGCTCCACAGCAGTGCACTCAGCAGGCATGGACCCCCTGCCTTGCTCATTAAAACACACCCAAATATAGGGCAGCATAAATGTTTGATCAAACTACACTGTCATGAGATAGCATCACATTTAGTAATACATGGTTGATTTCCTCTGTGGTTAGTATAACAGCTGCTTCTATGGGTGATTTCAGACGTTACGTGAACACGGTGAACCACGGTGAATACCCACCTGTGGTCACCGTGTCCCGTACGTCTGTTCGCGGTGAGCCAGATGTTGGCCATGGTCAATCTCCACATGGGGTTCGTTTGAACCACGCTTCCCGGGCTAGCCGGGGGAAGGTCCCGGGAAGCGTGGTCAAACGGACCCCGGGCCGTGGCCAAGGAAAAGTAATGTCTGGCCGCGTGCCACGGCCCGGGATCCCCGGCGGGATCCCGGGCCGTGGCACGATCGGCCGGCCGTGGCGGCCGCATTGGCCCCGCTGCCCGCCCGTCTCCTCGGAGGGCGGGCGGCGGGGTGCGTGGAGGGGGCGGGGCCATGCGGCCGCACGTTGCGCCACGCGGCCCCTCCCACTTTCCCCGCCAGAATCCCCCCGGCACGTCTGTTGTGCCGTTACGGGATGACCCCGGCGGGGAACGAAGCCGTTGGTGCCGGTACGGGGCCAACGGCCAGCGTATCGTCTGAAAATACCCTATATGAACACAATTCCAGCATGACATCTGGCATGACATCCGGGATAACTGTCTACATGATCATTAATGTTCCAGAATAATGCGCTATTCCGGAATGGCAGTGGAGACGCTTATATCGGATAAGAGTCACAAGGACGACTGCATGAACCCATGGTGCAGCACATATGAATTTCAGCGCCTTGGGAAACCCCGACCAAGAGGAGACTGCCTCTGCTAGAGCATAGGTCTTGTCATTAATTGTCTGGGTTGGGGCATAAATTTCCAGAGGAGATTCTGTATTTGTGTAGAGAGCCGAGTCAAACAGGGCAGTTCCAAAGGGAACTGGATTCAGCCACACAGTCAGCGCAGTTGAATTTCAGTGCCTTTTTCTGCTCTGATTTCTGGGAATAAAACAGATTGGTGGGGATTCCAGTCCCCTTTGAGATAGCGGACACATCACCTGCCCCCTCCATTGCCAATTGTCTCCCTTCCCCACCCCTGGCCAATCAGAGGGTTTGGTGAGAGAACCTAAAGAGGGGCAGGATCCCATGGTCTTGGGTTCCTGTCCTAGCTTCTGTGTAGGCAACGACGAGCCCCTCTCCTCCCAACGTCCTTGCTGTGTCTATGGCTGTTAACAAACAAGATGCTGGCTCGGTTCGCCAACCTCGGGCCAGCACCAAACCCACGCATCTCTCTGCTCCTGGCCCACCAGATGCGAGCCCAGTTGAGACCTTGGTGGAGTTGCAGCTGGGCCGGAAACGTGAGCCCGGAATGAACTGGGCCCATGGTCCAGCTCCATGTGTTGCCCATGTGGGTCAGAGCTGAGTGAACCTGGTGGGCGCAGCTGCTTTCATGCCCACCCAGCCCAGTGGCGGAGAGAGAGAGGGGGAGAGAAGCGGTTGCCATGGCAGCCACAGCAGCCCATCATGGTGGGGGGCAGGGCTCTGGCCGCAGCATGGGGGCGGAGCCAGCCAGCAATGCATCACTCCCACTCTCTAGACAGGTCAGGCTGGGGGAATGTTTGGTTCTGTCCCCCAACCTGATCCAGCCATGGGTGGCCATCCCACTCCTGGAAATGCAGCCGCAGTGGCAGCTGCACATACATTTTTACCCCGTGTCACTTACTGTCACGGGTCCCTGGAGCAGCTGGGTGCGATGGATTCCCTCCACTGCAGGGTCAGAGTGGATTAGGAGGTGGCTGCACGAGTAGGATTTTGTCACAGCCATCTCTGTTGTAAATCCCTGTCTGTGACATTTTGCCACCAGAGACTGCAGAATACCATAGCGATGTTGGGTGCAATCTTAAGGGCCACTTGCGCCGCAAGTACTGAATGCAGGTGCTCAAGCATGCCTGCGCTCCATCCGCGCAGCAAGCTGCACAGGACAACAGCGCACCCCTCTGTTGCGACCCCCCCAAGCCCACACACCCTGCAGCCCGAGGGATGGAGCAGGCTCCTGCCCTGTTGCCCTGAGCAGCTTGCTGCGTGCGCAGAGTGCATGCGCCCCTGAGCACCTGCCATTCAGCTCTATAGTGCGCCTATCGCCAGCATAAACCTGCAGTAGGATTGCACCCACTGGGAAGAAGGAAGGTAAACTCTACCTGCAATTGTCTATGACATTGGGTGGTGGGTCTTCAGTATTGGTGTCTACACGAACATGAATCCCATATTATATTTTAGTCTGGACTAAATAAAACCTAGAAAATAAAGTTTTATCATTCCAGGGGGAAAAACAGAATTTGGATTTATGAATCCCAGAGATCTGTCCACACAAACGCTTACTCCCAGTATTAGAGGCGTTTATTCCAGGGAAATGTTTGTGTAGAAACAGCCAACATGTAGAGACACTGAGGCCGTTTTCAGACGAGCGCGGCGGCGCCCGCGCTTGTTTCTTAAAAAAGCCGGCAGCCCGTTCTACACGAGACGCTGCCGCCGAATAAGCGCATGCGCGGCCGACGCTCATCCATTTCCGGGCGCGAACTGACCGGGTCGGCGATCGAGGCTGGTCATACGCGGCCGGAAATGGATGCGCGTCGGCCGCGCATGCGCGTATTCGGCGGCAGCGTCTCGTGTGGAACGGGCTGCCGGCTTTTTTGAAAACGGCCTGAGAGTGAATAGCTGCTTGTTAGACTGCTGGAGCCAATTCACTACCTTAGACGTGTGGCTGCATAGCTAAGCTTTGGAGCAACCATGCTAATTTCTTACCTTGCAGGGCAGGGTGTTGGGGGAAAGTGGATAGGAGGCACAGTCCATGGAAGTGAATTTCAGGCTCCCAGTACTCTCTGCTCCAGCTTGTGGAAGCTCCCCCAAACCACAAGAGATCTTTGGCTGGGTGCTCTCTCTCTCTTGGCTAGGGTGGCCAGATCTCCCCTTTAAAAGAGGATGCTTATGAAAAATGCATGAGGCAGGGCTGCACTAGAACCACTGCAGCCCTGTACTATGTATTTTTCATGTGTCCTCTTTTAAAGGGGAGGTTGGTATGGCCACCCTACTCTTCGCTGGCATACCTTAGTGGGAACCGTGCCACATTTAAGGAAGGGAGCGCATCCCCTCTGATTTGTGCTCACATGAGTTACTGTTAAGGAGCATCTGCAGCAGTTTCAGTGGCATTTAGGTCAGAAGCAATGCTAGCTTTTAAGTCAAAAGTGTAATGTTACAGACCCACATTCGCCACCCCAGACCCCTGTGTCCTGGCACTCAGGCAGGCCCATGCTTGTCCTGCAGCCAGACAGGGCTCACCTTGCTGGGCAGGCCCCTGGGAGGTAAGGCTGAGTGTGGAAATCCATCCCTCTGGGGGTGCAGGCAAAGGTGGAGAGAGATTCCCCCTCCCCTGGAGGGATCTACCTGGAGCAATGACCAGACTAATTCAAGGATCTGCTTAACACCAAACTTTACTAACAGATGGGATTTGTGTAGAGGGTAGGTAAAGTACAGCACACAGACAGTATCAGCAAATACAGAGCAAAAGGGCAACAGTCTCACATTCAGTTCTGCAGTTCCACCTCCACGGTGATCCCCAGCTGACCCGGAAAGAGGGATACAGACCCAGTCGAGCCAGCTCTCCCCAAACTGCAGCTCCAACTCACAGCTTCCTTTGTTTCAGGGTCTGACCCTGAACTTAAAACATGTAATTTGTATTTTTTCATAAGCATTCTCTTTTAAAGGGGAGGTATGGTGACCCTACTTGAGCTGTCCGACCCCCGTAGTATTTAAGACCAAATGACCCCACCCAGCTCAGGTATCTGGCCTGAGCATTCTCAGCCCACCTGATCTCCAGGTGTGGCTTGGAAACTCCATTGGGCCTACCCACATGGTCACCATGTGCTTCTGTGCAGGGGCGGCTGGTGGGTTTTGATCTTGGAGGGGCACTGGGGTAGTAAGGCCAGCGGGTCTAGGGGCAGAGCCTAGCCTAGGGGCGGAGCCAGGGATACGGTAGGCGGGGCCAGGGATACAGTCGGCGGAGCCAGGGCATGACCCAGCCAGAAGCAAGGAGTTCCCAGGGTTAACATTGGATGGACATCACATTACTTAATCCAGCAATTTCAGTTAAGCAGGTTATATTCACCTCCTCTGCCAGGTTTAAAAGCAGGCAGATCACCAGACTAACCATTACATCTCACGATTTCAAAACCTCAATTGAATCACGGGGCATTAAATACTAATTCCCCC
>QEPC01005108.1:2795646-2837935 GCA_003113815.1 Sphenodon punctatus
CCCCCCCCCCCCCCCCCCACGCCCATCTCATGTGCAAGCAGCCTTAGTTACAAAGGGAGGAGGTGGATCCTGAAAGATGAGAGAGTGGAAGCAGAAGCAAAAATGTGCAATCTGTGGGGGTGAGGAACTAGGCAAAACTTGATGGAAGAGGTAGGTTTTAGGAGGGATTTAAAGGTTGCAAGGGAGGCAGCAGAGCACATGTGCTCAGGGAGGGAGTTCCAAGCATAAGAGAAAGGATAAGGATGGTTTAGGAAGCAGGAGACTCTAGCCTGGGTGAGGGCAGTGACAGAAGATAAGTGAAAGTTCCAGGAGGGAATGGAGTAGGAAATGAAGGCAGAAAGATATGGAGAAGGAGGCCAGGGAGAGCCTGGAAAGTGAGAACAAGGAATTTGTGCTGTATGTGAAGGAGGAGAGGGAGCTAGCCGAGTGTTGGAATGCAAGGACTGTGAGATCATTGCATTGATTTACCCAATGCAGAGTTTACAGAGGAGTGTGAGTAGCTAATCATCAATAAGCACGAAGCATACTTAACATTAAGTAGCTTTATTAAGAAATACATGTAGGATAGGAAAGGCCTACATCTATACTATGTCCTAAGACTAGGTGTGTTCAGGAGGGAAGTAAGAAGCTCTCTGAATATCTCTCAGACACAAAGAGATAAGAAACATCCTGAGGAGAGGAGATTAACCAATCAGGTCCTAGTCAGGAGTAGAACTAAGTGGATGGGGGAAGGGTTCCCTGATCTGACTATCTACTCCTGCTGTTTCTAGCAAACAAACAGGATAAGGTGCTTAGGGGAAATGTAACTAAGGATTGCATTTCCAACACGGAGATGGGAGAGGAGGAATCACAATAGATCATCTGCCAGTTCCTCCCCAGGCTACGGCCTGTCCCCTTTTGAAGAGGAAAGCCCTCCCTAGGCTCCCAGTCTTTGAACACTCCCACCTGGCCCTCCTGGTAGGATTACCCATGGTAATCTTCCTTGGTATAGGGCTTGGAGGCAAACTCTCAGCCTCCATCCCAGCTACAGCCCCAAGGGAACTATGAGGCAAACTCCCACTCTCTGAGGTAAACTCCTGGCCCAAGCTCCACTCTTCCTCCCCTTTCCTGGTTGTCTTCGGTGTGAGCATCGCGCTCAGGCAATACAGGAGTTTTCCACCCAGCTGGCTAGCAGGTTCCTTCCCACTCCCAGTCCGAGCCAATTAACTATGGCAGGATAGTCTCTGCACTCCCTAAAGGTTTGTGCCCTCACACAGGGTGTTAACAAACGTGATGGTGGCCCGCTTTGGCCCGTGAGCCACTGTCACATTTGTTAAGGGGCATCCAGGTGTTTTCCCCAGAGTTTCCCCGGGCGTGGTGGAGGCTAGCTTGGGCTGTGATTCCAGAGACCACCTCTGAGTCACAGCCTGGGCTAGCTGCTACCACGCCTGGGGAAAGGCCCGCCTGGCCAGGCTACAGCAGGCTCTCATGTGTGGTAGCCTGCTGTGATCTGCATGGTCCATAGTGGTCCCATGCTGGGTGGCCATGGCAGCCATGATGGGGGTGGGGTGGGCAGACCGGCCGCTGGGTGCAGTGCAGGGGTGGGCCCGGCCAGCCGCACATTTGGCCACTGGGTGCGGCCGCGTGAACATTTATTTCACGGCCGGACCCGATCCTGACCAGGGTGAACTGTCATGTATGTTTTCACCTATAGTCTCAGGGTTGTCTGCACCTCAGGCTTCACTCTGAAAGCACTTAAGATGGTCTGTTATAGGTAGAGTTATTCCCCCATCCCTCGCTCTGAAAACACTTAAAATGGCCTGTTAGAAGGTAGAGCCATTCCCCTGCCCTTCACTCTGAAAATAGATAAGGTGACCTGTTACAGGCAGAGCCAGTCTCTGCCCCTTTTATGGGGCCATACCCTCCATGTAGCATAGTGATATCACAGTAGGGGAGAGCCACCTGCACACACGGGTCCTGGACTCAAGTCAAGCTTGGGCCCTGAATAGGACTCTAGTTGCAGGACACTATCTCAGTAGTGTGTGAGAGCTTCACAAAGGTTAATGAGGGAAAATTTTCGTAAAGAAAAACACCCAACAGGGCCAGTCCCAGGATCTGTAGTGGCCATGTGTAGGGCCATGTGGTACAAAGTCTTGGTGTAGGGCTTAATTTGCATAATTTAAATAAGGGCCCGGGACTGCTGCCCACAAGAGTGGGACCCAGGCTGGCACGGGCCATGTGTAACTACACATGTTGCATACGCCTAAGGGCGACCCTGGCACCCAAATCGCACTTACTGTCAGTGACTCTCAGGTGCCCGAATCTTTGAGGAGCTTTTGAAATTCCCCCCTCTGCTTTGTCTTCCTTGCACAGTATATTGGAAGGTCTCGCTCTTCTGCTGTTCCTCACGCTCTGGAACACCCATCGTTATTCTCACAGGCACATGATGTTGGCTGCAATCCAAATTAATTTGGATTCTAGGAATAAAGGACAAATGCAAAATAGGAGAATTTGGGGGTGCTGTAGTGTCAATATCTCTCCACATTTTTGGTGCAGCCCTGCAGATCATTTTAACATTGTCATTGGGGCCTCAGACAAAAAGAGGATCCTCACCCCTGTTCTAAACCAAATATTGTACCTGCCATTTTGACAGAGGTCACAACCCCCAAGCTCCTTTCTGCGGCGTAGTCCCATTGAAGCCCACGGTGCTTCTCTTTCGACTCCAGAGAAAGGGGTTTGAGGATTGCAGCCACCGTCCCTCTCTTGCTTTGGAAAGACTGCTTAAAGCAACAGCCTGTGTGCATTAACTGTCTCGTGTTTAGACAATTCAGATTAGGCCCTGCCCAGAGGAATGATTAGGAAGAACTGGTCCCTAGAGAAGATGAAACCCATTCCATGGGGTACCAAAAACCCAACCGCACTGATTAAAGTAAAACTCTTCTACTAGCTATGGGAGCTAGTATTTACCATTGCATGTACATTTTTTTTCCCTACTGCCTGAAGCCAACCTTATATTTATTTCTCTCCCTGCATTTTCCATCCTTAAACTTTGCAGAACAAAAGCAGCTTGCAAGTGCTCAACAGTAGGTTTCGGGTATCAGCTTGATCTTTTCTGTTTCAGTCTGCCCCAACAGGTTTGAAATGTCAGCGTGCTCCCTCCTGCTCAGTCTCCAGTTGGTATCTCTAGTCAAGGGAAGATGGCCTTGGGAGCAAAGTTCAAAGACTTAGAGCTTTAGTTGTGGTTAGGGGATCAGCTCCCATAGCAGTAGAGTCTCATGACAGGAGCATTGCCGTGGGCACACTGCAGTTAGTAAGAGTGGTCATGTTACTACAAACAAAGGAAAATGTGACTCAGAGTAAAAACTGATCTCCATTGAAGTCAAGGGTGTTTTTTGACATTGAAATGGGTGGAGCTAGGATTTTTCCCTCAGTGATTTATGTGATGTGCTTATTTTATTCTTAGCATTTGAGACTTGTCTCAATAACACAATGTACTTCTAAATAGCCCTCCGTTACTGTATTCATCATAGTCAATTATGCTCATCCCACTATTAGCTATAAAAGGAAACTCTCAATAGAGGTCCCCATGCGTATTACCATTAAGAATAGTCAGACCTGTATCGCACACAAGACGTCCCAACTCAAAACCCATCTTGTTAGATACCTTATCTTTGGAAGCTCTGAAGGGCCCCCAAAATAGGGAAGACTGCTTGCCAACATCCAGTGCGACTAAGGGTGAAAACAGACATGACGCTAACCACCCTTTAACCACCCTTGGTGGGTATTTATGTATGTTTCAGGGCTGCATAGGACACCAATACAGCCCTGCAACATGCATAACCACCAAGGGTGGTTAAAGGGTGGTTAGTGTCATGTTTTTTTTCACCCAATGAAGTTAACTTCCTTGCCCATATGGGCATTAAAATCCCCTGCCAAAACAACCCCCATTTGAGAGGACCTCTCCAATAATGAGGACAGACGTTCGTCGAGTTCCTTCCACATATTCACATTAAAGTAGGGAGAACAAGAGGGAGGAATATAAACATGAATCAAAATAAGAGAGAAAATGGAAGCCAGTGTAATGAGCCAAGCTACTGCAAAAGGTGCACTGCCCTCCATGCCCTAGTGCGTCAGCAACCAATAATGCTAATTCCCCGCTCGGTGTACCTTTGCCACTGCTGGGATTGAAAAGACCTGGAAATTTGTCATATGTTTCTTGCAGCATAATTAAATCATAATGCTGGATAAGTTGAACAAAATTTGGATCCAAAAGTTTGAATTTCCAGCCTGCTATATTCCACAAGAGAATCAGTAGATGAGAAGTTCTCGAAGACCTCTGTTACTGGGAGTTAGGTAAAATTTCTATAGGGGAAGATGATTCAAAGGTTACAGCCCCATTCCTCAGATTGGAGAGATTTACCTCAATCATCTCTTCAAGTCCTGCTAGTTTAGTGATCTTAACTGACTCAGATGGCTCAAGTACCTCAACTTCCACCAGTAGGCCAGGCTCCATGTGGTCAAAAGGCTGAGCCTCCAGGTCTGCAAGGCAACTAACAGACTGTTGCTCATCAGGTAACTGGATGGAAGTCATTGTATGGAAGCAGGTTTCCCACAACTAGAGGGTTGTCTCCTTGCCCCACTTCTTTTTAATATCTATATTAATGGCATAGTGGAGGCTCTTAGAGATCCCTCTACATTCAGTAATGGTGGGCACTTTATCAATATCAGTCTTGCTTTATGCAGACAACACAATCCTTTTATCTCAAACCCTAATTGGATGGAGACGGCTAATGAGGGATTTTGGTACCTTTTTGTAACAAGGAACAGTTAGAGGTTAAACACTCGAAGACCAACGTCCTGGTGGTTGGAAGATCCCACGTTCATCATAGGTGGTTTATGAACTTGCATGAAGAGCAAGTAGCTTTGTACAAAATATTTGGGGTTCATTTTTTCCTAAACCATCGCATGGTGTACACACCTTAAAACAGCAATTGCTCAAGCTGATAACTCATGCAAAGGGATTATCAGTTTCTACTTCTCTAAAGGTGGTAGAATGGTCTCACTGGCTGTTAAAATCTATAGAGCCAAGGTCCCTTCCCAATTCCTCTATGGAATTCCAATTTGGGGTCCGACACTAATGAATGAACTTGAGATTCCCCCAAACAAATTCCTTAGAGCTACTGTGCATCTGCCAAGAAATAATTCTATTGCTCTTATGAGGGCTGAGATGGGTGTTTGCCCAATAAGATCTTTCGCCAAGATGACTATCTTAAAATATTGGCTTCAACTCGATTTTTGTGAGCATGAGTGTCTCTCCCACTCTGCTCTCTTTTCATCAGTATTGAGTCCCTGGGAGAAGGAGATAGTTCACGTAATATCAAAATTAGGTTTTTCTAAAGACTATTTGCTTTCTATGACCTATGCTAAAGCAGTTACATTAATCAAATGTTGCAAGAATTACAGATGCTTTCCAATGCAATAAATGCCCCAAAAGTGTCTGAGGTTTTCAAATCTCTCATAATTCCCCCCATGGGAGCCTCTTACTTATCCTCACTATCTATCTGGACGTATAGGACGGCATTTACTTCTACAAAGTCCAGTTTGATGCCCTCAGCTGTTGTAGAGGACATGCTGGTAAAACTACCTTATAATTTGAGATTATGTAATCATTGTCAGCAGCAAGTAGTGGAGTCGATAGCGCATATACTTTTTGATTGTCATTTGTATACCACAATTTGTGCCATACTTCATGAATCTGAAATCATACAGCCAACACCAAGCGCTTGTGATCCTTTTGGGGGA
The DNA here is from genome assembly GCA_003113815.1 of Sphenodon punctatus. Classification (NCBI taxonomy): domain Eukaryota; kingdom Metazoa; phylum Chordata; class Lepidosauria; order Sphenodontia; family Sphenodontidae; genus Sphenodon; species Sphenodon punctatus. The sequence continues at coordinate 2,801,428 of QEPC01005108.1, forward strand.
CACAGATTCTACTATAACCACCAAGGTTGCAAAATGTTTTGCTATAGTGATCAAACTTAGAAAGGCAGTCTCAGGGATTGTTCAATAATTCTTTTGTACACCCAGTATAACTTATAGTCTATTCTGTAATATTTTATGATTGTATGACTCTGTTTGCTTTCCTCTTTTATCTGTTCTTTTATGTTTTTTGGAGTCTCTCTTGTGTATGCCATGTGCTATCATAATAAACTTTTATTGATTGATATTGCCATTCCCTGTATTCATCATAGAATCTTAGATCTAGAAGGAACCCCGTGAGTTATCTAGTCCAGCCCCCTGCGACTAAGCACGATCTACCTAGATTTACCTTCATGATGTCTTGGTGCGGTGGGAAAGGGCTGCTATCCCCATTAGACTTGTTTATAGAGGTGCCTAGAGTGCTGCTTATGTGCGCAAGTTACCAGCAGAACCAAAATAATTATCCATGCTAATATTAGTAACCTTTGGATTTGTGGTAAGCAATCCAATAATGATTAATCCAATAATGATTAAAATAAAAACCATCTTTGGACGCTGACTCCCCTGCCAGCTATCAGCCTGTCTCTAACCTTATTGAGCGGGTGGTGGCACATCGACTCCAGACCTTCCTGGATGCTATCAGATTCCTGGACTCCTTTCAATCTGGGTTTCGTCCTGGTCATTGCACGGAGACTGCACTTGTAGCCTTGGTCAATGATCTACACTTGGAAATCGACAGAGGGAATTCCACTCTGTTGATACCATTAGATCTATCAACGGCTTTGACACTGTTGATCACAAGGTGTTGTTGACTCAACTGTGGGACGTGGCGGGGGTACGTGGGACCCCTCTCAAGTGGTTTTGCTCCTTCCTGGAGGTCTCAGTGGGTGGCAATGGGTGATTTGCTTGTCATCACCCTATGATCTCCCCTTTGTGGTCCTGCAGGATTCCATCTTGTCCCCCTGTCATGGTGATCATGGGTTAACAGGGATGTTTCTGACAAAATATGAAACATCAACATACAACATACATGTATCATACCATCTGGAGTGGGTAAATAATAGGGGTGGGACACCAGGGAGAATACCAGATACCAGATTTACCAGTATCTGATATTCCCGGTACTGGATTTACCGGTATCGGTATACCGGTAAATCTTTAACATTGGGCGTTTTACCGGGTTTTTTACATTGCGGCCATTTATCTCAATGGTCACAATGTAAAAAAACGGTAAAGCGCCCAGTGTTAAAGATCCGGTATGCCGGTACAGGTAAATATCTGATTTATCGGATTAATCCGATACACCCAAATACTGACAATATTGGTTCTCGGGAGAACCGGAATTCCCACCCCTAGTAAATAATATGACTAGAAGTGACCCAAGTGAGGTATCATATGCATTGTCATAGCATACTGAATCTGATAAAAATAATAATATGGATGTATAATAGACACAGAGAGAAATAAGAAACTGTAACTGAAATGAAGCAAAATTGTATCTTAAATTGGAAATTAGGTTGTGAGTCCAAACCTGGTAAAATAGGTTGGGACAGGAGAACCAAGACAATGGTTAGGTGGAGTGGGTGATTCGTCACCATGGCAAAAAGCCTGGGTGGGTCCAAGAACCTAAAGAACAAATACTTAAAAGGACAATAGGACTAACCCAAGGAAGGTGGGGTCTCCTCCCACTGCAAGAGGAGGAAGAAGGAACTAAAATTCAAACTGAAGGAACTAGAATTCAAACTGAAGGTCAAAACCAACACAATTCAAGGTGCTTGTTTTGACCTTTAAAGCCCTAAGTGGCTTGGGACCCCACTTATCTGGAAGATTGTGTTGCCTACCATGTCCCATCGTGGCCTTTGTGGTCTGCCCGTCTGGAGGTACCTGTTTTTAACTTGGTTTCTACAATGCACATGGCATCCTTGGCCACCGCCCTGTGGCTGTGGAACTTCCTCCCCCGAGAGGTTTATGTCTGGGTGTGAGCGCCTTTAGGGGGTGGTGTAAAGGAGTTCTATTTACAAGCGTGTTTGGCAGTGGGGGATAGGGAAGGAGGGAGTTGGGGAAGATAGGAGGTTGGAAGGTTGGGGTGGACAGAGGTTGGGGGATGGTGTAGGGTTGGGGGGTGGTTTATGTTTTTGTAATTTTTGTTTGTTTTATATTTGTATTTTAATGTTGTAAGCCACCCTGAGTTGCCTTTGGCAGGAAGGGTGGGGTAATAAATTTAAATAAATAAATAATAACCAAGCAGTAACCATTCATTAACCGAGAGTTTAACTGAGTTGTGGAATAACCATATTACCACTTTGCATCATTTACTGTATTGCTGCATTTCATTTCCCCATCTTTTCTGTGACTAATTCCATTTGCCCAGAGTTTCTTTCCTGTTTACTCCCCAAACCCTGGTTTCAATTTAATTCAGTTTCCCATTGGATACCTGGTTCAAATCTGCTGGATGCAACTTTGCCATTGGTCCAGAAGTAAACCAGAAACAACAGAATGCAGGCAAATAGTCAATTGGTTCCATGGTGAATCGATAAAGCAGGATTACTTGATGTTTCAGTAAATCACTGAATCACCCCAGTGTACAGTTACCGATTGGATATCTGGAATTTCAGTTGTTGGCCATGGTTTCAGAATGAATTATCCATTTCAGCTCTAGTTACCAGTCTAGTCATTCAAAAGATGTTACACATCATGCAAGATTGTGTGTGTGGTTACTTGGCAAAACTGGCAGAAAAGGAGGAGCAGCTGACCATAGGCAACCCATGGGAGGAGCATGCCCCCCCAGATTTTCAGAAACTCTATAGAACCCATTCCCAGCCCCACACTTGCCCCCACTCCTGTGCACCCCCACACTATTGACAGTCAGTTACCATCCCCTATGCAGCAGACCTTCGTTTGCATCCATATGTAGCCAAAATAAGTCGTGGGTTCCTAACTAGACAGGTTTGTCTGTTTCACTGTGTGTGACAACAGACATGCAACTGGTCCACTGGAGGTGTGGGGGTCGGGGCGGCTATGGTGGGGTCGGGGCACAAAACTGACTTACACTCGACCAAGCTGGCTGACGAGCCCTCTCCTGCTCCTGGTAAGGTGATGGAACAGAACAAATGCATGGCCAGACAGGCGGCCTCACTTCAGGGCACCCCAAGCTCCCTGCCCTCTGCCATGACAGGCAGCCATGGTAGCCAATCACAGTCAGCTATTATTATTATTAATTATTAACAAATATTTATATAGTGCCAGCAGTGTACCTGGCACTTTACAAAGTAATAAAATAGACAAGGTCCCTGCCCCTAGGGCTTACAATCTGAGAGACAGGAGCTGGGGGAGAGAGACTTAGGAAGGGGAACAGAGGGAGAGACAAGGGGTCTAACATTCATGAAGGTAGCTGGCTGTGGTAGTCCCCGACCCCTGGCAGGGATGGGGCAACAAACAGATGCACTGGCCTGTTATGGCCTGCGTTGGCTGCCTTGGCCCCCGTTGGCCCAGGCTGTAGGTCCAGGGGACCAGTTCCAGGCCAGCTGCCTATCCGTAGCAGCAGGCCTACACCTGGCGGCCTGGATACTGATGTGATGGTGAGTCTCTGGCCCAAGCGGGCCATAGCGGGCCCTAGTTGTCACATTTATTGTCACCCATTGTCCCTCTCCCCAGTCCAAGGAGAGACCTGATCTCTTACACATTGAGCATCTTCTCTCATCCCTGTTCAGCTACACAACTCCTGTTCAGTGTGGAGCAGGGAACTCCTACCTGTAATGTATGGAGGGGTGGGGGGCAAGACAGTGCTGAATTGCTGATGATGGGGAGGGGTAGGGAGCTGTTCTGGTCCTTCAACAGTATCCCTGGTCTCTTTCCATCCAATGGTGATATTGACAGACCAGGAGTGCTTCGCTGACATCTGTTTGAGCTGGAACAAACTTGGGACTCCAGCCAACAGAACCTCAGGGGCACCCACATGTCTTTCAGGGGGTTCATACATGCTGCCATCCATGTCCTTGCTATGATTGTGGGGAACACAGAGAAAACCCCTAAAGGTGATGTGGATTTTCAAAACGAGCTACAAACTTGCCATATTTGAATGGTCAGAGATTAATTAAATTCATTTTTGGGATTTTATTTATTGATTTATTAAATCATTCTCAGAGACAGTTTATTGTTCACTGCCCGGCAGGTGTTTTAGAAACATGCAAGTCACTGATTTACTAACCACCACTGTCACATCACGTCGCCCATTACTGAACAGTCAAAAGCATTAAAATCCCCAGAACAATCAAGTTCTGGAGGAATGAATTTGTCAAATTTAGCAGGCGCAACAAAAATGGTTTTTAAAATGTATTTACTTAGTGCTAGCAAAGAGACTGGTGCTGAACAATCATGATTAGAGACAGGTTTCTGCCCCAAGGGCTTATCGTCTAGGTTGAACAAGGGAAGGAAGGCTAGGGAGAGACAGGGAGAGATTCAAGAATTTGAGAAATTGCAAGTGCAGGTGCTTAGCTTACAAGTCTGGGGAGGGAGATCCTGGAGGATGGTATGAGCGGTAGCGGTGGGTGAGGAGTATTTGGGTATTTGTTTTGTTAAACGACGGCCACAAATCCGTTCATAAATCAAAACTTGCAAACCCATTCCAGGTGTCTTTAAAATTCTCCTTCTGTGCCCCAGGGACAGATGAGTAAACATCCATGAGCATAAGGCTTGCTGAGCAGAGTCACCTATTGACTCTAGAAATCGGGCCCTAAGTGGCTTACCCAAGATCTGACAGGAAGTCTGGAGTCCCAGGTGACTACTAGGTTAAGCTAGCCCCAGGACCATCTTTCTTTTGCAGCCTCTGCTTCCTTCTGTGCTCATTCCCTTGGGAACTTCATGGGCCCATAAAGCTTTGGCTGCCTCCTCTGTGCTCTGCCTTGCAGACCTATTAAGACAAAAGGATGTATTTCATGCAATGTACCATTTAACCTATGGAACTCATTGCCAGAGGATGATGGGAAGGCCAATATCATAACTAGTGTTGAAAAGGGACTGGATACATTCTTAGAGGATAGGTCCATACATGGCTATTAGTTAAGTTGGTCAGGGGATGAAACCGCTGATTATCAGAGACTGGAAATTAATAGCAGAAAATTGATCACTCTATTATGACCTATTGTGTGATTTTCTAAAGCAGCTGAAGCTGCCATTGCTGGAGACAGGTTGCTGAGCTAGAGGGACCATTGGCCTGACCCAGTATGGCACTGCTTATATTCTAGGCCTATCTCTTCTTCTGATCTTTCGAATCCTGTGTCAGTGACCTTCTCTTTGCTTAGTTTCCCAAATGTGTCTGAAATCGGGACTTTGCCTCTTCCCACCAAAGCCTTAAGGTCACCACCACCCTCCCTGTTCCTCAGGTTCCCACCATCTTCAAGCCAGCTTTCTCTTTCCCTGCGGCATCGCTTGATAATTCTTGTTCTTCCTCTTCTATAATGGCAATATGTTCTTCTGCTTTAGTGTGGTGTAGTGGATCAGGTGCTGGACTTGGACCTGGAAAGTCAGGGTTCAAATCCTGCCGTAGCCATGAATTCACTGGGTGGCCTTGGCCAAGTCGCAACCTCTCAGCCTCAGTTCCCCATCGGTAGAAAAAAAAATGGGGGGGGAATGGGACTTTGTCATTCCCTGTGTTACCCTCATCCTTGTCCATTTTAGATTGTAAGTCACTGGGCAGGGACCTGTCTCTGAAAATCTGTGATTATAAAGTGCCGTGTACGCCTAGTAGCGCTATAGAAATAATTAGTAGTAGGGATGGGGAAACTGAAGCAGAGCATGGAAATGACTTGCCTGAGGCCACAACAACAGGGCTCCTTCTCTGAGTAGGATCAGAACAGTGGAATTCCCAGCATTCTGTCATGTGCAGAGATAACTGGCCCACATATCTTTCTAGACCACACCTTCCACAAACATTGACTGCAGTAACAAACCCAATGGAATGCAGGAGGAACGGCTACATCAGTCTTCTCTATTGAAGCACTTATGTCTCTAATAACTGATGCCGCAATCCACAAAACACTTACTCTGGAGGAGCCCCATTGAAAACCACGGTTAGGCGGTAGAAAAAGTTGCCCAGGAAGGTTGTGGAATTTCCTTCCTTGTATGTTTTCAAACCCAGCTGGACAAGCACTTGTCTGTGATGCTGCAGGCAGAGGACATACTGTCTTGGAGCAGGGGGCTGGACTAGATGACCCTTGATGTACCTCGCTACCCTACAGTTCTGTGAGTCTATTATTCTTTTCTGAAGCCTGAATACCTGTGCCTGCAGAAGGGACAAGCTATTCCTTCTCCAGGACATATTGCACACTACCCTTTGGGAGGATACTCTTGTTCAAAATACTTCCAGATTTTGGCACGTTCTACAGTGCCTTGGCTATTGCAGAAGGCTATATTTGGATGCTGGGAAAGCAACATGAGAAGCACGTGGGACCCAAAGTGTCGACATCAGCAGCTTGCTACCAATAAACAAGGAGTCTCTTGCACAAGGAGGGGTTTCACTGAAGAGACTAAACCTAACTTGAATAATTGTTGAGGGCCACTGAGTTGAAGCGTGGTTCTGAATTTCTATGGTTTGAGCAATTGGGTTGCAAAACGCGGATGCACTCACATCCACCAACCCCATTTATCCTGCTGTAATGCAGCATTACATTTCTTCTTCTATTCTCCTATTGAGTACCTTTGGTAGGAATGAGCTGAAAGAGCCACTAACCTAGTTCCATGATTCTGCAACTATTTGTAAAAGTGACAAGACCCGCTTGTCTGAGATTATGACAGACATTCCTAGACTTTAGGTTGGGATCTCAAGCGTGGTTGCCTCATCTGCAGATGGGGTCATGATCTGGATTGACATTTAATATCCTTGCATGCCTTCATTGCTGTCTGGGATCATGGGATTATATTTAAGTCTCGAAACAGGGTCACACAGGCAAAAAGGTTTGGGAATCCCTGGTTTAGTAGAATCCAAAAAAGTCTTATTGTTTGAGGTGGATTATTGATGATTGATTGACTGACTGATCGATAGCAATGTGCCTGGTGCTGTATAGTATTAGTCACGATGAGAGACAGGCCCCTTTTCATTGAAGTTTACAAACTAGAATAGACAAGGGAGGGGAGACAAGGGAGGGGGCATCATAGGAACAGGGAGATGGGGGCATATTCAAGAAGCTCAGATTGGTTGCAGCTGCATGTGTTTAGCTTAGGAGGGGGATCCTGATAGAAGAGGAAGTATAAAGAGAAGCATAGATGAGCAGTTTATGGATGATGAGAAGCTAGAGAAAGCCTGATGGAAGAGGGAGGCTTTAAGGAGGGATTTGAAGGTCAAGATTAATAGTTTGGAGTTTCCCTGCCATGTCCTCATTGCTGCTAAGAAGAGGCAAACCTCTTTCCTTCACTGCAAGCCTCTGTAGAAATTAGTCATGTCTTGCAAAAACAAATGGTGCCATCTTGTCTGTTTGATAGCATTATATGTTTTATATGTTGTTTTATTTGTTTTGTAAGCTGCCCTGAGCCAGTTGGGAAGGGCAGGGTAAAAAACGAGGAAATAAATAAATAACTACATCTGATCCATAAATCACAATGCTACAGCAAGTGTAGTCATAATAATGGAATGATCTCCCCGTTCAAGGTGAATCCTGATACCTGACGTATCAGGAGACTGGCCGCAGCCTGAGAATTCCATGCTAAATTAAGGGGCTAGTTCATCAAAAACATCCTCCCAAGCACGCACAGGATGTATTAAGTTATGGTGGGGTAAGGGATCAGCTTGTCACACTGACATTTCAGCTTCTTGCCAGAAAATGCCAGACCTAGTTATCCATCTCAAGAAACTAGATCTGTAAGCGTCACGTTGCAATAAATGCCTGTAACTGGAACCCTCTCCCCGGGCCTGATGAGACCATATCATTGCTGCTCCCCAAACATCAGCATATAAATACACGCTGTGCTAACCAGCAAGAGGACTGGGTCTAAACCTGTCGGATCAGAATAGCTAGACATTTGTAGCCCAGGGTGACCCTCCTTATCAAGATAACGGTTGCAGATTATATGAGAATGCAGTATTGGCAGGAAGTCCTAGCACAACTGGAGCCAGTGGCAAAGGCTCATTGATGTCAATGTGGCCAACCTCATAGTTGATCATCAGGGCCAGATCCAGAAAAGTGCAGATTGTGCCGTTGCACAGGGCCCCACGTGCAGGCGGTGCCTGCATGGCCCCCCCCCATAAATAGGGTGCATGAATAAACCTGAAATGACAATATGAGTGTGAGAAGCACTGGTGTAAAATACAGGTCCACATGTTGGGAGCCCCGGCCCGTCGAGCATCTGCAGCAATTCAGAAAGGGGGCGCCAATGTATGTATACATATAAATATATGTATTTATATATCATATACTAGAAATAATAACATATGCATCACATCAGAGCCTGCAATGCAGGGAGCCCCAACCCCTGAAGGGGATGTTATATTTAACTGAACATCAGAAATTAATTATAGTAACATTTTCTTTTTTTCTAATGGGTGTCTTTAAAACATTCCTAGGCTAGCAAGGGGCCCACACCACCATTTTGTGTGGGGTCCCAAGCTGGGACTCCTAACTAGGGTTGCAGCTGTTTCTGACCAAGCAATGCAGCAAGCACTATCGTGTTACAGTAGCACTTGGTGGCCAGCTCATACTCCAGGGCTGTGAAGTTTGGGGGTTCAACTCCTCTGGGAGGAGGAGATATGGATCACTCAAAATCCTCCCCACGGAGTGAATGAATAAAAGTCATGCAACTTTCCATATCACTGCGTATGTGTCAGCCAGTAGAACTGATTTTTTTAATGTTTAATAACTAGGTTTTCATTGCACCGAGCACTGTCATGTAGCACTTGGCGGCTAGCTCATACTCTAAGGCTGTAAAGTCGGGGGTGGGGGGGTGGGTCAATTCATCTGTGGGGAGGAGATATGGATCACTCAAAATCCTCCCCATGGAGTGAATGAATAAAAGTCATGCAACTTTTCATAGGGAATGAAAAGTACAGAGTGAGGCAAGTGGGTAATTGACATGAAACTGACTAGAGCTTAAAGTCTTTGTGACAGAGCTGGCTCCTGATAAAGTTATGTGATTTTAAAAAGCAGAGTGACATAACTTTCCTTATGCTGTTTTTTTCAAACACAAATGGTGGTCAGCGGCTGCTCGACTGCACATGCGCCAGCCAGCAGAACTGATTTGTTAATGTTTAATAACTTGTTTTTGGCTGCGCCAAGCACTATCATACTACAGTAGCACTTGATGGACATCTCAGGCTCCAAGGCTGTGGATTCTGGGAGCTCAACTCATTGGGGGTGGGGAGGAAATATCAATTATTTAAAATTGTTGGGACGCAGTGCATTTTGACCACCAGAAAATAACTTCTAAACAGTTATAACTTTTGTTTTTCTGGATGGATCTTCTTCAAATTTTGCACGTACGATGGTCCCCACAACTATAAGCCATGGATGAATTTTCACAACTGTAGCTCAAGTGGTTTTCTCAAAATCAGGGCTTCAGCAGCCCCCTGTTTATAATGGAGAGTGGTTCTACCTTTAACTTTCTTGCTGCTGCTGTAGCAAGAAAATCTGGCCCCAGAGCTTGTAGTAATTTTCAAAGTGGCCTAATATAGGAGGGGAAAGGTTCTCCACCCCTGGAAAATGGGGTCTTGGAATTATTTACAATTCTGTAGCCAGCAGCTAAAATATTTATGTTGGGATTTTTCAGAGAACACAAATATTTCTGACCAATTACAAGCTGGTACACGCAGAGAGCATGGGAATGCTGGAAATGTCACAAAGCCAAGACAATCTTTCAACCTGTGTTTGCCTGAGGAGGCATCATGGATTTGGCACTCCTAATCACCTGTATGGGGTTTCTTAGACATTTGTTGTCTAACAAGTGTTAAAAGAGCTGTACGTTTTTATTTATTTATTTATTTTCTAGATTTCTACCCCGCCCCTCCTGAGAACAGCTCGGGGCAGCTTCCAACAATAAATATATATATAAAATACATATAAAACAATTTAAAACACATCAAAAATACAATATAAGGTATTAAAACAGGGCCCGGGAAATATTGTGTGTATATTTGTTTATGCTTATATTTGTATAACCTATGGTTAAAAACAATACATTTTCTTTCTGTGTTCTGTGTTAAAAGAGCAGAAAGGTGTCAGGATGATGGAGCTCACAATTTCTAGGCAACACAGCATCAATCCCAATGGAAATGCCAGTTTTATGGGCAAATGGCACTGTCAGCATCATCCAGTCCGTGTATTTGCATAACACTGGTCAGTAAATTGCACCCAAATGATGAACCCGGCAAAAAAGAGGTGGCATTCTGGCTCTGCTGACATTAGTTAGCATTTCGCCATTGAATTCAGTGGAGCCACAATTCCAGTCAGGGACTTTACATGGTGAAATAGTTTTCCAGACTCATCCCTGTTAGCCAATATCAGCACTTAAAATACTGTGTGGAATGGGGCATAGGTTGCCAAATGCATGAAACTTTCAAGTTGCTTTCCATCTTCTTTCTTCCTAGAGCCAGCCTGGGCAGGCCCCCTGTCCCCATGATGTAAGCCTTGGGGGTGTGGGGAGAGCTCACGCTCCTCATCAGTCATCTGAGGAAAAGGAAGCACAGCACCCCATTTGCACTGCAAGCCCCGAGCTTGCACTATTATGCAGGCAAGGGGACTGGGCAGGGGGAGAGTGGATTAGGGCTTACTATACCACCACATCCACTGTGGATTCTGTTCTTTTTCTACTCTTAAGGGGACTGCAAAGTGGTGCTACATTTTGTCACCAACAAAAGTAAGTGCCTTCAGGAACAAAGCCCACAGTTATCTATATTTGTGTCTGATTCCTTACCAAAGTGTTAAGCCACATTACAGAAGCTTATGGCTACTCAGGATGCTAATTGAATGCACCAGAGCTGCTGCTCCCTTGCTGGGGACCTGCCCAGTTTTGACATCCTGGCATTGCAGACATGTCTGTCCAGTACACTCCTCTCTTTCCAGAATACACTCCTCTGCATTGCCAGTAGATTTCGTGAAACCTCATCCATCAGCAGCTCTAGTTCCACACCTAATTAGAACACAGCCAGGAAGGCAGTAGGCTTGGTAAGTAACTTTTAGGGTGTGAGCTTGGAAGAACAGTTTGACGAGAAGCAGGATACAAACTCCCCCAAACTTCTTCTCTGTGGCAAAGTCTTTGTTTCCCCCAAGAGTGGCAGCAGCTGGGGGAGTGGAGAGAACCAATCCATTTGGCCACTGATAGGGGAGAAGGTGGCCACCTAGGGTATAAACAGACAGACAGCAGCTCCACCTTTGCCCGCGACAGCCCACTTCAACCCCCAGGTTGGCCTGTCCATCTGAAGAGTGACCACCCAATGTGCAAAGCCGAGCAGGCTGCAGCTGCTGCCAGGCAGCCCTGCAGGCGGCACTCTGGACGATCCCAGAGCACACCTCGCTGAGGGAGCTGGCCAAACTCACAGTAATAGGCAAACACTGAACACCTGTCTGTCTAAACGGGCCCACGAGCCCCACCCACATACAGTCCAGCCTGGATCATAGATGCTGGCAGACCAAATGGCCAAAGCGGCTCTCTGAGCAAGCATGGCCATCTTTCCCTGCTCCCACTCCAGCCCTTCAAGGAACACACGCAAATCCAAACATGCTTTGGTCCCACACTGGAACCCTGCAGGGAGAATGGAGGCCAGCGTCTGTAGAAGCCCCAGGGGGACGGAGGAGCAGCAGTGCCTGTGGGCAATGGAGAACAGGAGCTGGTCCAGCCAGGCAGGGTCACAGCCCCTGAAGGGGGGGCATGTCCAGGACCCAAGGGGAGGCCACTAATGGGTATCCCTCCTGTACTGTCTCCACAGGCAAGTACCAGCAGCCCAAGCACCACAGCAACATCGTGGGCCTCATCTTCACACAGAAGGACAGGGCCCCCCAACTGGCCAGCAGAAGGGCCCACCCCAGTCTGCGGAGGAGACCAGGGCGCTCATAGCCTTGTGGGGGGATGAAAAGGTTCAGGGTCTACTTGAGAAAATCCATAGGAATGCAGCGGTATGTCAGAGTATTTCTGAGTGGATGGCACAGATGGAGTACAATAGGTCTATGAACCAATGGCAGCAGTGGATAAAGAATTTGTGGCATGGATACAAAGAGATCCACGATGACAACAGTGGGTCTGCCATGGAAGGCAAAAAAAACAACCATACAACAAACTGCTGGACTGGTTCCTCCATCTGCATGGGAGCGCAGTTGCCCAGGGTCAGGAGCAACCCCCACTGACCCTGCCCACCCGAATGAAGTCAGATCCACCTGCCCCTGGACCCTCTCAAGAAACCGAGCTGCTCCCCGAACCACCAGCCATGGAGGAGGAGGATACATGCAGCACCTTTACCATCCACCTGCATTCTACCAAGTCCGACTGCCAGGATGCCCTGTCTGAGCCAGAGGGGATGTAGGTGGTGGGGACAGTGAGGATGAGGAGAATGGTGAGTAGCCTACTTGAGGGGTGAGGGGCACATGAAGATGTCAGGGCCGAAAGGGTGAAGCAGCCATGGAGTGCTATGCAAGTCAATGACAGTCACCCCATACCACGTACACAGGTGCCTAGAAGAGCAAAGTGGACCTGCTGGAACAGCACCAGGACACATCGGCTCTGGGTGGGAGTGGTGAGTGGGACCACCAGGTGCGGGGAGGGGCTGACAGCCAAAGGGGTGGGGGATGGAGGGCAGGTGCACCAACGGACACCAGGGCACTGCCTACTACAGGTGGGTGGGGGCCACAAACAGGTGCAGAGCCTGGAGTGGGACAGCATCGCCTAACATCCCACCTCCCCATCCCCTTCTGCAGGTCTGCCATTGCTGGGGCCACCACCTGGGCCATCGAGGAGTGCACAGTGGAACCAGGAGTGGCACATGGAGGACATGGCCAGGGAGCTGCTGGAGGAAACCACCCACGCGCCAGGCGACTGAGCTCAGAGATGCTGAGCAGCACAGGATAGCCCTGGAGCACAGCGATAAACAGCTCAGGGCCCTTGATGCTGAGGCCCACAGGGACTGCCAGTGGGAGAATAGGCACTGGAACCGCCTCTGGGCTGAGCTGCGAGTCACCTGCACCAAGCTGACTGAGGCGAGAGCAGAGATCATGCTCCAGTCCCTCGAGCTCCAGCGGTCCCTCACCCAGCATGTAAGTGCAGTGTGTGCCACATTGCTTGCCCAGGTGCAGGCTCCATATGCCTGCCCCCCACCCCTCCTCCGCACAGCCTGGGTTTCCCCCTCAGCTCACCCTGGACGCCCAGCAACAACCAGCCCCTTCCCCCCCTCCCGAGTCCATCACATTGCCATGCCCATGCCTGCCCTCCCACCTACCTAGTGGTTCCAGTGGCCTGGTTCTCCCTCTGGAGCCACAGGCCCAGGAAGAGGAGGGTGCCCCCATGCCACGGATCCCTGTCAAGTGGCAGAGAACAGCTGTGGCCTGGAGGAGATGGGGCAGGGGGAGAGGGAGGCTCTGATGAGCATTGTATCTGACCCCTGCAGCCTGCTAGCATGTACAGTTCCTCCCCAGTGAATCCTCCTCTGGTTTTCTATTCCCCACAATCCACTGTAAATAAAGCACCTTTTGCACCCTTAGCATGAGTCCCGGATCCTCTCTTGGATGGGTAGGGGGTGAGGGCAATCCTCAGGCCATGGTGACCGGTGGTATCATTGGGTAGCTATCAGCCCATGGGCCTTGGGGTGGTAGATGGATTGTGCTGAAAGGTACTGGCATAAATTGGAGTGGGGGTGGGGAAGCAGTACCTCAGCTGAAGCACAAGCTGAACCTGGAGCTGAAGGTGAATGAAAAGAAGAACTCAGTGCTCTGAAAATAGATGTTTCTCCATGGCTGCAGGTGGAAGCTGGGCCAGGCTGGGCTGTTGTTCCAGCAGGGCAGGCGGGGGAGGCTGCTTGGGTCCCTGGGAAGTTCCCAATCCTCCGCCGCAGGGGTTGGATCAGAAGGAGGGGTTCCACCTTGACTGCGCAGGGGAGTCTGTGAGTGGGGGGATCGTTTCCTAAAAGTGCAAAGTGGGTATGTGAGGAATGCTGCCTTCAGTGTTCACTCTAACATATTTTCGTAGAGTGTACCCTGTTCTAATATCTTCCTATGGCCCCTTGGAAGGAGCCAGGGTAGCCCAGATCCCCGCCCCCATATACTGGTGTGTACAAAATGTCCATGTGATCAGAGCCACACCCAACACCGCTGGATGAGCATACTCTAGCACAGCTGCAGAAGGCGTGATGTCAGGCAGTGGGGACCAGCCATCAGGTACGTTGTGATTTACTTGCGAGGTGACATAATAAGCCACAGCAGCCCAACCATCCCACCACTAGACAATCACTCTGCTTTGCTAAATGGGTGCCCTCTGGGTTAGAACTGATTGCACAAGGTTTGCATCAGAAGTATTGGTGCACCTCCTGCATTGGAGCTTTGATTCCCCACTCCCCAAGTGGCTGCATCACTGTACACCAGGGGTGGGGAACCTTTCCCCTCCTGGGGGTCACTTTGAAAGTTAGCACAAGGTCTGATTGACTGCATAGTAGTTGGGGGTAGGGGAGCTTAAGGGGTGCACTCAAGGAAAGGAGGGCATACTTCATGGATTGTGCCATGGATCTGACCCCTATCCTTGTGTGCATGCCCTCATCTCTTCTTCCATTCCTGTCAGTCCTTCCACTCTCCGCCCCTTTTGTTTACCTTCCTCCATGTATGTGTCAGAAACATGTGAGTGTGGATGGAGCTGGAGTAGTAAGGAAAGAGAAGGGGGAAAGATGTGGTCAAATGTTGTGACCAAACCAAATATTATGCAACACCCCAGTTTAAAACTGTGCACCTCTTTTCTTTCTACCTCCCCAGCAGAGGAGAGATGGCTAAGGATGCTCCTCATGGTTGCTGGGGAGCTAGCAAGGTCCACGCTCCTGCTGGGGTTCACATGCCAGGATGTACGGACTATTGGTAAGCCAGTCATCTATTCACAGAAACACAAAACAACCTGAAACTTACTTTTAAAAGAAAATAAAGTGTATTGAAAAAGACAAAAGAACAAGAAGAAAACCCAGACCCCTTTCCATCCAACTTGTCCAGTGCCTCAGCTCACTGATCCTGAATGAATTCTCCCAATCCCATTTCCATTCCAGCTACCTGGACCCCTTATGTTGGGGTCCTGAGGAAAGGATAATGGTTCCTGCACTGACTACGAACAGCCTGTATCCAGCTTATGAGTGAGCACTGTCCACCACGCAGGGTTAGGTGAGGCTGTGGGTAGCATGTGTGAGGCCCAGGCCAACTGTCGTCATTCAACCCCCCAATAAAGGTCATGGAATTTTCAGGATATTTGAAAGCTGGACATGCATCTCAGGCAACCCAAGCATAACCCATAGTTTGTCTTCAACTTTTACAGGTCAGGAGCTACGTGAGCAACAGAGAGAAGATGCTCTGGCAATGGACGGTCTGCTGTCAGACATGCACAAAAATGTCCAGTACATCCATGATCAGCTGCACAAGATCTCCCAAGCTCAGAATGCCAGGTGTAGCAGAGACCGGGGGTCCAGAAGGGGAGCACCCTGAGCAATGTTATGTTAGTTTTCTGTAGAGGGGTGGAGATCCCAGCACTTGGAACGCTGGAGTGGGTCAAGCCTGGAGAGATGATGAACCTTCGGAAGGGACCCCAAGGGCTTTCCTGGATCAGACTTTCCTGGATCAGAGCCTGAGGTGGTGGCAGCAGTAGTGGCAGGCGTGCAAAGTAGGAAGAACAGGATTTCCCACCCAGAAACCAGATCTGATCTATCTGATGGAGTGAGGGGAAGCGCTGTCTGTCTTGGATCTGCAAGGCTCTGATGAAATGGAGATCCTGGGAGACACTGAACCAGGTGATGGGAGGGCAAGTGACAATGAAGAGGATACTGCTCTACAGGGAGACCTGGTGCCAGCAGAACCACATGGGATGGGACCAAGAATTCTGGCAGGAGGTGGGACACTGAGGGAGAAGATGGAGCAGAATTCCCACCAGGTCCAGGAGGAAATGGAACTGTATGGCACATTCCCAGAAAAAACTTGAGGGAATATTTCCACATCGACAGAAGTCAGTGAGAGTGGTTGTGATAAGGAGAGACAACAGGGGAAGCCCCCAGGGAAGGGAGAGAGTGAATCCACTCAGTCTTGAGAAGGTGTCCAGGAAATGATCAAAAGTGCAATAGAATTGGGGAAGAAAAGCCACCAATGCTGGAAATGTGGGGAAAGCTTCTTCAGCAAAGTAGAACTTGCTGAACACTAGAGAATCCACACAGGAGAAAACGCCTATAAATGTCTGGAATGTGGGAAAAGCTTCAGCCACAGTTCATACTGTAACAGACATCAGGAAATACATATGAAGGAGAAACCATATAAATGCCTTGCATGTGGGGAAAGCTACAGCTGGAGCTCAGCCCTTACTAGTCATCAATGGATCCACAGAGCAGAGAAGCCCTATAAAATGCCTTGAGTGTGTAAAAGCTTTGGTTGAATTTCAGGCCTTAATAGGCATCAGAGAATCCACATAGGAGAGACGTCCTAGAAATGTCTTCTCTTGAGTGTGCGAAAATATTCAGCTGGAGCTCAGCCCTTAATAGCCATAAAACATTAGTTTAGATATCTGGTTTGACTTAACCTAGAATGTTGTTGTGTTATATTGTTGTTTACAAGATTAAAGTTATTGTTATTGTTCATTATTATTTATTAGATAAAATATAGTGTTGTTGTTTACTATTATTATCCTTGGTGGGTTGAAGGGGGGTGGGGTTCTGCACTCTAATGTATAGGTGCAGAGTGTGTGTAGGAGCACCCACCTTTTATACAAATTTGTACTTTCATGTGTGTTGTTTCAGTCAGTTCCATAAAGTTCCAGGTTTCCCATCATCCCCAGAGTGTGAGGGTTTACCATCCTGGTGGGGTGGGAGGTGTGATGGCACAGAGGGAGGCACATGGACACACTAGTAATGGTTTATATACATTTATTTTCTTCCAGCGGTAGCTGGAAGAAACTTAAATGCACAGCCACTGTTCATTATAAACAGGGGACTGCTGAAGCCCCGGTTTTGAGGAAACCGCTTGACCTACCTTTCTGAAAATTTAACCATGGCTGTAAGTTGTGAGGACCATCATATCTACAAAGCTTGAAAAAGATCAATTAGGAAAATAAAATCTTATAACTGCTTAAATGTTAATTGCTTGTGGTCAAAATTCACACCATCCTCGCATATTTGAAACATCAATATCTCCTCCCCCTGGATGAGTTGAGCCCCCAAACTTCACAGGCTTCAAGAATGAGATCAATAACAAGAGCTTTTGAAATATGATACTGATTGATGCAGCCAAAACTGAGTTATTAGTGATCAAAAACCAGTTCTGCTGGTTCACACATGCTCAGTACGTACTGAGTTTTCAGCTTTGTGCTTCACTTATGTCACCAGCTGATCAGTTAAAAAGCACCTGGTGACATCACAAAGGCTTTATGCTTCAGACAGTTGAAGCTCTGGGCAGTCAGCAATAAGTGTGCTTCGGTGGGACGATCCTGAGCACAAGGGAAATGGTATTAGGAGGTATGGGTGGTATGTGTGGTATGAGGAGCAGGGATTGCTGACGGGAGGGGTTCGGTTAGGGGACCGAGGTTTGTGCTTCACAGAGCTGGTTGTGGGAGCAGGGGATGCTGTTAGGTGTGGGGATCAAGGGGTATTGAGGGGTGGGGTGCAGGATGAGGGGGTGCTTGGAGGGGTGGGGATCGCTGAAGGGAGGGGTTTGGTTGAGGAACAAGGGGGTACTGAGTGGAGGGGTTTGGTTGGGGGATACTGAGGGGACAGGTCTGCTGGGCAGAGCAGGGGATGCTGTTAGGTGTGGAGATAAAGTGTTTGTCATCATGTCAAACCCTCTGACCAATGACATACAATGAGAACAAAACTTAAGTCAACAACCATCATAACAAAAAACTAAACAAAAAACAAGGAAAAAAACACAAGAAATTAACAACAAAAAACTTACCAGTTTAAAAAAAACACTTAAATGCACAAGACATAAAACCCCCAAAACAGGGAAATTAAAACACAATTACACCTACAACACATATAGCAAAACGCATGTACATAACCATAATATATCTACTACCTTACAATCCATAGCTTCATTACTTAACAACAAGTAACCATGGTCACTTATCTATTTTGTACATTTAAAATTATTAACATAATTAGACAACACAAACACACAACAAAGTGCATTTACTGTGCTTCGCAGGGATTACACTATGTTGGGATGTGTTCCCTATTTGTTCAGTACACGGTATTCAGTTCTACAGGAGTTAATCAAGTACCTTCAGGTGATTGGGAAGTACCTTGGGAAGGGTTATCTGCTCATTCTGTAAATTGTATGCAATTTCAGTACGTATCCAGTTTGTCTCACTACTGAGATGATGGTACCTTGGAAAGGGTGCCCTGCCAAGCACAGTAAATGCACTTTGTTGTGTGTTTGTGTTGTCTAATTATGTTAATAATTTTAAATGTACAAAATAGATAAGTGACCATGGTTACTTGTTAAGTAATGAAGCTATGGGTTGTAAGGTAGTAGATATATTATGGTTATGTACATGTGTTTTGCTATATGTGTTGTAGGTGTAATTGTGTTTTAATTTCCCTGTTTTGGGGGTTTTATGTCTTGTGCATTTAAGTGGTTTTTTTAAACTGGTAAGTTTTTTGTTGTTAATTTACATAGGGTTACCTGTCCCACTGTTCTCGGGATCAGGGCTGGTTGTTCTCTGCTCCATCATGCAGCATGTATCAGCACAAGGTGTCCCTTATCAAGTTGGCCATGCACCTCTCAGCCCTGGTCCTCTGCTGCTGGGAAAGGGGCACTGGATCCCCCCGGGGTGGGGTGGGATGCAGGGGAAGGTCCAGGACACCTTCCTCTGTCTTTACTATATTGGGGAGGATGCAGGCCATGACTGTCAGGAGGCCAACTGTCCCTGACTCCGCAGCCAGAAGTCAACCCATTCAGCCAGCAGCCTCCAGTGCTGTTTGAAGGTGAGCATTCAACAATATAGGGGGCGGCACTCAACCGCCCATTGAAAGCTGTCTGCTCTGGGTGTTGGCCAAAGCATAGGGATAGCCAAAGCTTCATCAGCCATGGGATGAGGAGGTAGACCCGATCCCCCAGAATTAAAGGTCTCATCCAGAGACCCTTGATGACAGTGGTTGTGGTTGGACTGAGTTTCCCATTCCAGATCCAGCCCATAGAGTGGTCACTGATGGAGGATGTGGGCATCGTGGTTCTGGCCTGACCACCTGACAATGACGTCCATAAAGAGGTCTTGGTCATCTATCTCTGCCTAGAGGATGATGGAGTGGAATCCCTTCCTGTTGCAGTAGTCCTCTGTGGTGTGGGGCAGGCAGAGAATGGTGATGTGGGTCCCACTGATGGCTCTGATACAGTTCAGAAACTCAGCCTGCCAAAAGCCTTCCATCATGGCTTTGGGGTTCTGGAGCTGGACCACCTACTCCAGCAACACCTCCTCCAGGGTGGTGCACGCCTCCACCAAGATGACAGCTATGGTGGAGGTGGAGCCCCAAATTGTTGTCCCACTGAGTGGCAGGAGTCCGGGGTGGTGAGCTTCCGCACAGCAATGGCAACACATTCTAAGCTGATGGGGGCTTACATGGCAGTGGCCTCCCCCTGCATCTGGGGTCTCAGGATGTCACTGATGCAGTGGATCAGCTGCCAGAGCATTCTGAACTGCTCCCTCCACTCCTCGTCCTGACAGGGGCCCATGATGGTCTGGTCTCCCACCAGTCCCTGCTGCACTCCCTTGCCCAGAGTTACCTCTGGGTGGGCACGACCATGCACCGGAAGTGGCCCAGCATGGTGGTGTCCCTAGAGAAGAACCACGCTGGCTGCATCAGCTCCCCAAGCATTATGTGAGTGTCATGAGGTCTCTGGAGCTGGCTGTGTGCTGTCTGCCCTGCTCTGCCACTGGGGTGTGTAGCTGGGCAGAGGCTGGGCCTGCTCCTGAGGCTGTGGGCAGTGAAGGGTTAATGGCTGCTACCATGTCCCGTTGCCATGGTTAGCAGAGCTGGGCTCTTGGCAAGAGGGAGCTGTTAAGCAGGGATGTGCGTTTGTGAGCAGGCTGGCCTGGGGAACTGACCTGCCTGTCCATGTGTTCCTGAGCTGGGGCTTTCCCGGGGGAAGGTGTGTTTTCTGCCTGTGTGCTCAGTTCACTCACTCGCCATCTGTCTGAACACAAGCAAACCCGAGGGCGTGTGCCACTCCAGTTTGGGTCACCCAGGGCTCTGGCCTGCTTCCCTGTCCATCTGAAAACACCCAAAGAGGTGACTTTTCCAGCTGGTTTTTGAGAGGCTCTCTTGCTGGCCAAGGTAGATTTTCACAGCCTCATACAGAGAGCCCAGATCAAAGCTGGAATTTAGTCTTCCTTGCAGAGTCCAAGGTTCCCCTGCCCATTGGTTAAAGTGGCATCCCCAGCACCCAGGGAGCCTCCAAGTGTCCCGTGGACATTGCAGGGAAGCAACTCAGAGGGGGCAGGGCAAAGAGGCTGTCACATGACATCCCCTTCCAGTCGCAACCCTTCTCTTTACAGAGCGTTGTGATGTCATGGCGCTTCACAGAGGGTGGGACCACATAAAAAATGTGGAAGAAACACATTTTTGGAGTAGGAAAATCCTGATGGCCTGCCCCCTTTCTGATGTGGCTGCCCCCACCCTGGCAAGCGCTTCTGCGGGATCAGGGTGGGGTCTTCCCACACCCATCCCCATTCCCACCTCCCTCCCCAGCTAGAGCAGGCTCTGTCCTTGATGTCGTCATGGTGTTCCATTAGAGAGTGGGACTGACAGAAAGGGGCAGGACAGTACATTAGTCCCGCCTCTCTTTGACATAGCCCCACCCCTTACAGAACATTGTGACATCACTGTACTCCATAAAGGGTGGGGTCAATCTGGCCTCATTAGGCCTGGGCTTGGACATTATGACACTCCCCAGGGGGCAGGGCCACTTCTGGAAGAGAGCAGGAAAATTCCCATGAGCCCATTCACATGAAATCACAGGAGATTTCCCCCTTAGGGGATGAATCCCCATTGCTTGCCTGGAGACTCTTCTCCTGTGTCTTTGGCCCTTTTCACACAGACACTCTAACACTGATAAAGTAGGTGTTACATTTTATTATACATGTTGCAGGGCACCCATAGAGCACACCTGCAGCCCTGCAACATGTATAATAAAATATAACACCCATTTTATCAGTGTTAGGGCCATTTTTAAATGAGGTATGCATTCAAGAAGAAAGTGTTTACACGCTCCCTGTGCTAGCGGAAGTAACATGCCACCCGTTCTCAGCAACAGCAGAGACTGGAGACGCGAAGCTTTGAAGAGGCGCAGTCTGAAAGCCTCACTTTGCAGGCTTTCAGAACGCGCCTCTTCAAAGCCCCGTCTCTCCAGCTGCCGCCGCTACAGAGAACAGGCGGCACGTCACTGCTGGTAGCACGGGGAGCGTGTAAACACTCCCCATGCAGCTTTCTTCTTGAATGCAGGGTTCCAGAGGTGCTTCTAAGCACCTCGTTTAAAAGTGGCCTTAGAGTATCTGTGTGGAAAGGGCCTTTGTTGTGGAAGTTTGCATTCCCATATTTTAATTGTTCCCATGTTTTCTCCCCCACTTCAAAAGTTCCCTTCCTCCCATAATACATGTCCTATTCTTCTTCTTTTTTGTTTTTCTTATAGGCAATACAGTGTCCCCCCCAGGCAAGCAGTGG
Source organism: Sphenodon punctatus (assembly GCA_003113815.1). NCBI lineage: Eukaryota > Metazoa > Chordata > Lepidosauria > Sphenodontia > Sphenodontidae > Sphenodon > Sphenodon punctatus. The sequence continues at coordinate 2,823,275 of QEPC01005108.1, forward strand.
CGATTCATCCCCTAAGGGGGAAACCACCTCTAGTCCCCTCTGCAGCAATCAAGGCTGGCTGATAGAGGTGAAACACGAATGCGTTTGCATTCTTGTGAGAGCGCTCAAGATTCTCGCTGCCCCAGCAAGATCTCGCATGTTCTCACCGAGGTTTTTGAGAATCTCGCGAGCTACTCAAGATCCATCCATTGGGTCCATCGACATGGTGGGGTGGGTTTCTCTTTTTTGTTTTCTAGGATGTGGGGTTCCCCTGTGTGGGATTAACCCAATATTGTTTACCATATTATATTGTTGTTCCTAGGTTTTCCCCTGCGTGGGATAAAAAATCTAGATACTATATTTTCTTTGTGTATGGATGTAAGCTGCCTCGAGTCGACCTTGGTTGAGAGATCGCAGGATATAAATTAAAAATTGATTGATTGAATGATTGATTGAAGATCCTCAAAAACTGCTCTGTGCATGTGCAAACTAGCCACTGTGCCTATTCTGCGCAGGCGCAGTCCCCGGGGGCTAGTTTGCAAGGCGCAAAGCATCTAGAGTCCTGTAACAGTGGAGCAGACAGCCTAGGCGGTGGTGGGCTCTCCTTCACTGGAGGTTTACAAACAGAGACTGAATGGCCATCTGTCAGGGATGCTGTAGCTGTGGATTTCCTGCATTGAGCAGAGGGGTTGGACTAGATGACCTCTGAGGTAACTTCTATGATTCTATGATTTATTTTCTGAGGTTTCTTGAAAATCTCATGAGATTCTTGAGACCCCCCCACAAAGGTTCTGCGCATGTACAAAATGGTCACTCTGGCCATTCTGCACATGCACAAGCACCTGGCAGCCCTTTTCAAGAATCTCGTGAGAACACTGGCGAGAAGCCTGATTTTCATGAGATTCTCGACTCTGAAAATCTCATAGAGAAGCCCGTTCTCCATGAGATTTTCAAGAATTACGCCCCACCCCACCCCTTCCCACTGGTCTAACAGATGACTGGCAGTGATGGTGGCTTTGTCTGGGGGGGGGCGTGGATCCTGCTGCCACAGGCCAGGGATCCCAGGGCTCTGCCTGTATGATGGGCTGTCTAGGGCTGAACCACAGCAGGGGAAAGGTGGTGGCTGCTCCTCCACCCACAAGATTCACATATGGGTCTGTCTGTTTGAAGGGCAGCTAGCTCTCGATGCTGCCCACAGGAGTGGCAGGGGCGTGGCAACACCACGGATCCACCCCAGTCTCCTACTGCCTCCCTTCCTGTGTGGAAACACCCTATAGCTCATTCAAAAATCAGCCACAAGAGGGGGAGGTTGCATGCACTGAATAAGTGACAGCGGCACTTTCAGTTAAATGTAGTTAATAGCTAATGTGTTTTTATTTTTTCACAAAATGTAAAAACTCAGTAAAAATGTCAATTCTGCATTTTCCCATGGCAAATGGATGTCTAAGATCACTTCTGATAAGCGTATTAATCCTTTGACACTACAGGGGAGAGGGATTTTGCCAAATTGTCAACCCTTTTCTGGCTTAACTTCTTGTACTTCATTGCATTACACCATAATACTCATTTTGGTGCATCACGCACCTTAAACCTTTCACATGTTCAACACTAAGGTGGGAGCGGGGTAGGGGTAGGGGCAGAGGCAGTACTTCCTTCTAAGCGTGTGTGGATGTGTGCCCTTCTATGTCCACTCCAGACCCCTTTCTGACATGGCCTCTTTCTGCTGCCCCGGAAACCCTGATATCTCTGGGTTGTCAAGGGCACGTCTGTCTGACATAGATAAACTGGGGCTACCCCAGAGACTTTAGGTCAAAACCTGGAGTCTCTGGTAGTAACCCAGAAAGGTGGCAGCCCTACAAGTAAGTCAATTAGAAATGGTTGTGGGTGCTGTCCTTACCCATTGAAGTCAGTGGGAGATTCGCCATTGACTTCAATGGGCTTAAGATTGCATGGTGTGTGTGTAAAGGAACAGTCTATAAACCATTTGTTTATAAGAGCAACCAATTCCCTCCTCTCCCCACTTACTAGGGTGCGGGTAACTCTGGGGATGAGCTGTCAAGAAAGGCAGAACACCTCTCGCCTCTAGAAAAACAGAATAAATAATTAATAGAAATTTGAGCATAAGTCAGTATTAACTAGTTTTTGCTTTGGCTTAACATTATGTAAATTACAAGCAATTCACCCCAGTTGTGTATAATAAAATTGCAAGGATGATTAATTTTTCACCCTTAAAGTTTAATTAAACTTTTAAGAGCAATCAGGAAGCCTGGCCTAATAAACTAGTCTATAAATCGCAGTGCAAACTGTTGAAAATAGCTACCTGGGGTCTAGAGTCCAGTCCCAGCAATGGGCTGCAGCAGGGGGCTCTTGGGATAAACATTTTTCGGGGGATTCCTTCATGGAGAGTAGCCCCAATTGTTTTGTCCAATGCGAGGCTTGCCCAGCCCATAGCCAAACTCTGACAGAAGGGGGATGGAGCCTGGGGTGTGGAACATCTGAGGACGAGGGAGTAGTCTGTGTGTATCACATTGCAATACTGTAACAGGGATTTTCCTATTGCACTAAAAATATCAATGTACTTAGCAAATTTGAAGACTGACACAATGTGAAGAGGAGGCTAGTGCCTCTGGACGTACTGCCTGCTGGCTCTGCTCCAGCTGTAGCAAACTGGGGCTGCCTTTCTGGGCTGAGGGACAGACAGATGACAAAGCTGTAGTCAGTTGCTTACACACCAGAGCATGGTCTCTGTAGACTCCTCCTTAAGTAACCCCCAAGTAGAAGCAGACACCTAAAATGGCTTAACCACCAGGTAAACGACTGAACATAGCTTTACCAGGCAGTTATTTACCTTGAATAGGCTTCATTGTGTGTGAATGTGCTCGCAGTCAAACCCCTTTGTTATAGCCAGCCATCTTATGAACTGCTTCTTAGCAGAGACTGTAAAACGGGGATGCAACATCTTGAATGGGGAATGCTTAATTTGTGAAAAAAATAGAGCCCAGGTTCAAGTCTGGCCCAGAAGTCACACCTCCCAGCCCAGAACCTGGAAATGAACTCTATTCTCCAGCTAGCAACCCAACCACTAGACTAACCTGCCTCCCTACACTTGAATATAAAACAGTTCTTGTGATTTAATCTATTATAGACTGGCCAGTGAAGGGGTGGGACAAGAAAGTCATTAGCAAAAACAAACCATCCAGATTTTTTTAAACTTTCATTTCCAACCCTGAAATGGCGAATATTGACCTTTACCTGGTCTTTCACATTTTGGGGTGCACATGCACACTCCTATTGAGAACAGTGCCTGGAGCTCAGCCCCGCTTTGAATTTAGGCAAGCCACCCACCCACCCCAATCAAGCCCCGGTGGGGACTGGAGACAGATCCTCTCTCATCTCCATATCAGGATAAGCTGGATGACTGTTAAAACCCCATCCTTTCCCTCTGATATTAATGTTGTTTCCCATTTCAAATGGGGACACTATTGCAATAAAAACTGGTCTTGCTCACTTGGTGCTGATAAATTTTCTGTAAATGCTTTGCCATCAAAGAACATACCAGGGTCCCTTCCAGAATGTCTGGTGGCCAAAGCCAAGTATCTGCCTCCTGGCAAATGTGCAGCCGTCAGGGCGTGGAGCAAAATAGCAGTGCTCTGATGTTATGGGAGAAACTTGCATGGAACAAGTCCTTTGTTATTCCCTTGTTCTGGGTCTGAATGTTTCATGTGGCTGACATGTTCTCACCTCCAAACTCTGCCCACATGTCAGTGCAAGCCTACCGAAGCTGGCAAAACACGATACAGCCCTTGATTCATGCACAAAGAATCTCTGGGAAAGCTACATCGTGCCTTTCTAAATACTTGCTGCTTCTTTTCGATGGGTGCTTTTAGACAGACAGCTGTCTGGTGCTGACTGCACAGGCCCACTTCTCCCCCATGCTAGACGGTCCATTTAAAAGCACCCTCCAGATGTGGATGTCCCAGGCCAGCACCACTTGCAGCACTCCAGAACATCCCAGAGCACCACCTATGGAGTGGACTGGCCAAACTCAGGGCACTGGCCCGAAGCAGAGCTGCAGTCTGTCTGCTTGGTGGACCCACACTGCAGCTCTGCTTTCAGTTGACCGTTGCCCTGGGTGACACCATAGAGTTGCAGGCACCAGCCTAGAGCATCAGGCAATCCCCCTGCAACTCTAGGGTGGGTGGGTGGGGGGTGCTGCGCAGGCAGACCATGGGCCAGGAAAACTGCTGGGTTTCTAAAATGGACCCAGGCTAGGCTGCAAGCAGGCAGACTCAGGGGTGCACTCCTGGAGCAACTCTGGGAGCAGGCAGCCTCCGCATCCATCTGGAGGGTTTTTAAAAGCCCTAACAGTGGGTACTGATTGCTCTGATGTCCACGTCACGTGTAGGGTGCAAAATGGCCATCTTGTCGAGTGTCCATTGCTTTCCCTACCACTGACAATGTTTGCAATGAAGCTTAACTTGCAATAGCAAGAAGGGAGGCAACGCTTCAGACAAATCCTCCTCCAATGCAGGAGTAACAAGTCCAAGTTGAGGGGAAACAGCTTCTTGCCATGACCCTTCCAAAGACAGCCCCTTGGGGGCAGCTCCACCCATTTACCACCTGCTCAAAAGTTCATATGCCAGGAGGGAAAGCGTGTTTGAGGGGTCAGTCTTCTCATGGTTGACAACCCATGACCTCTGAGATGGCAGCATTGCAGGGGGCTGAAAGTAAAAGGAGGTTGTCTCCTATACTCCAAACTTGGGAGACCTGTCTCCTCTGTTTTCTTTGGTTTTACATGAGTATAACGCAGCTGGCTTCATCTATTCATCTTAGCCTCTGCCTTGGAGTAATGCCTGAATGACATAGCAAGCTGGATGCATCAGAGCTACCTTGAGCTCAATCTGGGGAAGACTGAGGTTATGCTAGTGGGGAGGGTCAGCTGATATGAGGATACCCTCTCCACCCTTGGGCCCCTGCATGTTGAGGTGGTATGGGTGGAGGTAATGGGCTAGAGAAAGAACTTGGGGGGCCCTTTTCAATGATGCTCTGTCCATGAAAATTAGGGTATCAATGGGGCTCAGAGATTCTCTTTTTTCAGCTATGCAATTTGCATAAGCTACATCCTTATTTATCACAGGTTGACTTTGCCACAGCGAGTGGCCCCCGGTCCTGGTGACCACGAGGCTTGAGTTCTGTAATTCCCTCTTCTATGGGCTTCCAGTGGTGCTTCTGCCTCACTTGCAGCTTGTTCAGAATGTGGCAGCACAGCTGTTTACTAGTTTGGGCAACCACGATAATATTACATCCACCCTGAGCTCTCTGTTTTGGTTGCTTGTAGAGCAGTGGATTGAATTTAAGATTGCTGCACTGTTGGTTTTTTGAGTCCTGAATGGTATAGGCTCTGGCTATATTTAAGAACTATTCCTGGAACCTTGCCCTGATGTGCTCAGAAACCACCTGCTGTTTGGGGACCCTACCATTGAGTAAAAATAGACAAGGCAGTGGGCTGCTTTGTCACTTTTTGGCCTGGACCTCACCTGCAAGTTGGTGCAGCCACTGCCAGATGTTGGCCCAGGATTGCCCCGGGCCATTGGGCGGCTAACCCGGGCTGTGACCCTGGAACATCTCCAAGTCACAGCCTAGGATAAGTTCCACCCGATTGAGCTAAAGCAGGCCCACATGACAGTGGACTATTCCGTGTGGTGTGGCCTGCTGTGATCTGGCCTGGATCAGGTCTGCCATGGCCGGCCAGTGGCCACCGTGGCAGCTGTCATTGGCTGCCATGACTGCCTATCATGGTGGGAGGTGGGGCATTGGACGTGGGGGCACTTCCATTCCGGGACAGAGGGGGGGAACGCCATGCTGTACCACACCACTGCAGCTGGCACTTGTGTGGGCCTTGCTCCGGCCACCACTTGTCCTGAGACCTGATTCCCTGTCTGGGACATTTTGCAGGGCCCTTTTCCCTGTAGGGCCTGGGGCTATGGCTCTGTCTACATCATCTTCTGCAGTTGCATGTTGAGCAGTTTCATCTCTTTCCACTTGGCAAGGGGACTCTGCTAGATCAGCACAAAATTGTCCACACCCAAAGGTAGGGAAAGGCACTTAGGTGGAATCTTGCTTCCCACTAAACTGTTAAATGCCTACGGTCCTTTTTGCTCAGCAATGTCCCAGAGTACACCGGCAGGCTGCTTTCTCTCAGTGCATTCCTAGGCACCCTGACAGCCAGCTTCGTCTGTTATCTGCAATCTGACGCCTCCTCACACCGCATTTTCACAGTGTAAACTCTCCCATGCGCGTGCATTTTAACTTTCATGCTTGGTAAATTATTCCTGCAGTGTCGTTTTTTGGCGGCACCAGATTTGTAGCTGCTCCCTGGCTACTCTGGCGTTTCCAGCCGTCTGCTGGCAGATTAGTGCTTTGGGCTTTCATTCAGACTGAACCTTTTACAATTTAGCCTGCTAAATTTTTCTCTTTTGACTTAATCTAGCCAGAAATAAGCTTGATTTTCCTTCCTGCAACTCCCCAAACGATTTTATCTTGTTCAGTTATGAGCTTTTAGGAGAAGCCTCTGCACAGACATCTATCAATGGCCCCAGATGGCCCGCACTATGCTGCCCCCTTGCTATAACACCACTCCTTGTAGTTGTAATGGAGCCTTGACCTGGCTATAATGAACTTTCCTCCCTCACTATGGTATTTTCTGAACACCTTTTCTTACTACAAACTCTTCACTCTAACAAACCAAAGGCTTAGATTATTGGGCTTGATTTTATTTTTTACAGGGTTTGGGGGGTGAGAGAGGACTAGGGTTGCCACCTATGCACATTTTGAAGGAACACATGACAAATACATGTTACAGGGCCTGCATCATGTATTTTTCATAAGTGTTCTTTGAAAAATTGCATAGGGGGACCCTAGAGAGGACTACAGAGAGAGCACCCACCCTGCTACACAAACAAAGTGAGGATACAAATTTTGGGGAGCTAGGAGTCTTGCAAGGCTCTAGGACACACGTACATACCTTAACGCAGTTCTGCCCTCCATTTTTGGTGCCATCGTTTTAGCGCTAGTACACACCTTTTTGCTTTTGCACTGAAGGCAGGAAGGGTGAATTTAATTGGTAGAGTTTCCTTTCCCCTGTTTCCTCTCAGCATGGCCTCACCCCTTTTCAGGTCAAAGATTCCAGGAAGGTGGCACCACTGCTCATCTGCAAGATGAGGATAAGAATGCTAAGAACTTGCTTACTTCACAGGGTTGTGGTTTATTACTAATAATTTCTACAGCAGTTTCAGTGTTCAAAGTGCTTTACAAGCCTTATTTTATTTAGGTCACCCTTACAGCAACTTGACTGTGAGGAAGATCATTATTATTCCCATTTTACAGATGGGGAAACCTGAGAGAAAGTGACTTGCCCAAGACCGCCCAGTGACTTCATGATTAAGTCAAGATTGAAACCTTGGTCTCTGGAGGCCAAGGACACCAGTCTATCCACTAGGCTACATAGGCCTGACATGAAAGTGATTACAGCATCAGTCAGTTAATAGAAGTCTTTGGAGAGTTCAAGAGCTGTTTCCCCAAGAATTGTCTGGCCAGTTTTTCAGTTTGGACTAGACCCAAGCCTTCTGTTTTGCAAGCTAAGATTGCTAAGAGCATGAATTCTGCTCCAAGGTTGATTTAAAAATCAACCTGGCAGCCCCTGGGCACTGTAGCTGTTCCAGTGCTGTAACTGCCACCCATACATTTGCTAGTCCCCTTTGAGTGCGTATAAATAATTCAGCAGCTTGTGAGAGCCATGAGCATAACCGACTGACCTGCTTTGACATTCGTCCTGCTCTGTGTTTCCAAAGGGAGATTATTGTTCCAGGGACACCGACTGGTCTCCGAGAGGGGTGTCTGTCGGAAAGGTGCAGGGGCCGGGGGCTGGGACTGTCGGAGCCCCGCTACTGGAGTCTGCTGCGTTGTGGAGCCGGGATTTTTTTGCATCCAATCTGCAGTATCAAGTGCCAGAGTCAGACACTGTTAAAGTGAACTGTGCCCACTAATTGTACTGGGATTGCAGCTGTGACCTGGGTAGAGCTCCTGGGTGAACTAGGAACCAGGGTATTTAAAACACCACGGCCACCTTCAGCCATGCTGAAGGCACGCGCCGAAGGGTGTTGCGCTGAAGGGCCTCGTGCGCAAGGGCACGCCCTTGTGCACGCAGCCTTAGGCGCAGACAGGGCGAGTGGCATTCTGGGCTGCAGGATCTCCGTACTAGTGGTATTGGTGTGTGAGTAAATACAGTAACCCTCCCTGGTTGCCCCGACTAAGGTCGTGGGTTGCTTAGAGCTTGGCTGAGATCTGCGCCCGGGTAACTCTCTGTGGGAACTAACATCTTTCAGAGGTCGCAGGTAGCATCTAGTGACTGTGCTCATTCTGGAGTGGCTCTGAACACTGGCTCACTGACGCTATCACCCCAAGACTCGGACTTCCTTGTCTTGGTGGGGACGAGTGTCGGTTACCCATCTACTACTGTCAAGGAATACCTAATTATAAAAGAACAAGGTCCGCAAAAGCCTCTAGTTCCCCGCCCTCCACAAAAATGTCAAAGCAAAGTAAAATGGACAATTATCTAACAGGTAAACCTGTTGCTTTGACCTCAGAGGAAGAGCCTTTTCATCTGAAAATCTTAACAAGTAACCAATTCTCAGCGCTAGCAGAAACATATCAGAGCACTAGTGACGCTCTAGCCGAGGTTTTGGTCCACTCATCCCCCAAGAGAGGGTGGTTTGCCACCAACTCCTCAGGTGGTTCTAGCATGTGGAAAAGGGGGGGAAGGTGAGGGAACAAAAATAATACATTTTCTAACGGACCATGTGGTTTTAACTGCTGAGACATTACGGTATTTGTTTTCCCAGCTAAGCCATCTTAACAAGAAGGTGGAATTGTTGTCTGGCCCTCAGTCATATCCTAAGACTATACTTAAACCAGACCTTAAGAAACCCCAGAGGGGGTCCAACCGCTCAGGTCTTTCCATAGTAAATCCCCCTGTGGTGGGGGAAAATCTGACTTTAAATCTGCATTCCAGGTCACAGTTCCCTGTACAAGCTCCTGCAGGGGTTTTTGAAAATTATAGGGAATTGCCCCACAATTTGATTTTTATTATATTGCCACTACCAAGTGGGAATCTCCCGCATTGGAACACCCCATTGGACACTGCTGAACACCTCAGACTGCTTCTCGGAATCCCGGTGACCCGACATAATATCACCTTGGTGGATCATTTACCCAGTTCTAGGAATCATTGGATGGTCAAGGTGTCCTTTAACAGGCCGTCTCTAATTCCCAGGATTTTTGCTAAAGAGCATATACTAATAGCAGGGCTATATATATTTCTAAGTTTTTCAGTCAGATTCTAACAGGTTGGATGTAGTAAATTTTGACAAGCTGGCACCAGGATCTAACTTACCTGCAGGGGGGGGCTAACCCACCTTTACTTTGCCATACAGCTGACAATCTGGCAAGTGAAGGAGTGGGGGGTGGTGGTGACTAACCAAGTGGCAAGTGCCTCTGTCCTTCCATTACCTTCTAGCTTGATTGATCTTTCGGGGGAGAAGGTTATGGAAGTAGACACACACCCACACCCACACCCACCCCCCGGGCGCAGGTGATTTCGCTTAAGGTGCCCTCCTTGGCTATTGCTTATGGGGACTCACTGCTGACTTCTTTTCCACTAGGTCAGAAGGAGATATTAGATAGATTGGACAATCTTGTATCCCAGCTTGGTGACTTGAAAGCCACAAATAGGCCATTTAAAGAACCAGCTGGGTCTAATAAGATCAAAAGAGGCTCCCTCTGTTTGGGTCAGCCTGGCGTGTCTTCTGCACTGCAACTTGCACCGTTCTCGCCAGGGTGCAAGTCCTAGAGGAATTGACGCTTTATATGTGTCGACCCCGCTAGAGCATTCCACCCAGGGATCCACAATGGCAACCAAAATGTTATTAAGGGGTTATAATTCCCCCTCTAAAGCTTGGTCAGGTCCCACCCCCCCGGCCTTGTTAGGCGAGGGTGGGAGTGGAGACGGCCCGTTTGGCAGTCATTTAATGTCCTCCTTGCTGGCCCAGGCTCAGGTTCAGGACTCTTGTTGTCATCCCTCCTCTGGGTCTCTTACTGTTGTTGATGTCTCTGGCCCTTAGGCCTCTGTAGCCTTGCTAGATATTAACCCCTCTACAAATGACTCATGATGGGCTGATAAATATCCACAGGAGATTCGACTGGTTAGTTGGAATATTTCAGGATGGCGATCTCGCCAGTCAGACATGGACTTTGGGGATTTTTAAAACTATTTTGATATTGTTCTGTTACAAGAAACCTGGGCTCTAGTCTGCAGGACCCTGTTGGCCAAATGGTGGACTTGCCTTTTTGGCTTCCTCTTCTCTCAACATAAAGGTGAAAGTGCTGGGTCTGACTGGGACTCACTGTGCCATTTATCATTGTATCTTTCCGTCCAGGCTGGAACTAATAATTGGAAACATTTATATTCCCCCAGCATCATCAGTATACTATTCTCATGCCTTGTGGAGTGAAATTTCAGAGGCCTTAGAATCAGCAGCCTGGACTTACGTGAATGCCACAATCCTGGTTGGAGGTGACTTCAACACAAGGACGAGATAACCCTTCAGTTTCTCCAGTCTTTCCTGAATTTATGATTCCGCTCCAACTTGGAGTAGTAACTTTAAGACTTCAAAGGATAAGGTCCACAGTCATGGAGCGGGAAAGATGAAAGACTTAGCTGATAGATTAGATCTGACAATAATAAATGGCTGAGTGAAGGGTGACTTGGAGGGAAATTTTACCTTCCATTCAGTCCAGGGATCCAGTGTCATCGATTATTTTTTAGTGGCTGTAAATTTCTTCCCTATGGTATGCTCCCTCTGTGTCATTCCAAAAATTGATACCGATCATTTGCCCCTGGCCTTGACTATCCGTGATCCAGCTGCTCAAGGTAGGGTTTTTTCTAACCAAACTAGTAACTCCTTACTAGCCACTGTCGGACAGTAGACCACTAGGAAGTCCTATTGAGCTTTATTGGCAGCTAAAAAACTCAAGCAGCAAAGGAACTGCTGGTCCCAATTGCTGCTTGCTGCCAATTAAAAGGATACATGATCCTTCTGGGATCTCATTCGTTTTTCTATTATGGGGCAAAACGAGAATAGACGCACTAGTTTGTCCCCAGAATTTTGGGTTAAGTTTTACGAAAGTATTTTTTCGAAGGCCTCTCCATCAGGTGGTAGTTTAGATCTAGCCCCTCTGGAGAGGTTTCCAACATGGCAACCGGTGTCAGAGGACCAAGTACTGACCCTGGTCTCTCAGCTTAAACTTGGGAAAGCCCCAGGAGAAGATTATATTACTGCCGATCTGCTGAAATGTGCTCCTGAGTGGTGGGCTAAAACTTTGGCTCCACTCTTTACTCAGATAAACACTTCAGGAGAGCTTCCAAAGTCGTGGTTAAATAGTATAGTGGTGCCATTTTATAAAAAGGGCGATCCTACACTTCCAGAAAATTATCGACCCATTAGTTTACTAAGTGTAATAGGAAAGCTATATGCAAGATTCTTACTAGGGAAGCTACAGTCTTGGCTTGAGGAAAACAATGTGATAGTCTTAGAGCAAGCTGGTTTCCAGAAGGGAAAATCCACTCTTGATCAGATATTTCTGCATACCAGCTTATAAGTGGTTATGTTTCACGCCAGGGGAAACTTTATCTCTGTTTTATAGCTCTTTGTATGGCGTTTGACTCGGTTGATAGGGATAGATTATGGGCTAAATTGAGTTCTGCTTCAATTGATCCTAGGTTGTTGTACCTGTTGATAAAATTGCACACTAATAACACACTGCAAATCAGATACTCTTCTTGTAAGCAGCCTACTAAGACCGTCCAAGTTTCCCGTGGGGTTAGACAGGGTTGTATTTTGGCTTCGGCCTTGTTTAACCTCTTTTTGAACGATGTAATACCCTTTCTGACAAAAGTTGATTTACATGCGCCACAGATTGGTGAAAGGAGAATCCCAGCGCTGTTATATGCAGACGACATGGTTCTGATTTCCCAAACTCCAATTGGGTTGAAAAGAGCTATGCAAAGGTTCCAGGAATATTGTCACTCTGAAAACCTTACTATTAACTACTCCAAAATGAAGGTTCTTGTGTTAGGGGCGGGCCGCCCCCGTCGATCCCATCACTGGTTTATAGGAGTGAATTAAATAGAGCAAGTGAATCTCTATAAGTAGTTGGGGGTTATTGTATCTTCCTCCTTAAGTTGGAAGCATCACTTTGAGGCAGTCCTAACCATGACCAAGAGGACTACTGTTGCAATAACCAAATTCTATTTTAAAGGTGGGGGCATGTTAGTGCCACCAGCACTTAGACTTTTTAAGGCGAAGGTTCTCAGTCAATGCTTGTATGTGTTCTCAGCATGGGGTATCGGTTTCTTTGATAAACTACAAGTGGTACAAAATGGGTTTTTTCGAGCCATTTTAGGGGTTCCTAAGGACACACCCAGGTATTGCTAAGACACGAACTGGCTTGTCCACCGATAAAATCCAGCGCCCTTTTGACCATCATCAAATATTGGCTGAGAGTCGTTCTATTGGTGTTCAAGGAAAGTATCTTGTTCTCATGGCCCTCCAAAATGGGCTTTTTAGGCATTGGGACTCTTTGGTGGGTCTGGAAGTCTCAAAGCTAGGATTTTCCAGGGAGGCTTTACAATACCTTGGATTTAAAGGTGCCCCGATAGTTATTAAAAGGAGATTATGGACCAGGAGCTGCAATCAGAAAATTCTCTTTTGTCATTACAAAGGGTCGCACCTGCATATATAAGGGTTAGTCTCCTTCAGTCTGGCCCTGCATATCTTGCTTCTTGGTCTAATTCGAACCGTAGACGTGCATTTACCAATTTTAGGTTCAATGTATTTGTGTTAGCCTTGCTCGAAGGTCGTTACTCTGGCATCCCAAGAGACGAGATAATTTGTCCCCTGTGTGCTCTTTTAGAAACAGAGACGGTAGAACATGTATTTTTTACGTGCCCTGTATATGCTGTCCCTAGATGCAAATTTTTGGGTGCTCTTGTCCCAAACCCTTTTACCCCTTTTGATTTGTTATTGCAAACACTTCTCAGCCCAGTTGACTCTGGGGTTACAACGAAGGTTGCCGTTTTTTGCGAACTTGCCATACAGATCAGGCAGGATTGTATAAATTGTCAATGATAGGCTGTGTGATCATGGTTGGACAACTGTGGGTTAAGATAAGTCAATCTTATCTCAAGACAAGATATTCAGCTGTGGGTTAAGATAAGTCAATCAGACGACTGGATAGCACTTTATTCAATTCATATTTTAGATTACTTTTTGGTTGGTTGATATTGTATCCTTGCATTGGCCAGTGAGATCCTATTTAATTGACTTATTGTTATTGTATTTTGTATTTAGTATTTTGTACTTTGTATTTTGTAACAGCCAGAAGGCTACACAATAAAGTATTTACCTTACCTTGTTCCAAGGACACACACATAAGGAAGAAGTCGCCTCTGTTCAGAGGGTCAGCACAAAGCTTAGGTGCCATATGAGTCCCACATAAGACCCCAAAGTGTTCTCTGAAAATCCCAGCCAGAGGAAGGAGTTACGTGGTGCAGTACACTGTGGGCCAGCCCTCTTGCTCCTCTACATTTTACCACAAGTGACTGGGTAGTTGCTACCACTGGCTATTGGATCAACAGAGAAGATATTGCCCCACAATTGTCCCAGTGCCACCTGCTCATCTGAAGTGTAACCGCCAGATGTTTGCCCTTGGGCAGCTCTGAGTAGCATCAAGGCAGGCAATGTTGAGCATGCCGTGCTAGGCAACCTGGCCCAACTCAGGGCAATGGGTACCCACAGCAGGACCCGGTCTTGATTGTTCGGTTCTGCAGCACCGCAAAGACGTGGCTAGCACGCCCCTCTCAGCTGACAGCCATCCGGGAGAGGGGAGCGCAGAAGTCCCCAGAGGCTCTCATGGGCGCGATTTGTGCCCCCCTTGCCCAGCTGGCCCTCAGCTGAGAGGAGCGCACTAGCGCTGGCTGACTCCGATGCCCCTCCTGCATCCCCCTGCCTGCTGTCTGTGGCTAACGCCACTGCCCTCGCTGCTAAGCCTGGAGTTGTAGGGATCTGCTGCCACTGGTAGGGAGCCAGCCCTACAGGAGGGGAGCTGCTGCCAGCGCTGATGGGGAAGCAAGTCATGGGCTGTGGGGAGCCAGCCTGGCAGGAACTTGGGGGAGCTGGCCCCGGGCCTGGTGGTGGTGGTGGAGGAGGGGGGCCCAATTCAGTCTTTTGCACAAAGGCCGATTCTAATTTAGCGATGCCCCTAATCCCATCCCTTTAGGATACATCCCACAACTTTATGATACAACCTGACTTTTCTTTGATGCATCTGCACACACCCTATTTAAGCATTTTTTCTTGAATTTTTTATTTTCTGTTTACTTACAACCTTAAAACATAACATAACCTATTTGTATGATTGAGCTTTCAAAATAAAGTTGTGGCTCAATATTTTCTTTTTATTGTTATTAACAAGCATTTATATAGCACCAGCAATGTACCTGGCACTTTACAAAGTAATGGAATAGACACGGTCCCTGCCCTAGGGCTTACAATCTGAGAGATGGGG
>QEPC01005108.1:2875375-2901263 GCA_003113815.1 Sphenodon punctatus
GGTGGAAGTGTATGAACTGGAGGCTGCCTGAGTGGAGGCCATCTTGGGAGCTGCCTGTTAGAATGCCTCCCCACTCGCTCCATATGCGTGGGTGTTCCGCAGCTGTGCCTCTTAGTGGACATGGACATGCCGTCCATGTCCACTAAGAGGCACAGCTGCGGAACACCCACGCATATGGAGCGAGTGGGGAGGCATTCTAACAGGCAGCTCCCAAGATGGCCTCCACTCAGGCAGCCTCCAGTTCATACACTTCCACCTTCACAGACCAGCCCTGCAAACAACTCATACAGGCAGCCATTCCCCTTCCCACCTGCTCGGCAACAACCCCCACCCCAAGCCGCGCCCAACTGCTCGTCCTCTGCCATGATACACAGCCGTGGAGACACCATGGAAACATGAAGCTGCAGCAGCCAGTAACACCTTCCTGCTCATGACCCGAGGAGCTGCATAACTTGTGGGACATGCAGGAAACTGCTATCCTCCATGGTGTTGACTCCTTTCTCATGTGTTGTGAATGGGGTTTGTTCTTCTTTGAGCTGGATTTGGTGTTGGATTTTGCATGCCTGTCCTTCAAAAACTCACAGCAGGGTTGTGGGCCAGACCGGGGATGCAGCTGGTCCATTGACCTGTCTGCTGGCGTGGTTCATACAGGCAGGGGATGTGTGAGCACCTGTCCCATGCAATTCTTTGGCTTCCCCCACACAGGGCCCTCCAGATTTTTTGGCAGTGCTCCACGCATGGCCATGAGTAGGTGCTGCATGAGTCATGGCAGTGTGCATCCCTCTGCTACCTTCAAATGGGCATTCGGATTAGTGGTTGATGGGTGGCCATGTATGGTAGCACCTTGTTTTAAAACACCCAATGAAGAAGGTCAGATCATAGATCTATTCCATGGAGCCATCCCTTATCCTTGAGTGCAGAACCTCTTCTCCACACCCTTCCCCTGAGCTCAGTCTTCCAGTGCTTGGGGGTAGGAACTGGATCCAGGGGCCAGTTCCAGGAACTGGGAAGGGGCCAAATAAAAAACTAGCCATGGGCTGCATCTGCGCCCCAGGCCTGAGGTTCTGTACTCCTGGGCTATGTCCTGGGAAATTAGTGGCACTGATTAGACACATAACCACTGTCTTGTGAAAGATTACTGTAACATCAAAAAACACTCCATATTACTCCATGTCTTTTCTCATCACTTCACTTTAGCTAGTCTCTGATTTCCCTCTTGGTGTTCTTCCTCTCCCTTCTGTTCTTCATACAGTCTTGCAAACACGCCAGAGGCCTCCCCTTTGTATGTGTGTAAAGTTTCCTTCCCTCCTCTCTTCCAATCGCCACTCCTGCGCTTCCAATTCAAGAACAATCTCTGCCCAAACCAACGTGATTTCAAAAGGCGTTTGGGGAAATAGTGCCCACCACGACTTGACCCCGACCCAACACAGCTGGTTGGATTCCATTGGATTCGGATCAGGCAGCAGGACTCTAATTTGAATAACACCTCCCCCCCCCCGCACAATATTTTTTTTTTTTATTTATTTATTTAAATTTCTACCCTGCCCTTCCCCTAAGCCTCAAGATATGAGAGAAAATAAGGGACATCAAGCCATCGGCCCCTTGTGAAAAGTTTTCAGAGGGGGATTTTTACTTTGCTGGGACTTGATTTAACAACTAGCAGTGCAGACAGCTGGAGCAATGGATGAGATAGGGGGAAATTTGAACTTTTGTGGGCACACAGGGACCTCATGACAAGGTAAATTCTTTCCAGTAGAACTTACAAAACAATACTTTCCTCCACCTACCAAATTGGATTCTTCCTAGCCAGATCCACCTGCAAATTTATGGAATGGAGGGGAAGGTGACGCTACCCTGTCCGTTCCTGCTATAGCCATGCCCCCTTTCTAACTAACTGCTATGATGCCATGACAAAGCAAAGGCAGAAGAGCTCCTTCGCTCTGCCCCTGTGGGCATAGCCACACCCCTTCCCCATTTATTTATTTATTTAAAACATTTTCACCCACCCATTCTGCCACAGGCAGCTCTGGGCGGCATCCAACAGTACAAATCAAAACAATTTTATAACAACTTTAAAATAATCAACACAGGGAGGAGTAAAGAATACCCCCAATCACCCCGCACCCTAGCCCATTCTAACCCCCAAAAAACTAGGCGGAACAGCTATGTCTTACAGCGGCGGCGAAACGAGGGGCGATCCGGAGTCAAACGGACCTCCACTGGCAGGGAGTTCTACAGCTGCGGGGCAGCCACCGAGAAGGCCCTCCCCAAGGAGAGCACCCCCCAATGACCGCAGGGGCCGATCCAGGACCCAGGGGGTGAGGCAGTCCCGTAAATAGGTCGGGCCGAGGCTGTTTAGGGCTTTATAGGCAACCACCAACACCTTGAATCGGGCCTGGTAGACTACAGGCAGCCAGTGCAGAGAACGAAGAACCAGTGTAATATGTTCACAGAGGCCCAATCCCACCAGGAGATGGGCCGCCACATTCTGCACCAGCTGCAGTCTCCGAACCATCACCAAGGGTAGCCCCACATAGAGCGCGTTGCAGTAGTCAAGCCTAGAGGTCATGAAAGCATGAATGACGGTAGCCAAGTCAGAGTCCGAGACATACGGCCAAAGCTGAAGCCGACGCACCAGATTTAATTGGCGGAAGGCACTCCTCGCCACAGCATCCACCTGAGCATCCAAAAGGAAGTGCGACTCAAGGAGCAACCCCAGACTCTGTACCTGGGGAACCAGCGGGGGGCAGACCCCATCAATGATAGGGGCTGTCACCCCCGCCGTCTTACCCACCAGCATCACCGATTCCCCATGACATCGCGGCACTCAGAAAAGGAGCATAGATGGAACCCCTGCCCCTCCACGCCTTAAAATTTGTTAACCAGTGGAGGAGTGCCCAAGATGTCCCTCGTGATCGACCTGTCATTGCAATTGGCATCTTAACCACTCGTAGCCTATGGAATGTGTGAAGCAGCTTGGTCCAGTGAGTGGGACATGGACCTGGGTTCTCTTCTCCTCTCTACTGGCTGTCCTTGGGCAGGTCCCTCTCCTTTTCTGTGTTTCTGTTTCATCCCTTGGGTGAAATCCTGACCCACTGGAGCCAATGGGGGCTTTGTTGTTGATTTCAGTGAGTTCAGGATTGCAGTAGTCTTTGTGTTTCTTGTCTGCTTAGAATGTTAGCTCTTTAGGGGCTGTCTCTCTAAGTGTGCAGCAATACGGCCCTTGTGGGGAGGGGGGAATGGGATGTCTAAGCTGTGACTTCAGAGAGACAAAAGAAGTCCTCCCTCTCCAAACACTGAAAATGGGAACATTTAATTATGCAGTCATGCAGACCAAGGCAGTGTTCCTGTTGGGACCCCATTTGGCAATCAGTCACAACCCCCAGTTTGGCAACCCCTGATCTAAGCTCTGCTAAATATCGATAATCGGGGGCAAGTGAAATTGTGAGCAGGTTTCCCACTGGATTGATGGGGGCCAGAATCTCGTCCATTGGTTTACTTTTTTATTCCCAAGTCTTCAGTTTTCCTTACAGTTCAGAATCCGCATTTGCCCCATTTAAGATCTATTCAGTGGCTCGGCCTTTACACTGACACTGTTCCCAAGAGTAAATGTTACCCTTAAGTGCTGAATGTCTGCTTGGCAGTTGGAAACTTTGAATAGATCTATGCCAAAAACAACTTAGATTCTCCCCAGCTGTCCACTCTGCCTGCTGCTAGTGTCCAGCTCATTATTCAATAAATAATGGATTTAATCCAGAAGCATGCAGCATCCACAGCAGTTGGCCTGGGAACTCTGCTGCTCACACCCACATCTTTCATTACTAATATCCTTGATAAGATCTCAGAGAATGTTTCTCTACACCAAGAGATTCAGTCAACACCATTCCTTCAGCCTCCTGTCTAGCCGGTTGCGAGAGCATCTCTGTGCAATTAGAGATAATTGGAGCTTTATATGTGTGTATTTTTTAACAACCTGAAATCAAAACCCATGGCTCTTTCAGTTACCAAGACTCATTTAACAAGGAACCTGGGATTCCAGATCAGTGAAGGGCCAAGCTGAAAACACACTAATATGGCTCAATCGACTGTGAAATCCTTCTAGGAACAGGTGTAATTGTAATCATAAACATGCAGGAGATAATTTACTGCCAAATTAAATCCCTGCAGAGTAGGAATGCTTAGGATGATGAACTAAGAGGCACAAAAGAATTTCAAAGCAGAGTGGGGAGTGAAATTTTCCACCAAACTTGGTTTCACTTTTTTAAAATGTTGACTTTGTTTTACCTTTATTATTTCTATATCATTTTCAGTGCCCAGAGTGCTTTAGTCCTAATCTAGTTTGTCCTCACTGCAGCCTTGTGAAGCAGGTCATTATTAGTCCCATTTTACAGATGGGGAACTGAGGCTGAGAGATTATATATGAGAGACATAGTGGGGGACATAAGGAATGCAATTCTAGGAAGATGGGGTGGAGCTTATGTGGGTCAGCATTCCCCACAAATTTTAGCCCGAAGTTACTCTCATGGTAAGACCGGATTTGAATCCTAGTCTTCCAACTCCAAGGCCTTCCAATACCTTACCCACTAGGCTACATTGAGTATCTTGTGACACCCAATTTCAAGATGGGAAAATGTTGACGTTTAGAAACCGATGTAATACTGTGGAGGTCCACCTATTGACGTCAATGGCAAAACTTACTTTAATAGTAGAGGGCCATCCTGTGGTGAAAGGAGTGTTAAGGAATGTGGGGCAAGAATAGGACCATGTGGGGAGAGGGAGCTACAAAAGTAGGGTCTGGAAGAGGGAATTTTTTCATGTAGCAACAGGAGTATCGATGGGAAATACCAATGTTTTTGAAAATGCCAGAAGTGTTTCCATTTACTGATATTTACAAAAATAATTATTTTCCTTTGGTGCCCAAAAGACCAAAACTATTTGTTCAGTTTGGGCATTTAATTTTGAAATTTCCGCACAAAATGAAATTGTGAGAAAATGTCAATTTATGAATTTCAAAACAAATTAAAAATTTGCAGCAGTCTTTTGCACTGGGCAAAAGTGGTGGCTGAGTGTTGGGGTAGCTATTTGCACTGGGAGAAGAGTAGGGCTGGGTGCATGGGGTGAAGTGGGGCCTGCCCACCTGTAGAGCACTCCAGTGAGCCTGGCAGGCCTTGTCCTTTCCCCATCACATCCTAGCACCCCAGACCCTGCCCCTCCCCCCCCCCCAAGCCTGTAGATTGCTCCATGGGCTGGATGAAAGGGAGTAGGCTGGCTGTGGTCCATGGGCTAGAGTGTCTCCACCCCTGATTTAGGCTATATGTTCATCATTAATGTGTACAATCACCATGTGTACAATCCCCAGTTGGGGCTTCTGATAAATGTGAAGGCACAATATGTGGAGAGACACAGTGAAGTCCTTTAGCAGACAAACAGGCAAGGAGTCTGTGGTGCCTTTGGAGGGAAGGGGAGACATGAGGAGCTGCTGAGAATTTGAATTAATGCTTTAACTTAATCATTTCTACAAAGAAAGTGAAGGGCATGGACTGTATGGGCAATGGGGGAGTAAAGTTTTTTCCTGTGTGCACGTACAGAGGGAGGGGTGAATAACAGTCACAAAGCAGACAGTTGGGTAATTAAAACTCTGTCAGGCACCAAGCCTCAGTGAATTGCAGCTTGGAAATTGAGAAGATCAGAGCTGTTGGGGCATTCAAATGGCCTCCGCAAATGGGGTTTGATAGAAAGAGAAGCGATTGAAGAGCAAACGCTGTGTTCTCCGTGCTTAAGTAACAAAGCAAAAGAAAGACAAGCTAAAGGAAATACTGCTGAAATAAAGGTGTCGTGAGGACAGATGTGGGGCAGGGGTATCCCTAGCTCCTCCCCTTGGTCATGCCTCTGTCTCCCCCAGCACGTAGTCCTCATTTTCTCACTCCTGGGTCAGTTGGTTTCCTGGAGGGATGATCTTGGACTCAGGGGAAGGGACAGGGAGAGTGAGGAGCCAGGAGCCAGCACTCCATGGGATGTAGGGGGAGTGGGGCAAGGAGACAAGTGGCCAGGCAGATAAGAGTGTCCCATGCCAGAGCAGCCTTCATCCTCCCTGGTCTCAGCAGCCAGCCCAGAAAGGCTGCTAAGAGGAGACGGGGACAGGGAGCACCTGGATAGTGGAGTAGTGTGCTCCCAGCCAGTCTCCTCACCCCAAAACCTCATTCAGCCAATGGGGGAGCTGGTGAGCAGCTTGCTTGCCCATGTGGGGATGGAGAGGCTTGATACCACCAGCGTCACAAGAGGCAGGGCTTCTCCTTCCACCATGTCCTTCTTGCCTATGTGCTGGTAATGTCCTCATGTTTCCTCCCCTCACTTTAATGGCTGTTTCGCCATTGGCCAATAATGCCAAACTTTGTGAAATTAAGGGCTCACCTCTGTGCAGAGTAACGCTAGCACAGCTTATGGTGTGGGTGTTTAAAAACCAGTTTAGTGAAGCCAGTGCTGAAGACTGTGTGTGTGGAATCTCTCTCTGGTTTAACCGCACTTATTCTTTTGATTCAGATTAGGTCAAAGTATGTGACTTTTAAGCCAGAATTAAGGTGTCCACACAGTCTTTTCCACCATTACATATTCCCCAGCAATCTCACTACTCCGTTTTTGCACACATATCCCTGATGCCTCACTTTTGGGGGAGGCAGCTCCCAGAGATTCCTAGTGCAGCTACTGCCCAGTGTGCACGCGCGTGAGCACTACCGAGCCATACATCACCCGTGCAGCCGGGCTGCTGCAAACACACTCCTTTCTCCTCCATCCAAGGCTGTGTGTGTGTGTGTGTGTGTGCAAGACAGAGAGAGAGAGAGAGAGAGAGAGACTATATGCGCACAAGTGAGCAGAAGCAAAGCTCAGTGTATGTGTGCGAGTGTACATGTAAGTGTATGCATGACCTTGTGTATGCATGTGTGTTTGTGTGAGGGGCTTATTCAATGAGGAGGTAGGGCTTGTGTCCCTCCTTGGCCACTCAAAATGGTGGGAGGTATGCCATTAACTGAACCATTTTAATTGACCTGGTTCAAAGCCTGAGTTCCAAAGTCCCCAGCTGTGTTGATGCACCAGTGCTGAAACCATGCTTCAGGCCTCTTCAGGGAAAATCTTCTCCACTTTGGCTAGTCCCTTTGCCCATGTAAATCAACAGAGCTATAGAGAAATCCATGAAGTTATATGCTGATTTACACCAAAGGATGATGTAAACCTTCATACATGTGGACTCTCTGGCCCTTTTTACACAGGCAGCACCCACGCATGAACACCCAGAAATCTGAGTGTTCATGTGTGGGTAAGTCTCATGTAAACAATGCAGCAGGTGGGGGGTGGGTGCACGCTCCCACAGAACACGCATGCACATCCACCCCCCACCCATCCCCCACGCATCCCCCACGCGTGGAGCAACCAGGAAAAATGGCGGTTGCTGCTCCTTACGTGTAGACAGGTGTGCGCCCACCTACACCCTCCCTGCACCCACCGCACATGGACCGCAGTGCACACCAACCCCCCCACGCCGTGGTCCATGTAAAAAGGGCCTCTACTTCCATTCGAAGTTATATAGACTTGATCTCTGGGCAATAATGACAGCTCAGGGGATCTGGCTTTGCTTTTGTGTAATAAAAATAACAGTGTGGATTGAAAGTGAGATTTTCACAGGACCAAAGAGACCCTAATCCCATTGAATCACAGTGGGATTTAGTTTTTCAATTCCCTTATGTTCTTTGAAAATGCCAGTCTTGTCCTGTATTGTAGCCTTGATTTAACAGGGCTTCCAGTTTAATGCTATAACAAATAGTCATGCCAAGCTTTGAAAGACAATTCAATTTTAATTTGGATATCTGGATATCAGAAATCAAATATGCAAATTCAATTTGTGATTGTAAATTGCCATGTTCATTCCAGAAAACTTAATCGAATAAGCAATTTAACACCCATTTAATCAGCCTATTTTGAAATCAATGGCAAAACTCCCATTGACTTCAGTGGAGTGAGTCACGCCCTGGCTGTTCCAGGGTAAAAAAAACCCAAACAAAATCAAGTGGAGAACTTGTCTTTCCTGATGTTTACCTCTCCCTCGTATCCCCCTTCCTTGTCTCTCAGTTTGTAAGCCCCTTAGGGTTAGGGACCTGTCTCTGACTGTGGATTGTACAGTGCCAGGTACAAATGAATGAATGAATATGTTTATTTATTTATTTGCCATGACAACTTGCTGTTGGCAATGTACAACCATATACATATTACGTTCTGGTTACATACAACTGTCATCCAGCACTCAAAACTATACAATACAATACAATAGTATCTAATAAAAACTGGTAAATACATATTTGAGGTTCAATTGAATCCAGCAGGCATCCGAATCCCGGAGTTGTACATTGCAATACAATGTACAATGTGGCTATTTAAAATAGATACATCTATCTATTAAAATTTCACAATTCAATTACCCTCTGCTGACTGGGCTGCCATCACTCTACACACTACCTAAGTATCCCATTCTTAGGGTAAAACATCCTCTAATTCTTACCTAGTGCCCCAGCTTTCTCAGTAACATAACTGCGTTTCCGAAAGCCGCCACTGCCAGTGTTAGATCGGTGGCCCTATATTCCAGGCAAAGGTTATAACGATCACGATAGGGAAAAGCTCCCAAGGCTTCCTCCAAAGCTGAACGTAGCCTGCCCCTGAGATCCTCAAATTTGGGGCAGACAAACAAAACATGATTATTTGAGTCTATTTCCTGCAAAGCGCAGGATTGACATGTTCTTTCCTGCCAAGGTACTCCCCGATAACGACCCTCTAAAATAGCTGATGGGAACACGCCACAACGGAATTGAGCAAAAGCTCGTCTTAGTGGAAAGCTGTCCCATGCTAATAAATAGTTAGAGTCTGAAAGGGGGCTAGTGGGAGGTCTATAGAGAGGATTTACCCGCTGGCACTGCAGCATGTCCGCATCTACTTGGAGCTGTTGGTCAGCAAGTCTCTGTTTTACTAATGTCATGGCCAGTTTAAGCTCCAATGGCACCAAAGAGTCTGGGGAGAAACCTAATTTCCCCCAAATTGTTTTCAGTCGTTCCTGCCAAGTTGGCAGCATCCCTTCGGCCCAGACACTGTTCAAAAGAGAACGGTCTTCTTCCGTGCCAGGTACATTGCTTGTACTATATAAATAATAAAAATAATAAATAATAATAATAACTGGGATGCTAAAATTTATCCCAAATAAGATAGGGTAGAATTGGAAGACGATTCCGTCCCTGGTCACTATTATTGAAATTAGCAATAAAAAGACATCAAATACCAGAAACTACATTCAAGTAACATAGAGACGGCAGCAGCACAAACCTGTAGGTTTAGCAGCCCCCACAACTAGGCTTGCCACTCTTCTGGGTTGGATCCTGGAGTCTCCAGGTTTTGAGTGTCATTTCTGGGTTGTGAATGAAGCCCTGATTTCCCCAGGTTACCCAGGTGAGCCCAGGGGTGTAGCAAGATTATGGTAGGCCTGGAAGAATGCCCCAGTTATACCCTCCAGCAAGAGGGTGGGGTCACCCCTCTCAAGGGGAATCCTGGTCAGCCTTGGCCTTTCCCTGCTAAGGTGGTGTGGCTGCTGTGGCTCCCAGCTAGCCCTTTCCTTTCTCCACCCCCCGAGTAGCAGTAACCCCACCAGGAAAGAAGAGTTCAGAATGGGCAGGGTACAAGCAGGGCCAGCACTCCATCCCCACCCACTCTGAGAACTTTCTTCTTGGCGGGGCCCTTTGCAAGTGGCTTCAGCACCACTAGAAAAATTTCTGAGTGTGTCAGGGCAACGTATTGCCCCTAGGATTGCCACCTAGGCACATGTTTAAGGAACACTTATGAACAATACAATACAACATGTATTTTTCATTTTTAAAAGAATTTGCATAGGTGGAACATTTCCTAGTGGTGCTCAAGCTGCTTGCAAAGGGCCCCGCTAGAGTTCAGGGCCTGGACTCAACTGACCCCCCCTCACTCCATAGTAGCTGTGCCCCTGAGTGTGCCTGGGTAACCTAGGGGGAAATCATTTCAGGCAGGGATGGAGCAACATCAGAAAGGGGCAGAGCAAAGAGTCTCTCCTCCTGACTCCTTTGTGACATGACCCCACCCCCGGTGGAATGTCATGCTGTCATAATGCTAGAAGGGGGAATGGCCACATTGGAAAGGGGCAGAAGAGTCATTTTTCCCCATCCCCTTTTGGTCAAAGCTTCAGGAAAGATGGTGGCTACCCGCTAACCAAGTCAGCAGGAACTGAGCATGCTCAGTACATCTCAGTGGGCAGCCTTGAGGCCTTTACTTAAGGCAGGAGGAGTTTTGTCTAAATAAGAATTTGATCCAATCCCTGTGAGGTTGGTTGGAGAGTTTAGAAAGGAGGTTCAGATACAAGCCATCCACAGAGATTCAGCTCCACTGGTGATGCTCTAAGGCCGTTTTAATTAAACGAGACACTCCCACGCATGGACACCCAGCGGGACAAATGGGCTGTCACACCCCTTTCTGATGTAAGCTCATCTCTTGCAGAGCATCATGGCATCATTCATGATGTTCTCCAGTGGGTGGGGTCATATCTGAAAGGGGCAGGGCCTTTTTCTGACATAACCCTGCCCCTCACAGAGCGTCATGATGTCATGGCGCTCCATAGGGGCAGGGTCACATCAGAAATCGGTCACTGTGACCCACCCCTTTTTTACATGGCTGCCCCCAGAAGCACCAGTTTCTCCAAGGGAATGCACTGGCTGACCTGGAGAAATCGGGGCTTCTACTGCAGCCCAGAGACTCTGGGTCAAAATCTGGATTCTCTGGATCTCTGGGTAAAACTTGCTGTCAGCTATGTGGTAATTAATGCTGAGGGACACATGCAGAAAGTAGCACTGCCCTTAGTGCCAGCCCAGACAGGCCACCTTCTCTGCTGGTCACTGTTAATCGAGCAGTGCTAAAGGGAACGTTTAGAGTTGAGCAACAGCAACAACCAGGTGGCAGATGTCTGTCTTCCCAGCCTCCTGCTAACACCGAGGTCTCTCACATCTAAACCAGCAGTAACTCTCTGAACTTCAGACCACAGCCGGCAGGTATTTTTAGCTACTACTTAATCAGTGGTGACTGTTCAAGTTCAGACAAGTCAGACACTGCCTACAATACTGCACAGAAACAGTGTGTCCTAGAGGAGCCTGGCTGTCTTGGTGCACTGTGCCAAGATCCCTCAGCTACTAGCAGGGGAGTTCCCTTTCAGAGAGAGATCTCCAGGGGTAGAAACAGGCTGCTGAGTCTCATGCCCATCCTTGTCTTAATATAGGCAATAGATTACAACTTGCACTTCTAGAGACTGAAGCGATCATGAAAGGATCTAAAAGTGCATTGCAATTAAAACACCCCTGACCAAGAGGTTGTTATAACCTTTTTACAGATGGGGAAACTGAGGTATGGAAAAGCTAAGTGACTCTCCCAAGTTTGATGGGAAATCAGTGGCAAAACGAAGGACAAGAATCCTCTCATCCTTTGCTTAGAGCACCAGCTAATGAACACCAGCAAAGCACACACAACAGATCAATGGTTTTGATCTTCATTTTAGAAGTGACCTCTACTGTCAGTTGCCTCTGATCTCTTCTCTTATGGTTGCCACATGGCATGTTGCCTGATGGAATAAGATTACCTTTTCTTGGGGGGAAGGAGGGAAAGCTTTGTGATTGAGTGGTTAGCATCTGGCTTGGAAATCAGGACTCTAGGGAACTTCCGCTCTGATCAGCTCCTGTAGCCTGAGGCATGTCAGTTCCAGTCATGTTTTCAATTGCAGCCACTGATTTGGGGGCCTGCTCCTGAGAATTTCTGAGCACCCTGAAGTGCTACTGAAGATCAGGGGTGAAATCCAAAACTCAAGGTGGGGTATAAAGCAGAAGTTCCCAAACTGTGGGATCACACCAACTGTAGATGGGATCATGATTCTGATTGTATTTTGATGCCTTTGCTGCTCTCTAGGGTCACATGGGATTATATTTAAGTCTCAAAATGAGGTCACATAGGCAAAAAATTGGGAACCGCTGGCACAAAGAGTGCATATTTATGTGTTCTTATGGGGTTTGGCAAAGTTCCCAACCAGAGGTGATATTCTAACCAATCAACAACCAGTTCTCCAAGTATATCCCTGTCCCTATGCTCCTTTATGTGTATTCTGCTAGGCTTTTAACAACCGGTTCTGCTGCACTGGGCTGACAGGTAGGATATCACTCCTATTCCCAACCTGAAAAACCATGTTCCAGAATCTTTATATGGATAAGAGCCACAAGACACCCACGCAGCATGCACCAAACTTCTCCTACTTTATTTGTGATTGGCTGGCAGAGCCAGTGCTCTATGGTCCTTACTGCTGAGATTTTGAAAGCAGCTCTGAGTCAGCTGCTGAGACTCACGTGCAATGAAGTAAGACAAGGACCATTAAGACAGCACAGAGCTCGGGATCAGCCCTGGCCAAGAGCTGCACTTGAACTGCTCAAGATCTCAAGCCACAGTTTGCCCACCTCTAGCATATACCTTGGCCTCCTTGAGGGCAGAGGGGTGGTACGATTCAGATGAACTCAGCAGACCTTGCTTCTGTTACCGCCTGTGTTATGACCTTGAGCAAATTGCTCTTCCTGTTGGCTACTCCTTCTCTTGCCCATTTTGGCTGTTTTTAGATGGACCCTCCACCCGGCCAGGTCCATATTCACTGAGTGAAATGCCAGCACACTTCTGGTGAGTTGGGGGGAGGGCGTTCACATGGCAGGGGGTGGGTGTGCACCCGCACCCACGCCTCACCCACCCATGTCCTCGCACAGAGCAACTGGAAAAAACCCAGGTTGCTCCATGCGGGGGCATGGGTGTGTGTGAGTCATGCACGTGCGCCCTCAGACGGGCTTCCGGGTCCGT
Source organism: Sphenodon punctatus (assembly GCA_003113815.1). NCBI lineage: Eukaryota > Metazoa > Chordata > Lepidosauria > Sphenodontia > Sphenodontidae > Sphenodon > Sphenodon punctatus. Next base: position 2,888,306 of record QEPC01005108.1, read on the forward strand.
GGGGGATGGGTGGACCCATGTGGACGTATCCTGTCTAAAAACAGCTTGAGACTGTAACACCTCTGGGGTAAAATTAAATGAATGTTCAGAATGAATTTGTCAGATTCACCTGAATGGCATTTGTTTGTGTGAGCATGAATTTGATTGACCCACCTGCAAGAGAACAACAAATAAACAAATAGCAAAGTGACCAAAGTAAACAAAACAAAATTAAGTACAAATTATGAGAGTTGCCAGATCAAATTTTCAAAAAGCAGGGACACTGCAGAGCTGAGCGACATTAAAAAAAAGGGATGCCCACAAGGATTCTATGGGGCTGTGTGAGCTTCTGAAGTAAGGGATGGTCCAATCCATTATGTTCCATGGAGCTGTGGAGCTCTGAAATAAGGAATACCCATTATGTCCAATAGTGCTGTAGGGCTCTGAAATGTAGCACTCGATGGGTCCCCGATGCTCCCTTAAAGCTGAAGGCTTGGGGCTGACTGCTTGTCCTACAAGCTGCAGGAGCGGAGAAGCAGGGAGCAGAGCTGCTCAGCCTGGTGAATGAGAGAGACTGGGACATCCAGAACAGAGGAGCTGGATTGCTGGGCCCTGGAGCTACCGGAGGCCAAGCCATGTGATGCCTGATGAAGGGGGCTGTTTGGCCCATATCCCTGCTGGGCTGTGAGTAAAGACTTGGGGAAAGACTTTGAACAGTGGGAGACTGAGGGTTGTTCCTGGCTGAGCCCCGAGCCTAGCCAGAGGAGTTGCCTGGATGGAAGAACATAGTATGAGACTTGTATATATGTTGGTGATGGCTGTAAGTAAAGAAACTGGTGTTTGCATGCAACCCCACATGTCTGGATCCACTTCTGGGTATGGATCCTGTGGGCACCTAGCCCCCGAGGGCCAGACCCTGTTACACCCTGGCCCAGCCCAAAGGAGGATCCCCCTCCCCACCTGCTTAACCTCTCTGTGCCTCAGTTAAACCATCTGTGAAACAGGCCTGATGCATTCTAACCTCCCAGAAGGCAGCGAATGGAAGTAAACAGACAAGTCTGTCTCCAGGCAGCCCACCAGATGTTGAAGCGGAGTAGGCACAGCAGCCCCACTGGCGATACACTTGAACATCCCGGAGTGCCACCAGCAGAGCAGGCCGGCCAAACCCAGGGCACTGACCTGGAGTGGAGCTGCTGTCCATCTGTTTGGTGGACCCACGCTGCAGTTCCACTCCTGGCCAGCCGTTGCCCCGGCAACACCATAGAGTTGTGGGTGCCAGCCTAGAGCGTTGGGCTATCGGCTATGTGTGTTTTGACCTTGATATGAACACCGGTTTGGCCCTGTGTTCACCATGTGGCGCTGTTTAGACACGCAGCCCATCTTGGGGCAAATCAGTGTTTTGCTCGCCACCCAATCTCAGCACTCAAACGATGCTGCCTCATTTTCTGTGTTGTACCTGCTAACATGCCACGCGATGTCATTAGACACAACATTGGCCATGTGTTCAGCTGGAATACGCAAACTGTCCTTGTAATGCAATGGTGTTCACATTGTGTATTCAACGGGGGGGGGGGGGCACAAATTGGTGTTGGTATTGTTATGGTGCTTAGACCGCAGCCAGAGGAACCCGCTGGGTCTGTCTAAAGCCGACCCAGGCAGGGCTGTAAGCAGTTGGAAGTGCCTCACCCCCCCTGAGCAGCTCCACGTGTGGGCTGTCTCCACATCCATCTAAAAACACCCAATATCTGAGTCCTTTAGAAAGGCCTGATAGGAGGATCCTGGTTCCTACCTCTCCTTCCCCACCCTTCCCCGTTGTCTTCCAATTGCCAGTCCCACTCCCTGCCATTCTCTGCCAGAGACTCTGCACAGCTGCAGATGCCGCGGTAGTGCAGAGCCTCGTTCGCAGACCATGCCAGCTGGAGGGCCCTTGCTGACAAGTTTTTGCTGATGCATCAGAACTGTATTTTTAGGAGGGTTTCTCTATAATTATCACATTATAGCTCCTTCTGGCTGGCTGGCAGTATAGTAAACAATTGCTGTACTTGTTAGAGGTCATGCATACATAAATGCGCTCCTCTGTGTGAGGTCTCCTGTTAAAGAATAACTTGCAGTTTGCACTGGGAAGAAAGAAAAGAACCAAGGCGATCAAAGGAACAGACTGACATTTTTCAAGCCAGTGATCTGGCACGTGTTATTTACACCCCTTTCCTGGAGTTATGGCTTAGCACGCTGAATGTGCTAAAGGAAACCCTGTGCAGTGGCTTGCTTTGTTAGACTGGTGCTGGGCACTGGAGATTGCCATAAAACAACTGCACCATCTTCTCTGCAATCATTTACACTCCTTGGGAATTTTAGGTTTTGCTGTTCTTACTATTTTATTGTTCATGCCATGTTGATGCCTTGGACAGTGCTGGATCCAGGCAAGTTGGAGTCCTGTATGAAATGATCTTGACTCACTCATTAGAAAAAGAAAAATGTCACAATCATTCTTTTTTTTTAATGTTCAGTTAAACCAGTGGTGTGGAACCTTTTCTCTCCTGGGAGACGCTCTGAAAATGAATACAGGCTCTGAGGACTGCATAGAAATTGGAGGTGGGAGTGCTTTAGCGATGCACTCAGGAAGAGGATGGTCTAGGAGATGTATCCCATGGATCTGTCCCCTAGCCTTGTGTCCATGCCCTCATTTCTGCTCCTTTACCTTGAGCGCACTCTTTCAGCGCTTGGGGGTAGGAATGGGATCCAGGGGCCAGATCCAGGAACTGGGAAGGGGCCAAATAAAAAACTAGCTGTGGGCTGCATTTGGCCCCAGAGCCGTAACTAGCCTATGGCCAATGTGGCAGTGGCCATGGGTACATTTACATGAGGGGCGCCAACCAACCATGCCTCAGGGCAGCTGAATCAGCAGCTGTGTGTCTGTTGCACCATGGCTGTCTCTTCCAGACTCTTCACGGCTGCTTCTGCCAGCCAGCACTAAGCAAGGGTGCTTAGCCAGTACTCATGGGGTACACTCTGCCCCCCTCAGGAAGACCCCGCATCCACCCATTAGTACTGGCTAAGCACTAAGGGAGTCTGGGATGCAGCCGCAGTATAACAGACACACAGCTGATGATTCAGCTGCCCTCGGCATGGCTGGTTGACATCCCTCACGTAAATGCACCCATGGCCACCGCCACATTGACCATAGGCTAGTTACGTCTTTGTTTGGACCCCCCGGCCTGACGTTCTCCACCCCTGAATTAAACATAACATCCCCTTCAGGGGGCAGAGCTCCATGCATTGTAGGCCACATACTACTTATATGCTGTTATTTCTACTTTGTTCATGAGTCCCCTCCTGAAATGCTATAGGCCCTGCATTTGAGGCTTTGTGGGCCTGTATTTGATGCTAGTTCTTTCCCTACTCATGTCATTTGAAATTCATTCCTAGATCCCATGTTTTGGTGCCCCCCACCTAGGGTTCCCATACCTCCCCTTTAACCCAGGACACTTATGAAAAATACATGGTGCAGGGATGCATTGGTTCCAATGCAGCCCTGCACCATGTATTTTTCATAAGCATAAGATGAGAAAGAAGCAGCTGGGAATGGACAGGCGGGAATGCCATCCATAGAGGTGCTGCAGCATGTATTCTCTCTGCCCATCAGGGAAGGCTTGAAGGACAATATCAGACCTTCTACTATAACACTGTGGTTGCATGCTGCCCCTTACTCAGAGACCACGGCCAAGTCATTCGCATTCTCCTTGGTCCTCAACTCAGCCTGGTTCCGATGGAGCCCTGAACCATGTATTTCTCATAAGCGTCCTGGATTAAAGGGGAGGTATGGCAACCCTACCCCCACCCCCAGCACAGGGGGCTCTGTGTGATTGCACAGTCTATAGTATTTTGGATCCCGCCCTGGCCTTGGAACCAAGGGTAATTTCAGACGTTATGAGATCACAGTCAAGCACAGTGAATTCCAGTGAATTCCCTGTGGTGGCTGCAATTGCGGTAATGTCTGAATGATTCTCGCCAGATGTTCACCACGGTGAATACCTAGCGGGGATCAAATCTGATCACGGTTCTGGACCTCCGGCCAGCCCGAGGTCCAGAACCATGGTTAGATTGGCCACGATCTGGGATGGGCCAAAAGTAACGGCTGTTACCTTGGCCCATCCCTGATCGTGGCCCTGACCACAGTACGGGATTGGGCACAGCGACCACATTGGTCACTGCGCCTGCCCGTCTCCCCAAGCGCAGGTGGCCGAGGGAGCGCAGGGGGGCGGGGCTGTGCGGCCGCATGTCGCACCGCGCAACCTCGCCCCTGCCACGATTCCCCAGCGTGATGGAGCCGGCATGTCTAAAGGATGGCTGGCTTCATCACGGATTGGGATCTGAGTGAGATCCCGGTCCAGGATTCAGTGTGGTGGGCCGAATGGCCCGTCATGTCTAAAATTACCCCAAGCCTAAAAATAAATGTGCAACTGGTCAGGTCGGGACACAGATCAAATGTGTGTTCAACCAGGGCAGCAGGCAAGCTTTCCGTCACCCCCACCCCCCATCAGGGGAACAGAACAAACACACAACCAGGCACGCCCCTGCCCCCCGCCATGACAGGCAGCCATGGCAGCCAATCACGGGCATGGTAGCCCCTGCCCAATCCCCAGTAGCGGATGGGGGCGCAAATAGACGCATGAACCTACTATGACCTGCATTGGCCTGTCTGGGTGGCCTTTGGCCTGGGCTGTGCGCTCAGGATCTTCCGGGGACCACATCTGCACCAGCCGCCTACCCAGGCCAGGGCAACTGCAGGCCCACATCTGGCAGGCCAGAAATAAATGTGACAGTAGGTCTCTAGCCCAGGCAGGCCATAGCAGACCGAGCCCCTGTCATGTTTATTAGCACCCACAATCACGGTGCACCAGTTCTTCCACTGAAGTGCTGTTTTTTTGCCAAAGAGCCAAATCACCGCAACCAATATCGTGGTGCTCATAGCGATTCTCATGCTATAGGTTGGGTGGGACACCAGGTGGGCTCACACCATCTACATTTGGGGTCAAAATTCTGACTGATATTTCATAGACTTTGCGTGTCATGTTTTCTCTCTGAGTTCGTGGAATTAGGTTAAAGTCTCAAAAAGGGGTCATGCAGGCATGGGTACCAGGGAGGGAGAAGAGGGGAAATTTGCCTCCTCCTGGACTTCATGCGGCCCTGCTTCTTTGGAGTGCAGTGATGTCACAATGCTCCACAAGGCGTGGGGTGGGCATGTTGGAAAGGGGCATCACAGAGACTCCCCGACCTTTCTCATGTGGCCTTGCCCTCTTCAGAGCATTTGGGCATCACAAGCCTCCACAGGGGCTGGGGTGCATTGGAAAGGGGGCGGGAGAGCCTCTCCCCACCTGCCCCATTCTGAAATAGCCCCGTTTCCCTGGAAAACATTCTGGCAGTATCCCCAGCAGACAGTCAGAAAGCTTAAGAACTCCTGCAAAATAGGTAAAGAAAGCAGAACTCTCACCGACCACTGGCCTCCCCAGGCTGGGGCCTTCCTTCAACATGAGATGCACCCTCCACTCAGGGATTTCAGCCTGATGTGTAGGCAAGATCTTCCCATATCTGAAACACCACCTGCTCCCCTATGTTCCATTGCAGCCTCGGAGATCAGCTGGGGTCACCCTCTTGCATGTACCATCAAGTGAGTACAGCAAGGGCGTGCAAAGAGGTGTTCTCGGTGGCTGCCCCACAATGATGCCTGGAAACAGGGCTGAAATGAAGCAGCCCTTCCCACCCCCACCCTCTCAGGTTTCAGGGAATCTCTGCAGAATCAGAAAAATCAGCAGAAGTCTGATGTGGATTTCTTATCACAGAGAGAGCTAGCTCTGGTTGCCCTCCTGATAGTGCAATGCCATCTCACACATGCACACTACATATATCATCTTTCTGTGCAGGTGCAAAAGGTTTTCCTATGTAGTGTGCAAGCACAACATGGTTCTGCACTACCGGAAGGCCCAACTGGAGCTCTGATCCCAATCCAATGGAACAGGGCTGGTCTCTGTCTCTGCTAGCCCAGAACCAAAGTGGGTGGATCTTATATCTGTCCAAAAATCTTGCTAAACACCTGGAGAAATCAAAAGGTCTTACATTGCCTCTGAAAAATGCTCAGGTTTGGACTCTGGCAAACCAGCACTGGTACCAGACAAGGCAATTATTAATTTCAAATCACTTTGAATATTCATTTCAGTCCTCTTTTTTTTTTTTTTTTAAAGTGATGTTCCCTCCAATTTTCCTTCCAAGAGTCATAGCAGCATTTTAAAAATTGCTTAATCCGTGGCAGTTTCAGTGTCTAATCCAGCAGAACTGTCCCTCTATCTCCCCGTTGGCAACTGTCCAGGAATCCTAGAGGCAGCTTGTTTTGCCGGCTCTAACAGCCTGGTAAAGCCTTTGATTTCCAACCCTAAGTAAAATTTGAGTAGGGTGCGAGGCATCTGTTCCACTGGCTGGAGTAAAGTGTTTGGTTTTTTGGCATGCTCTGTTTGTATTTAGCTTGGCCCATAACTCATCTCCGTTATTAGAATAAGCAATAAAAAGGCATTAAGTACTAGAAACTACATTGGAACAACATGGAAAGCACAACGAAAACCAAAATAAAGCAAGAGGCTTCTCAGGCCTCCAGCTGCCACAGAACAAGACTCCCAGGACAGGCTCTGCAATGGTGGACGGGTGGCCTTATAGTTAAGGTAGAAGCTAGAGGGACTTTCTGCATGTAACACCAGCCACTCACATCCCTGTGTTTGGGTGCGCACGCGTATGCACAAACACAAGAATGGTTACATCCCAAACCAGGGCTGTTGCTTCAGAAAAAAATGGAGCAGCAGGCCCAGGTTTGGGTCCACACAGTGGATGAAAACAAACGACAGTAGCCCGCATTAGTCCGCGGTAGCCCATGCTAGCCTGGGAGCCACCTGCTTGTTTGGTAGGTTGCTGCCAGATGTTTGTCCACTAGTTACAGCCTCAGGTTGGGCGGGCAGCTGCTACAGGACATGTGAGTCAGTGCGGCGGCAGTCAGCGACAAGGCCCAGGTCGGGCTAAACTGGGCTAACACTAACAGACTCCCTCCCATCTATTCAGGCCCTGCCCAGCCCTGCTGTAAGGCGAGGTCGGAGGATCACGTCCATAGAAGCACCCTCACCTCAGCCGCCAAACAGCTGATGGAGGGGGCTGGTGGAGCACCCCGAATTAGCTGTTTGGCACATGCACCCAGGCCGACTGAGGACCCACCTCTGGGCCTCCCCCATCAGCTGTTTCATGGCACCTCTTCCCAAGGGCCTGATCCTGCTGCACAGTGGCAGTCTGGCTGTCCTGGCCTGTATGGACAGCTCCACGGCCAACCTGTGCTGTGGCGGTACCTGTGACGTCAGTCTCCATGCCTGGATTACCGGGGGGAGGGGCTGCTCATGTGAACCACACTCCCCACTGACCCGAGGAGTGACAGCTGCTGTGGCCTTTCCTGGGGCGGCCCAGGGAGCCGTCTCACCACCGTCTCATTTGTTTTCACTCATAGTCAATATTATCTTTGAAGCCCCAGTTAAGGGGTTGGGAGCAGGTTCAGGCCCTCTCTCCCCACCCCTCCATATCCTGTCATGGATCCATCCTCTAGCCTTGAGTGCATGCCTTCACTACCTTCTCCTGAGCTCTTTTAGTACTTGCAAGTAGGGACTGCATCCCATGGGCCAGATTCAGGAATTGAAAAGGGGCCAAATAAAATTGTCATGGGCTGCATTTGGTCCCCGGGGTGCAGGTTCCCAGCCTTAATCTAACAAGTTGGCATGTGAGCAGTTACAGAAGATGCTGCATGCTGCTAATTGGCTTTGCCACTATTCCCATCATAACCATAACCAGTACATAACTGGGGAGGGGAGGGGGGCAGGACTGCAGCCAATAAGTCAAATTCACCCTGTGGCTGTTTTTTATCTGGCCCCTTTCTAGTTCTTGGATCTGGCTCATAGATCCAAACCCAGTCCTTGCTCTCAAGCACTGAAAGGGTGAGCTATGGGGAAGGAAGTGGAGATGAGGGCATGCGCTCAAGGATAGGGGATGGATGCACGGCACTGATCTAGTCCTTCCGTTTCCTTCCTGCCATCCTGAGTGCACCCATGCTCCCAACTGCTGTCTGGCCCATGGAGCTTGTACTAATTTTCAAAGTGGTCTGTGAGTGCAAAAAGGTTCCCCACTGCTACCCTGAATTCTTACCACCCTTCATTACACACCAATCTGTCCCTTTCTGGTCCATAAGATGCACACATCCAAAGGGACTAGGGAATTGCTGCTGAGGAATTAATCAACATTCACCCCTTCTTTGTTCATCCATGGGTGTTTTACTGTTTTCAAACATGGCTGTGGCTCAGTTTAATATGCTTTAGCGTGGTTTAAATTGGGGGCCATCGTCATTTTGAAATGTGCCCACCAGATGTTTCCCTGGGCTGGATCCTGAACAGGGGGGGGGGGGGGATGGCCAAGACTGTGACTCAGGGAAATACCCTGCCACAACAGTCAGGATCCGGCTGCTGGACCCGGAGTAAAGCAGGCGTTCATGTTTGAAAGGCCTAGGGTTCTTCAAGAAGGAACTAGGGCCAATCAAGGACTGCATAGGCTGAGTCCTAGAGGCCACGGGACAATAGTAGCTGGGCAACACCAGTAGTGTGAGAGTTAAAAGCCCAAGGACAAAATAGAGAATAGCTGGGAAGATACTGGCCTTTGGAGGCTGAAAAAAGTGGAGCCTGGCCACACCCACTCTGGAACTATATAAGAGAAGCAAGAAGCCAGGAAACGTCTGTCTGTGCCTGGCTCTGACTGCAGTGGAGAGAGGAGCTTCTGAAGACTGCTGGCCGTGGTCCTGAACTCTGCTGAAGAGGGATAAGAAGCGTGAGCTGCCGAAAGCGGGGTGCCAACCAACCTAAGGACTGGAAGCTGTAAGTGTCAGCCAGAAGAGTCCTGCCTGGCTGGGTGAGACTTTGGGGTTTGACACCGTATATGTTTATGTGTAATGGTGGAGATATGTATTTGAGAGGCCCATGTAAAGAGGACACTGATTAAAGACTGAATAAGTTAATTCCCCAGGAGAGACTGCCTTATGGGACCATGATCCTATAAAGACTTAACCCAGGCAAGCTTGATCCTGCTACAGACCATACTTGATGTTATGTGTTTCTGTACCGTGCTATGTATGACTGGTAGAGCTATAGAAATTATAAGTAGTAGTAGGAAAGATACTTTCTGCAGCTGGTCAATTTCTCAGAGAGGGACTGTTCTCCTTCACTAGCACAATACCTAGGTGACACTGGTTTGCAGCTCAGCAGAAGACTGCTCCAGACAGCCCAGAAATGCTGTCTCATTCATTCCCAGCTGCACTCACACACCCCTCCTTGCCGTGTGTAATCTTTGACTCATGTTTTTCCTTTCCTGAACCACAAAGAAAACCGATCTTTCAAAGCACAAAGCAACACTCCAGCCCCAGACCACAGCAGAAAATATACTGGGCTGGTGACCTGAGTTTGGAATGGGCCATTGTTTGGGATTTGGGAGGGAGGATTAGGGTTGGGGAGCGGGGGACAGGCAGGAGGACAGAGGACTGCAGGTGGATAAGACACTGTTGCATCACAGAAACCTTTTTGGATAGTAATATTGTACATTGGGGTCTATCTAGTTTCTCTGCTGCCAGAGGAAATCCTAAGAGATGGAAACAAAGTAGTTCAAATGAAATCTTGTATTGGACTATCTTCTCTTGCTGAAAGAGTATAAGCTTTTGGGCCACACAAGACCCTTCCTCAGGCATGTAAAGGTCAGAATTACAGACTGAGCAAATGCAGAACAGGTGTGTATAAGAAAGCAATCACTTGGGAGTGAACTGTTCTGCTGTAAAAAGAGGCATCCTTTTTGTTAGCCTAATAGCCTATGGAAAGGAGGCTCAAGTCAGTGGTTCCCAAATATTTTGCCTGTATGGCCCTATTTTGAGACCTAAATATAATCCTGTGATCCTAGACAGCAATAAAGATGTGTAAATGTGTTATGGTGGGGGAACACGGGGGAAAGGAACCCCAGAAGGGAAACACCAGATTGTTCACTCCTTGCGTGGAAACACTCCCCTCCCGTCACACAACCCCCAAACGCTCGGGCTACATGCTCTCGTATAGGAAAACTACCCCTCAGGATAACGGTTGGCCCCAGTATCTTAATTAGACATAGGCCGTTTCATCATTGGGGTGGAGACAGCACGGCCCAGAGCTCAGCCCCCACTCGTGCACCCAGGAGGCGTACTTGCACCCCCCTAGATTCCCACACCCCACACGTACTTGGAAGAAGTGCAGGGGTTCAGACCGACAGTGCTTGACTCGTGGGGGGTAACAGGGAAGCTAAGCCCAGGGCTAAGGTTAAGGGTATGACGGAGGGAACGAGGTAATCCAGGAAGGGAGACCACAGGGGAAAAGGGTAAACACAAGGGATATGGTGGCTAGGATTCACGCGTACTCACTCACCTCACAATGACACACACCCACACTCCGTGCACTCACCTCACTCTCTCTCTCAATCACCCTCCTTCAGCCACTCCCGTTCACGCACTCAGTGTCTCTCAAAACTTCTCCAACTCAATCCTTCACAACGTCGCAAGGGGCCAGTCTCTCAGCAAGCTGATCACCGGCGTCGTCGTGCAGCCTGCTTCCTCCTTTTAAGGCCCTAGCCCCGCCCCAGGCCGCGCCCGTATGCGCGCAGAGCGACGCACCACGTTTGCAGGCCCCGCCTCTTTTCCCTGTCTTGCTGCCGAGGTTCCCTCTGTGTGCCTGGTAGCCTGGTGTTGACTCCCCGTGCAAGTTCTAGGAGCCTCATTAAGATCCCTATGCTGGGGAACTAATAGGCGGCGCTTTTGTATCCCTCGCCGCCCCTTAAGCCGCCGACCCCCAAGGAACCTCACAAAATGATAGCAAAGATCAGACAAGATCATGACCCCAACTACCCCATCCCCTTTTGGGCTCCTGTTGTATCCTGGTGTAAAGGGAGACTCAGACAAAGGAGTGACAAAGATGCTGAAGTCTTCTTAGATTAAAACAGTCACGCAACTTTGTACTTGCTGTTCGCAGCACAACACAGGCTAGCTAACTTCCATCTATCTCAGACTGCCCCCGTACCTCTTGGTAAATCCTGGGACAGATTAATCTGGATCTGTTACAACACAACACTGGGGACTCCTCAGGAGTGCCGGCAAATTGATTCCAGGAGGTTAGGGGGTGGGGCTACATCCAAAAAAGGGGCAGGAGATACCCTTTGCCCTGCCCCTTTCCAGTGCAGCCACACCCCTTTCCAAGGACCGCAACGTCACAGTGCTTGGAAAGGCGGCATGGCTATGTCACCACTTTCTGCCCTCTTTCTGGCATCAAGGCACACAGCAAGAAAGCCCCTTTGCCTCCACCCATTTCTGACATGGCCCTGCCCCCTGTCAGAAGGCACCAATGGTACTTGCAATATTAATTAGGATCATGGAATAGATCCTTCATAAACACTACAATTCCCGAACCATAGGGCAAGGCCACAGGAGACGTTTACCCACATTGGGTGATCAAAGGTGGAAGTTGGACTCATTTCCACCCTGGGGTGGGCAGCAGCCAACTGCTACACAATGCGTCCACCGGAGAAGGCCAGTGATGCATTGCGGGCTACTGTTGGCCCACCTGGACCAATGTGGGGTAACGCACTGCCTCCTGTCAGGCCAATCCCGTGCAGCCCCACCTTGTTGCGAGGTCCAACAGCACCATAGAACCACAGGCATATTTCACCATCCCTGTGCATCTACGTCATGGCTGGGGGCAAGATAGTGGGCTGGCTTGGGGTGGGATGGAGTTGGGCACCTACCAGTATGGACGGCTCCTTGGCCCACCAAGGGGCATGGTAGGACTTGTGACTGTGGCCTGCCCACCTGGTTTCCCTACGTGGGGAAAGATTGTTTGGACTGTTTTCCCTACCAGCCCAAAGTGTAACAGCTGTGTTTGCCCTCCCTGGGGCAGGTGGGGGATCTGACTGGCCCTGTCTCATGTGGCTTTACTCATAGTTTGGGAACCTTTGGCTTATGTAATTGTGTTCGTTCTCTCTCTCTCTCTCTCTCTCTCTCTCTCTCTCTCTCTCTCTCTCTCTTCTTAACAGCTTTTGATCCCATGGATCAATTTCAGCTAAATCTGATAGAGGATAAAAAGGCACAAAAGAAAAATTAGGAACAGAGAAGAGCATCTCCCTTTAGATAAAGCCTTCCCTGAAGCAGTGGAGCAGCTCTCCTAGCGTGTCTTCTCCCAGGAGAGATTCCCTGGGTTTCTGGTCTCACTCTACTCCAGTGGTGGCTGGTGGGTTCTGAGGCTGGTGGGGCAGTAGGAGGGGCCAGCACTAGGTGGGGCCAGCCCAGAGGTAGACATGGCCAATGCTAGGTGGGGCCAACCCAATGGTAGGCGGAGCCAACTCAACAGTAGGCGGAGTCAATCCATGAATTGCACACTTACATGAGCATGATCAATGGGACAGAACATGCACACAAGGAATAGAACATGCACACAAGGAATAGAACATGCCTACAAGGATAGCAGTTTTAGCACACAACAACAGAGCCAAGTGAGTCCAGTGTGCATTGGGGGCCAACAGGGTTTGTCCTTCTTAGATTGTAAGCCCACTGGGCAGGGACCCGAGTCCAATAACCAGAATGTGTTCAATGGCAGGGGTACAATAGCAGAGAAAATGGAAGTACCATAACAGCTAGCCCAGATTACAGAAATTTCCGATACCTTAATTAAGGTGCAATTCAAGCAACATTACAATATCTGACAGAGTGGAGCTAGGCATTTGTTAGATATGCTCCTTCCTGCACCCATCCCATAATGCCTTCTGTGCCTTCCCCCAGAGAACCTACCGCTCAGTTTGAGAACCACTATGAGGAACTTCTACATCTAACACCTTTAGTGAATTTTGGATGGCA
>QEPC01005108.1:2937237-2955616 GCA_003113815.1 Sphenodon punctatus
AAGGGAGAGAGGAAAAATTCAGGGCAAACACTGCAGATTGGCCTGTATTCAAGTCATTAACATGGGGAGTTATTCAGGGGTGTTAGGACAAAACAAATCATCTCAACTGTAGTAGTAGAGAAACCAAGGCTGCTTTTAGACTAGTGCCGCTTGCTCGCACCTGTAATCATGTGCCCTGTAAAAGTGCCACGGGCAGCGTTTAGACGTGCCTAGATGCGCCGTAGATGCACCATATTTCCAGTCGCGCATTCTTTAAGAGCGCTAATTAAATACCTTGATATCGTCTTACTATCCAAAGACGCTCCTGGGCCTGCTCTGCTGTCTGTCTCCTGCTGTGGCCGCCTAGCTACTTCTGCTACCTTTTATTTTTGGGTATGTGTGTGTGAGAGAGAGCCCAATAGTGTGTGTGAGTGTGCGTGTGAGGGCACTATGTGTGCATGTTTAGTGTACAGGGGTTGGGTAGCTGTGTGTCAGGTTAGAAGCAGGGGTGCGCAGAAGGCACCCCTACCATTTTTGTTTGTTTGTTTTAGTTTTCATTTTCATTTATAAAAAAACCCCTTCATTTTCAGGGGTCTTCGTAAACAACCCTACAGTTTTAGTCCCCTCCCCCAATTTATTTTATTAAAATTAATCATAAAAAAACTACAGCGCTTTCGCAATGGCCGCCGGACCATGATTCTGTACATGCACAGCGACGGCGCCATTTTGGAAAAGGGCTGTGCATGCGCTGAATGGGCTGACAGCCATTTTGTACGTGCGGGGAGTTTTTGTGCAGCGCAAAATGGCCCCCAGGGCTGTTCTGCATATGCACACCCTTTCCCAAAACAGCCCTGGGGGCCATTTTGTGCATGCAAAGTTTATTTTTTATTTTTAAAACAAAAATGGATGAAAGCAAATCATAATTTTTTGCTTATTCATTCGTTTTCATATTTTAATTACTAAAATAAATGGGGCTTCGTTTGTTTTGGTAATTTAACAAAACAAAAATGAACTGCACACCCCTAGTTAAAAGGGACAAGAGGGAGTAGGTGGTGGCCCTGTGATGGGCGCTGTGGCTCTGTGCAAGAAGTTAATTTATGCATATCAGGGAAGTAGTGGGCAGTGTACGGGGAGTCCCTCTTTGAGGTTTTCAAAACCTGCCAACCCTACTGAAGAGCTGACTGCTATTGAGGCACCGGAGCATCATATGCATCTTTGGAAATTACCAGGCCTGAATGTCTTCCCTTCTCAGCTGAAGTAGGGCTGGATGCAGGAAGCCTTATCTGGATCCTTCCTTCTTCCAGACATGCTGTATGTCCCCATCGACTCGCCAACATGCTGTCCTACTGTTACAGTCGAAATCCCCCACCCCACCCTCATAATCCAACACAAAGCATGTCCTCCAGCAACCAGATTTTCCTATTGAAAATGACTTGAAGTTGACAGTTAAAATCCACTGTTGAGAACTAGCAAACTCAAACCCTAGAAGGCCCAAGATCTGCTCAGCTTTGCCGTTGCCTTGCCTATAAATAAATAGATCCTCTTCCTCTTCCTGTGAGTAATTCTGATGTCCCCTTCCCTTTGCCTTTCTGAGTCACAGGCACTCTGTGCTGCACTGCTTACATGGGTCCCAAAGGAAACTTTAACACATCCAGTTAATCATCTGGGATTGGATCATGTTTAACGTTATTCCACTGGCATTTCCTTTCTATTGTAGCATGTCTGCCAACACCTCAAGCTTGAACCTAATCTGGACTAAAAAAAGGATTGAGGAAATAGCCTATTGACATACACAGCTACTAAGACTTATTTTGGAAAAGGTCCCTTTTAAATACCCTACAATAAACAAGTGACCCTTGAAAGATTCCTGTAGCATTTTGGACACACTAATCTGGTCAGGCTGCTTCCTTGTTTTGTAGTTCCTTATTGAAAGTGCCCAAGGTTTAAAGCCATTACAATAGCCGGCCTTTGGCTGCGGAATTGAACATGCTGTAGGTTTCATGCCAAGATGTTCTTTGCATGGAGTCTGGAGCTAAAAGTCTCCCCTTGCCAAATTTGCTGAAACTCTCACATTCCTTTTCCCTGCTAGGATAAAAATAAAACGTGAGACAAAATCACCACAGTGTTACACCCAGAAAACAAGGCATGAAGATAGTGCAGCTTTTGCTTCTCACAGAAATATTTCTTCCCAGCAGGTATTGTGTGTCCCGGGTGTTGCCTGTCCGCTCTCCAAGCCTAAGCCTGATTTCTCCAGAGATGTCCCAGCTCCTGAAATCAGAGTATTTCTCTCTGCTAGAAAACATCTGGAAGGGAGGGAAATTTGCCAGCAGAATTTGGGAGCTGTGAAAGCAAGAGAAAACTCTCTCTGCCGGCATTTTGGCTTGCAGTGCTCCAGATTGTGGCTATTGGAGACTTCTGATTATCAGAAGTCAGCACCATCAGAATTTACTGCTCTGTGGCTGTCCTTCAAACTGAAGCCTATCCCAGGCAATTGAGTTATATTCTAGTGCCCTTAAAACATGACAGCCTAGACAATCCTCAGCTGACTGTGACTTTGCTTGCATTGTTCTGTGGCATTGTTCCAGAGGTACAAACAGAATTCTGCTGATGGGGGTGGGACTGTGATGTATCTCCTAGCAGCCACATCCACTGACGCTCCTCACTGTCCCATCCCTTTCTCAAGGGCAGGCAGGGGTCCTGGCTCTGCATTTTACGGCACCTTAGGCAAACATTTAAAATGGGCCCTTATGTTATATTAGCAGATACACTAGTAGCAGCTCAGCAGCCCAAGCTGAACGGGGAATGCGCAGCCTGAATATGCGTGGGGATCNACATGGGGAGTTATTCAGGGGTGTTAGGACAAAACAAATAATCTCAACTGTAGTAGTAGAGAAACCAAGGCTGCTTTTAGACTAGTGCCGCTTGCTCGCACCTGTAATCATGTGCCCTGTAAAAGTGCCACGGGCAGCGTTTAGACGTGCCTAGATGCGCCGTAGATGCACCATATTTCCAGTCGCGCATTCTTTAAGAGCGCTAATTAAATACCTTGATATCGTCTTACTATCCAAAGACGCTCCTGGGCCTGCTCTGCTGTCTGTCTCCTGCTGTGGCCGCCTAGCTACTTCTGCTACCTTTTATTTTTGGGTATGTGTGTGTGAGAGAGAGCCCAATAGTGTGTGTGAGTGTGCGTGTGAGGGCACTATGTGTGCATGTTTAGTGTACAGGGGTTGGGTAGCTGTGTGTCAGGTTAGAAGCAGGGGTGCGCAGAAGGCACCCCTACCATTTTTGTTTGTTTGTTTTAGTTTTCATTTTCATTTATTAAAAAACCCCTTCATTTTCAGGGGTCTTCGTAAACAACCCTACAGTTTTAGTCCCCTCCCCCAATTTATTTTATTAAAATTAATCATAAAAAAACTACAGCGCTTTCGCAATGGCCGCCGGACCATGATTCTGTACATGCACAGCGACGGCGCCATTTTGGAAAAGGGCTGTGCATGCGCTGAATGGGCTGACAGCCATTTTGTACGTGCGGGGAGTTTTTGTGCAGCGCAAAATGGCCCCCAGGGCTGTTCTGCATATGCACACCCTTTCCCAAAACAGCCCTGGGGGCCATTTTGTGCATGCAAAGTTTATTTTTTATTTTTAAAACAAAAATGGATGAAAGCAAATCATAATTTTTTGCTTATTCATTCGTTTTCATATTTTAATTACTAAAATAAATGGGGCTTCGTTTGTTTTGGTAATTTAACAAAACAAAAATGAACTGCACACCCCTAGTTAAAAGGGACAAGAGGGAGTAGGTGGTGGCCCTGTGGCTCTGTGCAAGAAGTTAATTTATGCATATCAGGGAAGTAGTGGGCAGTGTACGGGGAGTCCCTCTTTGAGGTTTTCAAAACCTGCCAACCCTACTGAAGAGCTGACTGCTATTGAGGCACCGGAGCATCATATGCATCTTTGGAAATTACCAGGCCTGAATGTCTTCCCTTCTCAGCTGAAGTAGGGCTGGATGCAGGAAGCCTTATCTGGATCCTTCCTTCTTCCAGACATGCTGTATGTCCCCATCGACTCGCCAACATGCTGTCCTACTGTTACAGTCGAAATCCCCCACCCCACCCTCATAATCCAACACAAAGCATGTCCTCCAGCAACCAGATTTTCCTATTGAAAATGACTTGAAGTTGACAGTTAAAATCCACTGTTGAGAACTAGCAAACTCAAACCCTAGAAGGCCCAAGATCTGCTCAGCTTTGCCGTTGCCTTGCCTATAAATAAATAGATCCGATTCCTCTTCCTGTGAGTAATTCTGATGTCCCCTTCCCTTTGCCTTGCTGAGTCACAGGCACTCTGTGCTGCACTGCTTACATGGGTCCCAAAGGAAACTTTAACACATCCAGTGAATCATCTGGGATTGGATCATGTTTAACGTTATTCCACTGGCATTTCCCTTCTATTGTAGCATGTCTGCCAACACCTCAAGCTTGAACCTAATCTGGACTAAAAAAAGGATTGAGGAAATAGCCTATTGACATACACAGCTACTAAGACATATTTTGGAAAAGGTCCCTTTTAAATACCCTACAATAAACAAGTGACCCTTGAAAGATTCCTGTAGCATTTTGGACACACTAATCTGGTCAGGCTGCTTCCTTGTTTTGTAGTTCCTTATTGAAAGTGCCCAAGGTTTAAAGCCATTACAATAGCCGGCCTTTGGCTGCGGAATTGAACATGCTGTAGGTTTCATGCCAAGATGTTCTTTGCATGGAGTCTGGAGCTAAAAGTCTCCCCTTGCCAAATTTGCTGAAACTCTCACATTCCTTTTCCCTGCTAGGATAAAAATAAAACGTGAGACAAAATCACCACAGTGTTACACCCAGAAAACAAGGCATGAAGATAGTGCAGCTTTTGCTTCTCACAGAAATATTTCTTCCCAGCAGGTATTGTGTGTCCCGGGTGTTGCCTGTCCACTCTCCAAGCCTAAGCCTGATTTCTCCAGAGATGTCCCAGCTCCTGAAATCAGAGTATTTCTCTCTGCTAGAAAACATCTGGAAGGGAGGGAAATTTGCCAGCAGAATTTGGGAGCTGTGAAAGCAAGAGAAAACTCTCTCTGCCGGCATTTTGGCTTGCAGTGCTCCAGATTGTGGCTATTGGAGACTTCTGATTATCAGAAGTCAGCACCGTCAGAATTTACTGCTCTGTGGCTGTCCTTCAAACTGAAGCCTATCCCAGGCAATTGAGTTATATTCTAGTGCCCTTAAAACATGACAGCCTAGACAATCCTCAGCTGACTGTGACTTTGCTTGCATTGTTCTGTGGCATTGTTCCAGAGGTACAAACAGAATTCTGCTGATGGGGGTGGGACTGTGATGTATCTCCTAGCAGCCCCATCCACTGACGCTCCTCACTGTCCCATCCCTTTCTCAAGGGCAGGCAGGGGTCCTGGCTCTGCATTTTACGGCACCTTAGGCAAACATTTAAAATGGGCCCTTATGTTATATTAGCAGATACACTAGTAGCAGCTCAGCAGCCCAAGCTGAACGGGGAATGCGCAGCCTGAATATGCGTGGGGATCAACCGGTCTGAAAGCCACCCCACCCCACCCCCCACCCCCCGCGCGCGGCTTTGCAAGCGGAGACACGCAGGGATGCAGAGCTTGATTTCCTACTCTGCATCTCTGCGAGTCTCTGCTGGCAAAGTCACACGGTCAGGGTGTGTGTGTGTGTGTCAGACCAGGGATCCCCATGCATATTCGGGCTGCGCATTCCCCCCCACAGCCCAGATATGTGCGGAGGGTGGGGAGGGAATATCTGAAAGTGGCCTTAGTCCCATTCCCTCCTGCTGCACACCTCTCTTCCAGGCTGGAGGAAGGGGGATGGGAAGACTGAGTGGGCTGAAATCAAGTCACCACTCTGAGGCAGAGTGCAGAATCCTCCAGACACACCCCAGCCTTCGTTCTCCTTTCCCCAGCATGCACCTCTATTCAAGGATGGATGAGGCCCATAAAGACATTCAGCCAAGATTTCCTCCCAAACTGTAAATTGCATTTCTGTACCATATACAATAAAAATATTTTTAAAGAAAAGAATGATGGCCTCCTGAGTGATCCAATCCAGCAATTTGTTCAGCAGCAACTTCACATAAAGATTGGAAATGATACACAGTAAAGTGATGGGTCTATAATTTTGGGGGTTGTCTCTATCCCCCTTTTTATACAATGGGACAACTATCCCAACTCTCCAATACTCCAGACTAGCCCCCCCCAGACTCGTTTACCAGGGTAAAGAAGCTGTCCCAGACACCTGCCCACCAGTCTAGCATCAGTTTGAATAACTTAGCTGGTAGGTAATCATTACCGGGCGCCTTTCTGGTCTTTAATCCAGCAATCAAATAGATGACAGTCTCACAAGATACCAGGGATGGGAATTCTGGAAAATCCACCTTCTGATTATTTGCAGGGAAATCCGGGGCAGATCTAGATGCATTAAAAAGAGCCATAAAATGCTCTTCCCAAGTACTTTGGGCTATCCATGGTTCCCTATAAATTTTCTTCCCACCATTTATTCTATTCAAGATATCCCAAAATTTCCTAGAGTTGTTACTCATTAGGGAGTCCTGAAGAATTTTATTTTTATTTATTTATTTCAAAGTATTTTTATCCCGCACCCTCCTGCTCAGATAGCAGCTCAGGGCAGCTCACAACAAGCCAAACAATAAAATCAACAATTAAAATCACAGCTGAAAATGTAAAACTCATTAAAATTACTAAAAGAAAACTGTATCATTGGGCATCTGCCCTACGAGGTATCAAAATATGGTATCATAATGATAGAGTACCAGATTGGATAGAACTGGAAAAAGATTATTGTAAAACTACAAGCTTTAAGAACTAACTAACAGATTAATATAAAATTACTATACAAAAAGGTATAGAACACCCTTTTATTGGTATGGCATTACAGATTTGGGAATGTTGTATTAGAAAGGCAGAGATCTTAAAGGAAAAAAAAACCCTTTCACACCTATTTTTGGACGTTGGTCACGCCCTGCTGGGGTCTCAGAAGCAGTCAAAACACTATGGGGATTAAGATGTGCCTCCCATATGTTTGTGGGGGAAGAAATGTTAACTAGGGATACAATTAAGCAAAAAACTGGAAGGAATCCTGAATTTCTCCTATATGCAAAGTTAAAAAGTAAGTTCAACAACAAGACGGATAGACAGTGTTACATAAGAAAACCCAAAGACTTGGAGAAAGTCCTTTATGGCGACTCTTCACAGTTACATATTCTTTCAAGACTCTATAAAGTACTTCATGGACTTTACAACTTACCTGATGCAGGGTATACGGAGAGCTGGGAGGAAGACCTGCAGATGGAAATAGACCTAAAAAAAATGGAATCAATGTGGAACTCCATGTTTACTATCTCTAGATCCCTAACGGTAAAGGAACCACAAATCAAAACCACTTATAGGGTGTATTACACCCCACAAAGATTACCTACCATGAACCGAGCATACCCTCAGACGTGTTGGCAGGGCTGTCAAGAAACAGGTGATTGGATGCACTGCTGGTGGCAATGCCCATATATAAAAGACTTCTGGAACGAAATATGGATATATATAAATGAAGTTGCAACACAGGAAATTCCATTCCAAACTAGCGTTGCATTATTGGGAATTTTTCCAGAGACACAAATTATCTAAGAAAGACAAACAGCATGTCAACAGTTGAGGCTTGCAGCTATTCATACAATAGTGTGTAACTGGAAGTCTAAGAAAAGCCCTCTGTTAACAAGTGGGTTCAGAGATTGTGGTATAGCATCACAATGGAACGTATACAAGCTGAGTTGCGCGAAGAGATGGAAAGTTTTTACGTCGTATGGAACAATATATGGAATATAATTCAAAAGCATGTATAACCCAATGAATCCCAGATGACAATATGTTTAACAGAAATTTGATGTAACAAGATTTACACATGTTTTAATACTAAAGGACCGTAGCTGTAAGGGACTTGTTCTGTCCCAATAGGTCTATGTAGGTTTTAGTAATTGTTTATGGTTATAGGTTGAATTATATGTAAAAAACTAATAAAGATAATAAAATAAAATTTTTAAAAGGTGGATCGGCGTGGACATGCAGTGCTGTTGCGTGTATGTGGCGTCTCGCCGGGGTGGTGATCGGGGTCGGGTCGCTGGATTGTCCACGTGTGGTGCTGCTTGCAATGGTAGACAAGTCTCTGGATCCTGCTGTGACCATGTATAGTGGGGTCCAGAGTCTTAGCAAATAGAGGATTTTTTGCTGGCTTTATCTTTAAGGTTTCCAGATATAGGAGGATCCATTCCTTGGGAGAGAATTAGTGAGAGACAGCCAGTGACATTAGTGTCATGATTTTCATATACCTCTTCACCATTGAGCAAGGGCCTTTTAGCCTGAAACGCGTCGGGTTGTTTTAGGGCGATACTGGCTTGTTTGCTGTTGCGAGCAGTGTTGTGCGCCGATGGTTGGCAATTTGGTTTTGGTCGCCACCTTGGTGAGGTGTTGTGTGTGTGCAGCAGTGTTGTGTGTTTGTGTTGATCTATTTTTAGTACATATATCTGTTTCTAGTAAAAAAAAATAATTTACTAAAAGAGTGGAACCAAAACACCTCCCCAACTCCCCCATCCACACCCAACCCAACCCCCTCCTACCCTACCCATCTCCCTCTCCAAAAGCCTGGCAGAACAGCCAGGTCTTACACGGTCTCCGGAAAGAGGAGAGGTCTGGGGCCAGGCAGGCCTCTGTCAGCAGGGAATTCCTCATCCTAGGAGACAGGTAGGGTAGGAGGGGGTTGGGTTGGGTGTGGGTGGGAGGGTTGAGGAGGGGTTTTGGTTCCACTCTTTTAGTGGCCACCAAGAACGCCCTCCCCATTGGCACCACCCAGGAAACCTGGGGGACTTTGAGTCTTCCAAGCATCTTTATAGTAATTCACCTTCTTACTACACAGTAACTTCTTATATTTCCTATGAAGCTCAAAGTAAGAAGGGTAAATTTCCCCTGTCCTCTCCATTTTGGTCTGCCGTGCCAGTGCTCTTAATACTTTTTTTGCCAGCCTACATTCTTGATCAAACCAACCTCCAGACAATGACCCTTTCCTGGGTCCCTGGGTGACTAGCAATGGTTTGAGCTGCTCCATAAGTAGATCTAAACAGCCAAACACAGTCTCCACATCATTGGCTCCCCTCATATTATCCCTTAGGGTCATAGCTCTATCAGTCATCAGAATCTCACCAACTATCTCCCCCAATTCTGGGGTCCAATTCTGGGGTCCATTTTACCCTATGCTCACCTCGTATGTCCATAATTCCAAAGGGGCCATGGGCCTCTTCTCTATATATAAACTCATACCCACATCTATCCCCAAGAAAATAGGAAAATGATCACTATCTGTTTGCGACCCTACCCCAAAAAGTTGCACAGATTATATAAATGAAGCAGAGACCAATGCGTAGTCAATAACACTTTCACCCAATTGATATAGGTGAAGTTACTCCTCTCTTCTCCTGGGATTGAATATTCCTAAATTATGGTCCAAGACTTGTTATACAGGCTACAGCCTGTCTTACTAATTTTTACATCTCGAGAGACTCTTGTTCCATTAAATGGTGGAAAACCCGCCTCTGGGCTGGCTAGTCAGAGGACTCTCGAAATCACTTTTTCATCCACCCTCCTTAATACAAGCATTTAGATCTCCCAAGACGATATAATGGTCAACAGGAGCTTCCACCAGAGAATAAAGGAGCATTTCCCAGGTAAAATGTTGGCTGAATTACTCAACAATTGCGAGCAATCCAAGTTAAGTCTAGATTAAATGAAAGTAACACGCCCCCCACTAGGTCTCCCTTTCCCCCTAGGGGCACACGCTGGGATGCTCCAACAATGAAATCCCTCCAATTCCAACTCATCTGAGGAGAGCATCCAGGTCTCCTGCAGGCACACAACATCAAACTCCTACAGAAATCCACAAAATTTTCTATCATAGGTCTTAACTTTCCACCCCATAATATTCCAAGAGGCAATTTTGAGGACTGAAAGCGGATAGGACAAGAGAGTTTCCAGTTCTCCCTTTCCCTCCTCTAATTGTCAGTCCTCATCCAACACCAACTGATCTGGTACAGCTACACTGGAAATACAGAAGCCTTCCAGTCTCTTCTCTAATGGAAGGTCTCCTTTCCTGCGCTGCTCTTCCAGATCCCCCGGGACAGGATACTCAGACTCAACCCAGTCTCCCTTCTCCTGTAGTGGCAGCCTACCAGGTGCCACGCCCAGAGGAGACAGTCCCCCAGCCGCTACAAAGTGGCCACTGTATCCCACTTCCTTGCTCATCACCCCTACCACTAAATCTGATGGAATAGATCTACCTGCTTCCCTTATTGACTGACATAGTTTACCTTTCACATCTTCCAGACTTGAGATGATACTATCTTGGGCCTCAGCGGACAATTTCATAAAGGAGGCCACAGCTTCTTCTGAGTCCAAATTCCCCCCAAAAGGACTACACTTTAGTCCCTTCTACCTGGACCTGCTCCCCCAAGACTGGAACCACCCGCATAATATCTATATTGAATGCTGCCTGAAACTGGACTCCATCTATAACGAGCTCACATTGTTCCAGGGATTCTTGTATCATCCCAGTCTTTACTATATCCACCTTACCTAGATTGACAGGACCAGTCAGCATGTGCAGAATTGTTCTCGCCAAGGTATTTTCAATCCTACACACACTGACAGCAACTGAATTCAACTTTTTCCTCTGTTTCCATACTCCTTGGGTTACTTCCCAGTTTATAAAGTGGACCTCAGATCTTTCATATGATCCATGTGAAAGAACCTGCCAGACCAAACAAATAGAATCGGAGGGAAGAAAAATTCCCATCCTATTTGAGAGAAATTCTATAACTTCTCCTGCCAACACCAGGTTGACCAGGAAGCTTCTCCTTAAGGGCAGACAAAAAAGAAGTCCAGGGGCCCATCTATGTGGGTGAGAATCCAGCCACACCAGGGGGTGGGGGGTGGGGGTCTGTTAAAGAACTACCATGTGGAAGGCTCCCAGTGTTTATATCAAAGTAATCGAAGGAGTGGACAGGTACAGCTCCAATCTGGGATGTATGAACATCCTTCCCCAGAAGCTAACTCTATCACACCCTCATCTATGACTAGTAAACCTGCACTAGATTTTTCATCATATTCATCCATTATCAGTCAGAAGTCTTCATCCCAATTTATAGCTGTCATTCCTAAAGAGGACTCCTGCACGTCTAGGGTTTCTGTCTGAGTTGCCTTATCAACCAGATTGACCCAACTCCATTGGAAAGGTTGAAAATTTGACCGCCATAGCTCAAATATTAGCCATAGCCCACTCAACAGGGTCCTTAAATTCAAATTGGACCCCTTTTGTCAATCAACTCTCTGAAAAGGGTCAAACAAAAAGGAAGAAGAGGCTGAGGACAGATAACCTACTGATGCATCCACACACCCCACCCCTAGAGAGCTTTTAAACTATACAAAAAATGCAGCTGATCCTTTAATCAGCTGCCTTTCTTTGTGATCGTTTAAATGTTTGGTCCAGTTTGATGCCGGATCTTTCCCGCATCAATCCGGCCGAGAATTCCTGCCCCCTCACTTGCATCCCTGGGAACTGCTGCGTTCCCTGGCTTGCAAGCAGGGGGAGGTGGGGGAAAGCCGGTGAAAACTGCCTCCTCCAGGCAGCGCTGACAAACCCCCCTCCCCTCTTCCCCCTCTAAAGCCCCCAGCCAGTGATTAAATTTAATCACTGGCTGGGGCAGAGAAGACAGCTTCTCCTAAACCCGGCTTTCTCCCAAACCCGCTTTGGAGCCGTCTTCTCCAAAACGCGCTTGGGAGAGCGTACATTTAAAAACGCCCCTAGATCTACCATTTTCCTCCCCAAATTGCTGGTTAATGTTCCCTGCCTCACAGCTCATAGGGTTATATTTAAGATGAATAGTTTCACATTCTGCAGTAGCAGTTGGATAACTTTCCAGCTCCACTAGTTCTTTCAGTAATCCAAGAGGACTAATGTTACCCTGATGCTGTAAATCATGAGGCAAAGAGATTCAATCACCAAGGGAGTTCATATCATTTCTATAACCAGAGGACAGATTCACATCCAAAGCTACTCCCGTCCCAGCGTGGCTTCTGCCTGAGAAAAAATCTGATTTGCCTCACCCCCAGGATTCAGAGAGGGTAGAGCCCCGGTAATAAATGAAAAATCAAGTTGCTCATTAAAAAACTGGGAACCAGCTGGCACGCTAAAACTCCTTGACTCTGATGACAGGTCAGGAGCATTCACCTTATCTGTACTGATGTTCGCAGGGAAAGGCTTTGAGCCTTCCTGGGCTATGGCGGTCAACTGCATAAAATAATCGGTCAGCTTACACTGTCTCCAGGCTGGTGGCAGCCGAGCATTCTCACAATCGGTAGAAGAACTTATAACCAATGGGGCAAATGTTTTGTTAGATCTCAACAACATCTTGTACATAAACAATATTGATCCCTGAGCAAAATCCCCCAATACTAACAGATGCTCAATTTACAGAGACAATCTTAAACCAAGCCTAAAAAGTTCATGAGATCCAGGATCTCACTCGCTGTAGCAATAATATAGCCAAAAAACAATCTTCGCCAGCTGATCTTTGAAAGAGAATACCTTGTGCAGAAGCTTGGCTCCTGGATAACAATAATCTTCAGATCCTTAAGAATATACACAGTTTATCACTACAATGCCTTGCTCTTCTTGGCGCTTGCTGTGGCAAAGTTTGGCTCCTGGATGACAATAATCTTCCAAATCCAGCCAGTGCCAAGGACTTCCCTGCAGCAGCACCATCGGGGCAGCAAAGACATCCAGGCCGCGGCCCGCAGGGGTGTGTGTCTTTAACTGGGCAGCAGCCCCGGCAAAAATTCAGCCACCTGAAGACTCTCTCCCAACAGCTCTCCCCTTGCAGGCTACCAAAGATCAGGGCTTCCAGCTGTCACCACCGCATCCGCCCGCCAACGGCTCCCCGCCCTCTGGCAGCGCCCTTCAGCCGCCACCCTCTGGGCAATGCCTCCTTCTTATGGTTACCTGAGGGGGGAGGGGAGGAGAAACATAAAGCCACAGGTGGAAAGGATAATCCTGGCAGGCAGCCTCTGTCTATCCATCCCAGTGAAGCTGCCAGTTTAAAGCTGAAACTGGGCGAGCCTTGCTAAAGGGGAAATGTCTAGCCATCATGGTTTCAGAGAGAAGCTTGAAAATATTGGGATAGAATCCTCTAAAGGTTAAAAAACAAAAACAAATTGCTTTTTAAAAAAATCAATCAATCATGATCTTAAAGCCATTCTTGGGATTATTTGAGGAGAGGTATGATTTAGAATTGTGAACATTTGGGTTTCCCAATCTTGTTTTATTCCTTTAACACTAAGGCTATTTTTACATGCCCGCTAGGTGTGCGGGCAGGTGTGCGGTGCGGGGGCATCAGTGTAAACGCCGCAGTGGTGGGTGTGCACCCGTGGGAACACCACGGGTGGTGGGGTGCATGTCCACTCCCGATGCACACCCACCTACATCCACGGAGCCATCTGGCAAACCAGAGGAGGCTCCGCGCCCGTGGGAATGAGCGCGCAACCACTTCCACCCACAGCCAGCACACCCCCATCCCTCCACCCACGCATACATTGAAAAATGGCCTAAGATGGGGAAGCCCTGGCCCAAAGTTGTTTCTTATTTGACCCTTTTCCACTTCCTGGATCTGGTCCTGGATCCACTCTCAAGCACTGAAGAAGTACTCGGGGAGAAGGCAGAAGACACAATATGGGTGGTTCAAGTATATCAGCCATGTTTGGTGCTATTTCAGTCCTTGTGAAACACTATATAGAATGATGCAAAAATTACAAATGAGAATTGTAGATAAAAGTTAGGAATAGAAAGTTTGTATGAATCCCCTTGCTATTTCAAGCACCCACTCCGCCATGCCCACATCTCTCTGCAACTCTCCCCCTGAAGCTCCTTCCTCACACTTTACAACCTCCTCCTCCTCCTTGCTGTCTCAGATAATGCTGCTTTTATGGCACTGAAATGACTCAGACTCTACAGGCTCAGAATGAATATGGAATATGGGAATTTGGGGTAATGCAGGTCAACATCTCCTTGCATTTATTTATTTATTCTGTGTGGCTCCACTAGCAATTTTTAAATTACCAGTGTGGCCCACCAGACAAAATAAATTCTAGACCCCTGTGTTAAAATTTTCTGTAGGTTGGGAGCTGCACAGAATCAAGGGAATAATAATGATGTGCCTCATAGGGTCATTGTGAGCATGAATTGTATGGATTGTAAAGTGACTTGAACACTGAAAGAGCCACAATGGAGAGGGCGTTCTCGGTGGTTGCACCATGGCTGTGGAACTCCCTCCCAGAGGAAACTTGCCTGGCTCCCAGCCTGTTGGTCTTTCGTCGAGCCTGTAAGACCTGGCTGTTTGTCCAGGCCTTTGGGGGAGGGGAGTGAGGGTGGGGGCTTTATCAGTGGCTTTTTATCTCGTTTATTGTTGTTCTCGTACTGTTTTTTTTAACCCCGCTATATATTGTGTGCTTTAAAATTATTTAAAATGTTTTGTGAGTCACGCCGAGCTGCCATGAGGCTGGAGGGTGCGGGATACAAATTGTTGCATGAATGAAACTCTTGGCACAACGCACATCCCTTGTTCTGGTATTCTCTCCTAGACCCTTCCTTTAGTCTGAAGGCTTCCAATCCTCTGACTACCTTTCCAACCCAGCCTTAAATGCCCAAAGTTTCTGGTCATTTGACCCACTTACTAGCCACAACGGTCCTCACCTTGGCTAATTAACCCCTTAATTGAGTCTTGGGGAGGATTAGTTATTAAGGCCAGAAGACTGTGATTTATTTATTTATTTACATTTATTAGCCACCGCCCCCTCATGCCAATGGCATCTCGGAGCAGGTACAGCTGGATGGACCTACAATATATACGACAACAGGCACTATGGAAGGTTGTAAAGCTGATCGCTGTAAATTCAGATCGCTGTTCAGTAAGGGATAGGTCTAGTGGCTCAGAGCAGTGTCCTCACACTTCACTGTGACATTCAAGGACTGCAGCGCGTCCATCAGGCAAAGTCAACGACAGAACTCTCGGTGTGGCCCTGGCATGACACCCAGAGCAATTGAGCCTAATTAAGTCCAAAACACACGGGAGACATTCTGATAACTAACTACACAGTAAAAGAGAAAGCAAAATGGGCTAATGCTACATGGCGGGCTGATGACAGCTCTCCAACACGACAATGCAGAGGACAGTGTCTGGCCGCTTGCCTGCAGACATGAGAACACTTGAGGATTAATCTCGGTTTTCAATTGCTGTTTTCAGTGTGTAGTAATATGCCACCTGGCAGCACTGCTGGTATCATGCCTGTGGTGCAAAGACTAAGCTTGGTGATGACGGATAAGTAACAACTCTGCAGCAATCTCAACTTCCAAGGATATTTATGGAACAATGACCTTCAGTGGGGACCCATTTTGGGGACCTGCTTATGTTTGTAAGAGGTACAAATCTCCACAGGATCGATTCCCAATGGCACTAGTTTGACCTCCCCCTTTATTGTGATCAAGGTGCCAAGTCACCATAATATAGACCAGGGGAAGAGAACCATTACCCTGTCGTAGTGGGTTGCTTTGAAAACTAGTCTTTACCTAACTGTGCTGGGTAAATAGTGGGAAATGAGGGCAGAAAGACAGGGCCATGAAGAGCCTTGAAGGTGAAGGGAAGGAGTTTGTGCTAGATGTGAAGAGAGAGAGGGAGCATGGGGAGGGAAGAAAGGTGGGGCTGAACATGATCAAAGTCTTGGGTTAAATGAATGACATTTGCAGCTGAGTGCTTAACAGAAGTGAGAGGGTCAAGGTGAGAGCAGGGAATGCCGGTAAGCAAGAGATTGCGGTAGCCAAGGCAAGAGATGACTAGAGCCTGGACTAGCATTTGAGCCGTGGAAGCAGTAAAGAAGGGCTGGATTTTACCAATGCTATGCAGAGAGAAGTGAGAGGCCTTAGCAACAGAGGGTGCAAAGGAGAGGGAGGAATCAAAGATGAATCCCAGGCTACACGCCTGCGAGACAGGCTGGTTGGTGAAATCCTCAATGGAAATTGGGAGAAAAAAAGAGAGAGAAGGACATTTAGAGGGGAAGATGAAGAGTTCAGTCTTAGACATATTAAGCTTGAGTTGATGGTGGGCCATCCAAGTGGAGATTTCAGACATTTGGTGATTTATTTATTATTATTATTATTATTATTTAGCAAGCATTTATATAGCACAAGCATTTATATAGCACCTGGTGCTTTACAAAGTAATTGAATAGACACAGTCCCTGCCCTAGGGTTTACAATCTGAGAGGCAGGGGGGGACGGGGGGGAAAATGAAGGAAGGGGAACAGAGGAAGAGACAAGGAGTACAACGTGCACGAGGATGCGAGGTCCCAGGTGGATGTGTTTGGCTTGGTTACATCGAGAATGATGGCTGGCTGTTCCATATGGTGAGGATATGAGTACACCGACCTTAGGTAACAGAGTGTACTGGATGGAGGGTATCAGCAGGAGTTAGGTGCGGGGAGCGAGGAGTCAGGGAGAGCAGAGCAGAAGAGGTGGGTCTTGAGGAGGGATCTGAAGGTATGAAGGGAGGGGGCGAGGCGGATGTGGACAGGGAGGAAGTTCCAGGCGTGGGGGGCAGCTAGGGAGAAGGGATGAAGGTGGTTAGGTGAGCAGGGGAGGTGTGGGAGGGCGAGAGAGGGGACAGGAGGAACGGACTTCACGGACTGGAGTACGGAAGGAAATTAGCGCAGAGAGGTAGTGGGGAGCAAGGTTGTGAAGAACTTTATAGGTGAAGGCATTATAAAGCTGCATCAACCGTTGCACCAACCGTGCACCAATTGTGCAATGCCTACACAGTTGATGTAGGCATTGCAATGTGAAATGAGTAGAGCACTGGGAGCTTTTGAGAGAATTATATTCCCAGAGCAAGCATATAGGACCGTGTTCACATGAGACACACCATTTGTGACTACTTGTCCCCAAGTCAAGTAACTAGGGTTGTCACCGCCTCTGGAGACTCCAGGGTTTGCCCCAGGATTGCAGGCCGCTTCCTATGAAGCACCATGACACTCCGCAAGGGCAGGACTATGTCAGAAAGGGAGTGTGACAGGCTCTTAGCTCTGCCCCCTTTCTGATGTGGCTCCACACCCTTTCCAGTGTGGCTCCACCCCCTTTCTGACATAGCTCCATCCCTGTGGAGGGTCATGAAGTCACAACACTCCATAAGGGGTGGAGTTATGTCAGAAAGGGGAGTGACAGCCTCTTTACTCTGCCCCCTTCAATGTGGTCCCAACCTCTCTGGGTTTCCTCCTAGAGGAAGGAGGAAATTGCAAGTGATGTATGACTCAGGATATGCTCCCTGTCCCTTCCCTCCCTGCCCTCCTCCAGGTGCTGGTTCTGTATGGGGGTGGGGCCCGTGGGGCCCACCCCCATGCAGAACCAGCCCCTGGAGGAGGGCAGGGAGGGAGGGAAACCAAGAGGCAGGCATCTCAAGCAAGAGCTCCCTGACTACTCTGTCCTTTTCCTCCACTAGCTTCACTCATGATGCAGAGGGAGGGGGAAGGAGAAGAACATTCAGGCTTTAAAACACCCTGATATTTTTATTTTAAAAAGAAACACCTTTCAAAGTGTTGGACATTAAATTATTAATTCAATTTTATAGAAAGTATAAATAAAACATACCATAAAATCATTGTTTGTAGTTTATAAATATAATAAACTAAAATGATGCATTAATATATACCCTATAAGGCATTATACTGTATTTAATAGTAATTATTTTTTTTCATTAATTATTAAGAACAAAATTCAACCTTCCCTTCATTTACCCCTCTACTGCCAACAGCTCACCATTCTGCAGACCAGGCCTTGCAGCCACAAACATTTATCTGGGCAGTAAATGAAATTACCTGAGCAGTAAAGATAGTTCATGGAAATGCTCCACTCTGGAGTAGCTTTCCATTTGCAGCCTGTGCAGTTGTAATCATCTGCCTGGCCTCTGCCCTACCCTGCCCCACAATCTCCTGCTGTCTTCACTCCTTCTCCTGTGCTGCCCCCATCCCTGGAACTCCCTCCCTGAACATATAAGCTCTGCTCCCTCCCAACTTTCAAATCTCTCCTTCAAAATACTTTTTCCTTCAGGCTTTCCCTAGCTGTTCATTCACCCCCTTTGATCCTTTTATGCGTCTCCGAACCCAGTCTTGTCCGTCAGGTTCCCCTTCCTCCCCTTGTAACTAAGCTGAACATGTGTACCTACAAGTACTCAGAATCATCATGAA
>QEPC01005108.1:2973759-3006102 GCA_003113815.1 Sphenodon punctatus
CCCACACTCTGTGCCCCCCCACCTGTCAGTCTCAGCCAGGGGACACAAGGGAGAGAGGCAGAGGCCCCACCTACCCCTCATTTCCCCATGCCGAGAGACTGATTGGGGGGGGGGGGAAATCCACAGAGTGAGGGAGAGGTGGGACCTCTGCTTCTCCCCCCGTTCCGCCGGAATCGAGGGAGAAGCAGGCAGAGGCCCTGCATTTCCCTCATGCCACTGCCCCCCTCCGCTGCCTGGCTCTTTCGGCCAGGGGAAATGAGGGAGAGGTGGGGGTGCTACTTCTCCTGACCTCATTTCCCCTGGCCAAGACTGTGACAGACAGCGGGGGGGAGCGAAACTTCCGGTGGCGGCGGATAGCAAGGCGGCAGATTTAATCTGCTGCTGCCGTGCCCGCCCCGCCTGAAGCTCCGAGCCTGGCACGGGGCTCAGACCAGAGGTGGTGTTGGCATTGGCGGCAGCGGTAAGTGATCTGAATGGCCACTCCCATCCCCAAGCCCAGGAAGCAGGCCGCCCCTGGGCCAGGGAGCACCTCCTGAGCTGGGGAGCACCCCTAGGCCCACCGACGGCTTTGATAGGGGTCCACATTTGTTCCCCACCCTGGGCCCCACTTACACTAAGGCTGGCCCTGCTTGCTCCCTCCCTTCCTCTACTCCTTCCCATGTTCCTATTGCTTCCCCTCACCTCATTTTTTGACTCGCTCTCCACATTGCTGCCCCTTTTTGATATTCTCCATCTCAGTCACAATGGAGTTGGGTGTTTGCCAGCTGTGGTCCTATCCCCCCAACCCCACCCCGTTTGAGACCAACTGTTCTGGTTCACTTGCAAACTGCTGGGCTACAGGCAGGAACCACTGAGAGAGACTACAGCTGGGAGTTCGGACTAGCTATAGTAACTGTTGGTTTAAAAGTCCAAGGTTGTGATCCACAAACCATGTACTGAGGAGTGGGCTTCAATGGGATTACTCCATAGTAAGTGGTTTGTGGATCATAAACCAAGTATGATTTATTTTTTGAGGGAAGATTGGCATAATTGTTTCTATATTACCAAAAAGAGCCGCCATATATTTTATTTCAAAAGATAACTATTCCCTCTTAGCATTAAAATGCTGCCAAACAATAGTGACAAAAGTGATAACTTTGGGGAGTCACCCAGTCAATATAAGGATAATTGAAATCGCCCATTATTATGTTACTGACTTTAGTAGCCAGTCTAATCCCTGCTAGCATTTCATAGGCTCTTTTTACATGGCTGTGGCTGCATGGGGGGTGGGCCGTGGATGGTCCATGTGCAGTGTGTGTGGGGAGGGTTTAAAAGGGGCGCACACCCATCCACACGCATCAAGGCACCTCCCTTTTTTCCGGTGCCTCCGTGCGTGGGGATGCGTGTGTGTGGGAGCACACACAACCACCCCAGTGGGATTCACACAGGCGGCATCCACACTAGAACACTCAGATTTCTTGGTGCCGCCTCTGGAAAAAGGGTCACAGTCTCACCCTCCTGATCAGGGGGACGCTAGTATAGGCTGGTTATAATCCAATCTGCTGTGGTGCCGGTCCTGCACTGACTCTGCCATGGTTCCAATCGTGCTCTAGCCACTCAGCAAGACCACCCATCCACAACACAGTCATTACAACCTCTGACTTACTCCAATGTCCTGGGACTCTGGAGACCTGGGTTTGATTTCCAGCTCTGCCCCAGATTCCTTGTGTGGTGCTGTGCAGATCTGTGTCTCCGTTTCCCTCTTGATAAAATGGGTTAATAACACATTGTCCTGTCTCCATAGACTGTAAGTTTTTTGGGGCAGAGGCTGCATGCTACTGTCATGCAAATAATAATTCTCAAGGAATGTAACAACGAAGTGCTTGTGTTGAATTGCTAAGAAAATAGGCAGCCCCTTATTAAAACAATCTAGCACACCCGACTGCTGGAGGGTTGCAAAGGTTGAGCCAATACACAAACTCCTTTCAGATACAGGCAATATAGGCATAGGAAGACTGAATTATAAAACATCTTTGTAAACAAAGTTCAAGGGTGCCAGGTTTCCAGGATGTGAGCATCTCTGCAGCCTTGCTGCATTGTCCCGATTGCTGGTCTGACTGACCATCTGTGTATCACTTAGAGTGTTTCTCTAACCTGGGTTGAAGCTGCTCCTCTGGCTCATCTGATTGGCTGCCCTCCACTCTTTAAACAGCACAAGAAGTTGTTGGGTAAAATAATCAAGAATTTCTGTGTTGGAATGTATCTACCCTGGTTCCCTGTTGGTTTGCTCTCTGTCCCTACCTTCTTTCCTCACCTCTAGCTCCATCCCTTGCTCCTGCCCCTGCTTTCTTTGGACTGACCTCCAAGCTCCCACCTAGTGGCAGTATCAGATCCAGGAAAGAGGGAGGTCTGAGTGAAATGGTCATGTAGGCCCCTTCTAATGGATGGCTGTTTCACAGGGACACAGTGGGTGGTTTTAGATGGACCTGGGGGTCTGCTACTGCTGTGGCAGGTTTAGATGGAGGCAGCTGCCGCCATGGCCCATAATCTGCCAATGCAGCGCTCACACACACACACCATAGAGCTGCAGATAGATTGACTGCCACTCTAGGCTGCCGCTTGCAGCACTATGGTTAGTTACCCAGGAGTGGAGCTGCAGTGGCCTGTCTGCGAGTAAAGGAACAGCTGCTCCGCCCCCAGACAGTGCTCCTGGTTTGGGCGACCTGCTCTGCTTGTGGTGCTCTAGGATGTTCCTCACCCCTCAGTGGCCCACTTTTACACACAGATGGGCCACCCAGGGGTGGGGCAGAGAATCTGTCTAAAGACACCCTGATCCACCCTTTAGAAAAACAAAGGTTATTTGAACTAATTTTTGATGTTCAGTTAAACATAACATTCCCGCTAAGGGCCATGGCTCCCTGGATTGCAGGCCTGTATGTTACACATGTGGTGTTGTTTCTAGTTTATTCATGGCCCCCATGTGCTGGGGGCCCCCTTCTGAATCACTGAAGACTCTCTGTAGGTTGGGGCTCTTGCATTTTAGACTCCCTGCTTTTCACACTTATGTCGTTCCAAGTGTATTCATGGTCTCCTTGTATTGAACCCATGGATGACAACTTCCCACCCCCCACGTTCTGCACTATTCCGGATCCAACTCTGCCTCCTGACCTGGTTCTTGAGGGCCCTTCTAGGTTTGTCCTTGTGGCTTGTCCCCTTGCCTTGCCTACTAACACCAATGAAATAACCAAGATGGATCCATTTCAACTCTTTCCCTGGAACTGACCTCGGTTCCCATTGGACTGAGCTCCTCTATGCAGAGATGGGTACAACCTGGTAGTGCCGGTTCAACCTGCCATGAGCTGGAAAGTCCTCTGTTAATCGCATTATTACACACACCAGGCTTAGTGCAGCAAGCTGGTTTTTGGTCCTGGACGTGAACACCAGCTACATATGCAGCAGCAGCAGCAGCAAGGAGGCTCCGCCCCATGGAATAGGCCATCCTGTGCAGGGCTGTCTTCCTGACAGGCAAGTATTGAAGATCCTGTATGAATTCCAGGCTGGATGATCAAGTGAAGCTTCCTAAGAGACGAGCCCTGCAGGGGATACAATAGATTAGATCATACACCAATGGGGAGCAGAGCATAAAACTTTTCTTTACTTACTCCCTGACCTAGGAGGTTCTTAGTCTCTCTTGGGCTGTGCATGTAACCACTGGCAAGCCTGTAACATGTATCCCTTTGTGCCTGAACCACACAAGATAGGCATCAGTTACCGCTCAACTATGCAGCTTGGCCTGTTAGCTCAACCTGCAGGAAATAGGGTGGCCAGATATGCACATTTTAGAGGACAATTATGAGAAATAGAGTTTGCAGGGCTGCAGTGGCTCCAAGGCAGCCCTGCAACCTGCATCTCTCAAGTGTCCTCTAAAATGTGCGTATCTGGCCACCCTAGCAGGAAAGCAGGCTTTCAGCTCTGGTAGTCTCTGGTTTAATATACCCTGTCAGCAAAGATGGTTGGCCATCACGCAAACAAGTGATGATAATATAGAACATATAAGTTGCAACCAACAAATCACTTACACTTCCAGACTGAACAACCAAAAC
Source organism: Sphenodon punctatus (assembly GCA_003113815.1). Lineage (NCBI taxonomy): Eukaryota > Metazoa > Chordata > Lepidosauria > Sphenodontia > Sphenodontidae > Sphenodon > Sphenodon punctatus. The sequence goes on from QEPC01005108.1 coordinate 2,977,842, forward strand.
CTGTTTTGGCCATAACATCTCATTAGGCTATTTGGAGGACTAGCCAAAAATGTGAATAATATTAACAAACACAAAACCCAGTCTTTGTTTTGGCACTAGTTAGTAGTAATAAACATTAAGGTCCCTGATCCTTGTTTCTATAATGATTTGAGCCATCCCATTGGTGCTGGCTACAGCTTGTGTGTATGTTTAAAGCATGGGTTGAAGTGCCTTGCCAAATTGTTGCTTGGATGTTGATTTCCTTATTAATTCACCTCTGGAGCCTTTATTTCCTATTGGTACTTCACTGGGCATATGCTTTTCTCTAAAATTATTTAGAGATTAACCCTGCATGAGAGCCACTTTTTGCATTTCACTGGGAGTTATTATTATTATTATTATTATTTAATCTGATCAGTTTTGCTTTCTGGCTCCCCTACTCTCTCAGCAGTAATTACTGTTCTCTGAATTCATGGCATAGAAGTAAGCACTTCATCATTACAGAAACAGCTCATAACAAAATTTCTATTGTAACTCTGCTTTGGCAAACTCCCTTTTCCAAATGTTAATAACTGCTTGGGTCCAACGCTGACCTATGCTAGCCTCTTTAATGTAGCAGCTCTGCTCTTGCCAAGATCCCGTCATTCCAAGAGCCAATACTCACCCCCACAAGCCTCCAGCGTCGACGCTCCCAGTCGAACATTGCAAGAACAATAAGGATTTTTAGGGGCATTATGACTGGGTTAGTAAAACACAGCTGCCCCTGAAAGTCCCTCATTTTTCTTGCTGCCTCTCAGTGCCCTCCGGGTCTCAGCGAGTCAAGCGAGTGGACAGACCTGTTTTACTTTGATGTCTGACATTGACACAGCAGTTTCACCAGTCTGACTGACTTCCCAACTTCACAATCAGCAGCAAACATTAGAGAGAGCCTGGCAGTTTTTGAAATGCTTTGTTAAAATCAAGCTTTCCTTTCAAAACAATTACTACAAACTCATTTTTCTGCTTAACACTCCCCACAGAGCAAGTCCCAGACAGCAGCTTGCACTGTGGGCAGGGGGTGGTCAGTTCTGCTCCCGGCTGATCAGTAGGAAGCACATTAGTAGGAAGCGCAGGAATTGCAGCGTTGTCCTATCCCAGCCTATGATGAGCATCACTGAGGCTTCCAGTGGAGTATCTCAGGGCACTGGGACCCTTGGGGCTCTAAGATGATCCAGCCCACAGTGCCAACCTGGACTAAGAGCTCAACCTGTGAAATGGGTCAGTTCTCACTGTACTGGTGCATGATACATCCCACAGTGCAGTGACAAAGGCAGTGTGTCCCTTGTGCCTGACGCACAGATAATATGCAGCTGTTGCGGCCTGGCTTGCTAATTCAGCTGCCAAGAAGCAGGCTTTCAGCTCTGGTAATCTCTGGGCCAATATGCCATGTCAGCAAAGACAGTGACCAACCATCCCACAAACAAACTGATCAGGGCCCCATGAATTCTGCATTACTGCAATCACAACCATTTTTGCAGAATTTTACATTTCTCCCAAGCTGCCTGAGTTCCATGCTTGGAACTACCTCCCTGATCACATACCCTTTGCTCCCCTCCTTTGATCTTCAGATCCCTCCTAGAGTAGAAACCTCTTTCTCCATCAGGCCTTGCCTAGCTCCCTAGCATGAAGGTTGCTGTCTCATGTATGCCTGCAACTTCTCAGCTTCATGAATGCATCCCTGTCCTTCCCTATGTGACTCTCCCCTTGTCCCTCCTCCCCTTGTCCATTCTAGACTGTATGCCCTTTGGGGCAGGGGCCTCTTTCTATAATCATGAGTGTTCAGTGACAGGCACATTGCTGGTGTAATAAATAAATAAAAATAATAAGAGAATAATAAGAGAATACAATAAATAATCAAACAGAAATAGAATGCCTAACAAAATAAATAATAATTAATAATAATTAATTGCCTCTGCCAGCTCAGAATCACAGTCTGAATGGAGTGAGGAAACCAATTATCACAATTCCACCAAGGAAACCCTGCCCTGTAGCTTGCTTAAATAACTAGGCCACACTCAAGAAACAGAACGAAGAACAGAAGAAGGAATAGAATAAATCAACTGAGCTCAGATATTTTGGTGGAGAGAACGGGTTTTCTCCATCATAGGAGGAGTTATTAACAAGGTCATCTCACAGGTGACTACACCTGTGTTACTGCAGCACTCACGCATGCTGTAATCAAAAGATAAACCACCAGGCGCTACCAGAGGGTCAACCACTGCAATCAGTCAGGGGTTGGGAAACACACACATAGGTTCCCAGTAGAGTTAGTCAGTTTGATTTAGTAACACAGGCTGCAGTTTTCCAAAGGGGCCTAAAATAGTCCAAGCCCCTCTTAGGTTCCTGTGAAAACCACCAAGATCAACAAATTCCAGAGTGAATTTTATTATTATTTTTAACAGCAAGGAGAGCAAAGCAATTGGGTCAATGATGTTGAATTTTTAGCGCTTGGATATGGCAAAAAGTCTGGAACTGAGCCTCCAAGGGTGGCACTTTGCACCTTTGCATTTGGGACGACATCTTCCCAAGAGCTCTGCAATCCCAGCTGTGGCTGGGTTTGCACACAACCTCAGTTCCGCAAAGCTCTGCCAACTTCCGTGAGTTCTTGTGATAGTCTACCACCAGCATCAAGAGCTGCTTCACTGGGTGTCTTTAGATGGACCACCCCTGGACCTGCTCAGGGGGTGGCTAGTCCCACATCCCCTATGCGCAGACCTGATAGCACTGGCTTTAAACGGACTTGGCATCTGTTGCGGCCCGCAGTCCACTGACACATCGCCCTCTTTCCCGACACCATAGAGCTGTGGGCAGATCACTCTAGACTGCCACCCTTAGCTCGATGGCATTGCCCGGGGCAACCTGGCAGTCTGAAAACAGAGCTGCAGCGGCCCGTCCATTGAGTAGACAGACCGCTGCTCTGCTCCCGGCCAGTGCTCTAGATTTGGGCAGCCCACTCTGCCGATCAAGAAATCTCTGCTTGTGGTGCTCCAGGATGGTCCAGAGCGCTGCTAGAGGGCTGGCCTCTGCTCCGCCTCACACCTGGGTGTGCCTGCCTTTAAATGTACTGGGTGTGAGGCAGAGCAGAGGTGCGGTCCATGTAAAAGCCCCCACAGACTAGGACAAGGGCTGGGAGCCTCTAGCCTGTGGGTCAAATCCAGCCCAGGGCTGTTTTTCGTTTGGTTTGGTTTTTTAGTTCCTTTCTAATTCCTGGATCTGGTCCATGGATCCAGTCCCCACCCTCAAGCACTGAAAGAGTGAGCTCAGCATGGAAAGGGGTGGAGATGAAGGCATGCACTCCAAGGATGGATCCATAGCATAGATCCATGATATGGGTTTATTCCTTCCTTCCCCTAAACCCCCACCCCAGCCTGTGGAGCTTGACTAATCTACAGAGTAGCCCAATACCTGGAACGCCCTCACCAAACACATAGGGTGAACTCACATGTAACTCTGCTAACTCCAATGTCGGCGGGGCCCCAGAAGCTGTATAATCAGCCCCGGATGATCTGTTGTGTGTGAGTGAGACACTCTGAGTTCCAGCTCCGCTCTAAACTTGGATCTGATGAATACATCAGATCTAAACATCAGATCTGAATTTAAAGTGCGGCTGGAACTCGGAGTGTCTCACTCACACGCAACAGCAATTCGGTGATCATCCAGGGCTGATTATACAGCTTCCAGGGCCCCACAGACATCAGAGTTAGCAGAGTTACATGTGAGTTCACCCATACACACTGCTCCCTCCTTCCCAACCTTCAAATTCCTCCTACAACCCTATCTCTTCTGTCAGGCTTTCCCTAGCTCCTCACCCCCAGAGACTGCTCAGTGATGCTCTTCTACTGTCCTGTCATTCAGGGTCGCCTTCTCTCCTGTAAACAAGCCAAATTATTATTATTATTATTATTATGTATTTATATAGTTCTAGCAATATCCCTGGCACTGAACATTCATTATTAGAGACAGGCCCCCAAAGGGCTTACAATCTAGGAGATGAGGGAGAGGGAAATATAATTATTCATTCATTAATTATTATTATTATTTTAGGACCCAAATGATGATGATGATGATTGATGGTTTTATTTGCAAACTCAGAGGTGACACATAGAACAGTGTTTCCCAAGCTTTTTGCCTGTGAGATCCCATCCTGAAAGTTTAGTATAACCAGGGACCCGATCGGCAACAAAGCCATGCAGAGTACAGCAATCTCAATCAAGACTGAACCCCCTTCCACAGATGGAGCCAGCCCAGTTGGTCTTCCAAGTCACAGCCTGGAAATCTCTGTAACAGGAGTTCCTGGGTCTGTTCATCCCTTTTGAAATCTGACCCTTATATTGGTGCCTAAATGGAAGCTGAGCTTATTCCTTATTCACACCCTTGGGACTAGGATAAGACTATCATAGCTTTGGGGATCATTATTAATTCAGGGACCCATTTTCACTTGCATTTTCCCCATTAGCAGCAATGGGGGAAATGCCGCGAACAGGTCCTAGTTATTGTTCCTATTTATTTATATAGTGCCAACAATGTGCCTGGCACTGAACAGCCACGATTAGAGAGACAGTTCCTGTCCCAAGGGGCTTACAATCTAGAATGGACAAGAGAGGGCAGACAAGGGAGACGACTTCACCATGCTTAAACAGAACAGCCCTGGATCTCGGTCCCCACTCTCCATGCCCTGCACTGGAACCAGTTTCAAACAGGTGTCTTAACATGTTGTCTCCAAAGCAGAGCAAGTCAAACTGGCACGTTTGAGCTGCTTCTCTGTACAGAAAAAGCATCTTGTTTGAGGTTGTGACTGCCCCAAACATGCCATCACCAAGGATACAGCAGGAGAGTCAGAGATCTGGCTTTGCAAGCTATGCACTGGCCTATGTGTAGGTTCAGATTAACAGTTTACACCTTCTCCATTAGGGAATCCTGTTTTTCAGTGGCAGGGAGCAAGTAATCCAAAAGACCTGTTAGAATGGCATAAGATCCCACTCTTTCTTTCATGTTTAAAGAATGCCTTTCAGAGCTTGAAATTCACATTAAGATGTCCTCTAAGGGTGAAAACAGACATGACGTTAACCACCCTTGGTGGTCATTTATGCATGTTTCAGAGTTGCATAGGGCACCAATACAGCCCTGCAACATGCATAAATAACCATGTCTTCAGCCCTGCACTAATTAAAGGATAGAGGGTGCCCCATGCTAAATCATAGCTTGAGGTCCCACACCCAAACATCTGATACTGTATACAGCCCCCACACCTCACCTGCTGCTTCCATCACCTTTTATATGGAGAGATTCCCCTCAGTCCCACCCTGATCCTGGCACAGAGTTGGGGGCAGCAGGGGAGGAGCCAGCAAGCAAGCATCTGATTCAGGGTGGAGAAGGGTGGGGCTGGGAAATTAGTGGTACTAATGCTGCCTCTCTGGCAGCAGTGCCCAAGCAAGGCAGATGCACAAGCACGCACACTCTGAGTGAGTGTCACCCTGAGTTTAAGCATAACCAGCAGAATGGTTAATCTGACCCTGTTTCAGCCCAGGTAAACTCAGCAGCTAGTCTCATAGACCCAATTTCCAGTAATAATACTCTGCCCCTGCCTCTCTCCCTAAAGGAAAATTAGCGGAGGAAAAATACATCAAGACAATCCCCATAGCATGAACAGAGCCCAATCTGCTGCTGTATAATTTCTAGGCATCAGCTATTTCAGTCATGTTGTCTCGTAAAGATCTGTGTACAGAGTGCAGGCCCTGGTCCCTTGTGACCAGCGGGGGTGGGGGTGAGGGGGGAGGAGACATAAAGGGGTAATGCCAACCCTGTACATTATTTTTTTTTTACCCCCTATGTAGAAATCTTGGAATGGTTAAATATTTATTACATTGAACAACCGCACGTAGATCTTAATTTTTCTTATTTAAGAAAAATAACGTTTATTTTTAAAAAAGGTTTCTGACCAAGAATACATTTTTTAAACCAAGGCCTCTCCTTCCATGTCTGGATAGCTGTGCTGTGAAGGCCATAAACTTAAATATGCAAATCTGAGAGTGCTGGGAACATTCTGGCGGCACTCTTGCTCTATAGAATTGATCCTGTTTTAGGGCAAAGGGTGGATTAGATGCCCTTTAAAGTACCAAACCTCTATGAGGCAAATGGAGGCAGAGAGATTTGCCCAAGATTACACAGCAGTTTAGTGTCGGAGCTGGGACGGCAACCTAGAGCCTCCAACGCCCCAGCGTGGCACTTAACCGCAGGTCAACATTAATATCTGGAAATGCTGTCTCCATGCCAGACAGGCTACAGCAGGGGGACAAACCATTCAAAAGAAGTAACACTATTATGAAAAGATTGGGAAATAAAAGCAGGCGTTGCAACTCATTATTTAGGATTAATTTCTCTGTGGTAGAGCCAATACTCTGGGCACTTTTCAAACGCTCCAGAAGGCCTGTCCCTGCTCCTAGGAGCTCCCCGGCTAAATTATTTGTGCATTAACTGTTCCTGTGCAACATTGCAAGCCAAGGCATAGCAGCATGGGGCTAAGTGTGCAATTACTGGAAAAAGTGAAAGCAAGAAAGCAAGGTTCAACAGGTGAGGTCTGGATTTGTTCACAAGAGGTTTGCAAAAGGATTTATCATCCTAGATTCAGGGTGTGATTTTTAACCTTGCAAAAGCCTCACCCCAGTAGAGATGCTCTTAATTCAGATTAAAGTGCCACTTCAGAGCTAAATAATAATCTTGCTTGGCTCTGCAAAGACGCTCAGCGCTGTTTTTATTATTATTATTATCATTATTATCAAGCATTTATATAGCGCCAGCAATGTACCTGGCACTTTACAAAGTAATTGAATAGATATGGTCCCTGCCCTTGGGCTTACAATCTGAGACAAATGGGGGGGTGGGGGGGGAAAAGAGAGATGAAGGAAGGGGAACAGAGGGAGAGATGAGTGTAACATTCACAAGAATGCGAGGTCACAGTTGCACGTGCTTGGCTTAGTTACATCAAGAATGATGGCTGGTTGGTCCATGTGGTGAGGATATGAGTACATAGACCTCAGGTAACAGATTGTACTGGATGGAGGGTATCAGCAGGAGTTAGTTGAGGGGAGCAAGAAGTCAGGGAGGGAAGAGGTGGGTCTTGAGGAGGGATTTGAAGGTACGAAGGGATGGGGTGAGGCGGATGTGGGCAGGGAGGGTGTTCCAGGTGTGGGGGGTAGCTAGGGAGAAGGGACGAAGGCGGTTAGGGGAGCAGGGGAGGCATGGGAGGGCGAGAGAGAGGACAGAGGAGGAGCGGAGTTCACAGAATGGAGTACGGTGGGAAATTAGCGCAGAGAGGTAGGGGAGAGCAAGGTTGTGAAGAGCTTTATAGGTGAAGACTAGGAGCTTGTGCAAGATTTGTTCAGGAAGGGGAGCCAGTGAAGAGAGGAGAGGAGAGGCTGCATGTGGTCGAAGTGACGGACGAGGTGGATGACCCTGGCAGCAGAGTTTGGGACGGAGATTAAGGGGGTGGGGGGGGCAGTGAGAATGCGGTTACAGTAATCGAGGCAAGAGATGACCAAGGCATGAACAAAGGTTTTGGCAGAGGAGACAGAGAGAAAAGAGCGAATCTTAGCAATGTTATAGAGGGAGAAGCGACAGGATTTGGCAACAGAGTCGATGTAGGGTTTAAAAGAAAGGGGTGAGTCAAAGATGAAGCCTAAACTACGGGCTTGGGGGATGGGAATAATGGTGACCCCATCGATGAGGATCGACAGGGAAGAGGGAGAGGAAGGATGAGGGGGGAAGATAAGGAGAGACAGACTGAAGATAAGAGGGGAATAGGGACATTTGAGAGACAGATTGAAGGTAAGAGGGGAATAGGACATGATTCTCTGAGCAAATAATAGGTCATGCAGGCCTGAGTCCCACTGAAGTGAATGATGCTTGTGCCTGTACTAGGTGCTAACATCTGCTTGGAGGATGTGCCACCTGCTTGCAGTCCTAAAGTCAGTTACTGCACGGTAGTCCTACATAAGTTAATGGGACTACGTTGGAGTAAGTGGTTTCAGGACTGTGGCATGTTCGCCCAGGCCTTTGGGAGGGAGGGTGGGTGGGTAGGGAAGGGCGTTTTTAGCTCCCCCACCTACTTTGGTTTATATTGTTTCTTAGTCCTGTTTTAATATTTTATATTATTGATGAGAATTTTACTGGTTTTTATTGTATTTTAATGTTGGAAGCCGCCCCGAGCTGCATGGCAGGAGGGGCGGGGTATAAATTTATGAAAATAAAATAAATAAATAAATAAATAAATTCCCAAACTTTTTGCCTGCTTGACCCCATTTTGAGACTAAAATTTTTATTACTCTGCGACCCCAGATAACAAAGCCATGTAAAACCATTGGTGTCTGTGATCTCTATTTGCAGATAGCATGACTCCACTTAGGGTCCCAAATAATAATTTGGGAACCTCTGCATAATGATCTAAATCAAATCTGTCCCTTAATCCATGCTGCCTAATGCATATAAAATTCACACCCTCCAGTTAACACAGAATAAGCTGATACACTTAAGAACATAAGAAGTGTCATACTGGGTAAGACCAATGGTCCATCAACCCAGCACCTCTCTTCGACAGTGGCCAAACTCGGTCGCTTGAAAGAAGTATCCAACGGGTTACTATGGGGCGACCCATTTCTTCTTGTTCAGTCTCAGCTTCTGAAGGTAAGAGATTACATTCCCCAAACCTACCTGGCTAATAGCTGCTAATAATGGAACTATCCTCCAGAAACTTATCCAATCCTTTTTTAAACCCAGCAATACCAATGGCCTTGACCACATCTTCTGGCAACAAATTACACAACTTAATGGTGTGTTGAGTGAAAATGTTCCTTTATTTGTTTTAAATCTGCTACCTTTAGTTTCAGGGAGTGTCCCCTAGTTCTAGTACTATTTGTGAGGGTAAATAACTGTTCCCTATTAACCTGATCCACACCACTCATGATTTTATAAACTTCTATCATATTCCCTCTCGGTCATCTCTTCTCCAAGCTGAAGAGTCCCAACCTAGCCAGCCTCTCTTCATAGGGAAGCCGTTCCATACCCCTTATTTTTGTTACCCTTCTCTGTACCTTTTCTATTTCAACTACATCTTTTTTGAGATGGGGCAACAAGAACTGCACACAATATTCAAGATGCGGTCGCACCACAGATTTATATAGTGGCATTATGATATTTTCCGTTTTATTCTCTATTCCCTTACGAATAATGCCTAACATTCTGTTTGTTTTTCTGATGGCTGTCACACACTGAGCTGAGGATTTCAATGTATTGTCCACAGTGACTCCAAGGTCCTTTCCCTAAATGATAACTCCTAATTTAGAACACAGCACTGCGTACATACAGTTTGGATTGTTTTTCCCTATGTGCATCACTTTGCACTTGTCAATATTAAATCTCATCTGCCATACAGGCCCTTTTCAAATGGGCCGTGGTGGATGGGGGGATGGGTGTGCGTCCATGGTGGGTGGAGGTGGGTGTCCGCCTGTTCCCATGGGCACACACCCATCTCCTCCCACAGCACAACCGGCATTGGAGCTCGTTCCTCCGTACATAGGTGAAGGAGGGTGGAGATGGGTGAAGCGCACACGCACCCCCACAGGCGTCGTTCCTACAAGCACCCACCCATCTCCCTTGCACCTGCCGTGGCGTTCGCACGGTTGCCCCCCCCCTGTACACATGTGCGGGGGGGGGGGCGCCTGTGTGGAAAGGCCCTTAGGTACTCAGTCATGCAAGATCCTCCTGCAGTTTTTCACACTCCACTTGTGTTTTAACTACCTTGAATAACTTTATGTCATCTGCAAATTAGATCACCTCACTCCTTACTCCTTTTTCCAGAAATAATGAATACATTAAGCAACATCGGTCCTAGCACAAATCCCTGGGGCACTCCACTATGTACTTCTCTCCAGTGTGAAAATAGACCATTTAGTCCTACTCTTTGCTATTCTTTAACCAGTTGCCAATCCACAATTGGACACTGCCTCCAATCCCATGACTTTTTAATTTTCTTAAAAGTCTCTCATGAGGGACCTTATCAAATGTTTTCTGAAAATCCAGATATTATCAACCCTCTCAACCTTCCGCCTGCACATCCAAATAACCGGATCGCAGTCAGAGTGTCTAACACCCTGTTTGGGCAAGCACATGCTTACCTGTGACATTAAGCAGAGGATTAGTCCCTTATGGTGAAGCATGTTTTTATGGTTGCCTTTGTTGCATTAAAAATCCCAGCTCAGTAAAAGGGAAAGAGGGTTTTAGAATGTGACTGAAAAATGCTATCAACACGTGTTTCAAGACGGGCCCACTCATGCCCAAGCAGATCCATGACTGGGTGCCGCCCATGTAACTCCCATGGCGTGTGCGCGTGTGCACTCCCGCGAAACACGCATGCACACCCACTTCCACCCATCACCCACTTACAGAGCAATTACCCAAAGCGGTGNGGGGGGGGGGGGGGGGGGAGAATGCAGGGGGGACTGGTGTGCACTGCCCCCCCTGCACGGCCCACGTTGCTGCATGCACACCAATCCCCCCCTGCACCTGTGGCTGGTATAAAAAAGGCCCACGTTGCTGGGCCGCATTGGCACCCTATGTAGCCCTTCAACATGCATGATGGGTGGGTAATGGGTGTGTGATGGGTGGGGAGGCGCTTGTCTAAAAACACCCAATGTCTCATGTCAGTTTTATCTTGCCAAGATAAAAAGTGAACTACCATCAAAAAGGTACCATATGCAACGTAGATGACCAGATCCTTATAGGATATAAATTAGAAGAGCACACCAAGTTATGCTGATTTACACTAAGGCCACATTCCAATAACCAGAATATTTTGGGTACCTTCTGGTATCTGAACTGGTTTTCGATCAGGTGCCCAAAATACTGACAACCAGTATACTGAAATATCAAAATACTGACCATCAGCTTACCAAAACCCCAGTTTTGTACTGATTTCATCTCTGATTTTGGGAGAAAATTCCAGATTTTGGTATACTGGTTGTCGGTATTTTGACATTCCAATATACCAGTTGTCGGCATTTCGAGTACTTGAATGGTATTCAGGCAGAGATTCAGGTACCCAAAATGGTATTCGGAAATGCAGTTACTACCCGGGGGTACCAAAATCAGGTACCAGTTTCAGCTCTAATGTACTCCTGAAAAATCAGGAGTACATACTCCCCTTTGGTTTGTATTTGAAAGTCACTGTTTGGGTGAAAACATCAGTGTGAGATGGCAACTATGGTTCAGTGATCCTTACTTCTCATCTAGGGGGGGGAGATTGTCCAAGTACTACTTCAGTTTACACTTTTCGGCTGAACCCTACTGAAGTGGAGTAGTTAAATCAAAGAAGTGACTGGTTTATCTCTGTTCATCGGAACGTGGCCTATCTGAGGAAGAGGCTTCTTCAGGAATTGCAGTGTTGTGCACAAAGACCCTAATGGGGCCCCTGCTAGTGGTGCCCACAGGTACTCACACCTTGGTGAGGCCCATACTAACAAAGGGCCCATGTGTGGCTACACCTGGATCTCTCTCTTTAATTACAGAATTTTTCTGCTTCTGCTGAATTCAATAAGAGTTTTACCCTTGTTTAAAGAGTTGGCGTAGCCAAGGGGATAAGCTGTTGGACTTGGACCTGAGACACTACCGTTTAAACTTTTAGCCATGAATTCACTGGGCAAGTGACTATCTTTCAGCCTTAGTTCTCCATCTGTAAAATGGGAATAATAATGTCCTACCTCACAGGGCTGTTGTGAGGATGAGCTAGTGCTAATGCTAACTTTAACAGCAGCAGAATCAAAGTGGATAACCCTGGAGAAGGTCTACAATCAACCCTACCAAGGGTTACCAGCTCTTGCTGGGCTTTCTCCTGGCAGGGGCAGGGCAAAGCTGCTGACGTACATTTTCTGACACAACCCTGCCCCTTATAGGGTGTTGTGATATCACGATGGTCTGCAGGGGCAGGGGCATGTCAGACAGGGGGTGGGAAAGCCAGTGGGGCCTGTTCCCTTTTCTGATGCTGCTGCCCCTGAAAGCCACAATTTCTCCAAGTTAGTGGGGGTGCCCCTGGCTCACCCAGAGAAACTGGGACTTGCCCTGGAATCTGGAGATTTTGGATTAAGCCTGAAACAAATAGTGGATTTTCCATTCATGGATATTACTCACATTTTTGGGTAGCTTTCCGAATAATAACCCCAACCCAAACCATTATTCACACATCCATTTTGGTAATTTCATTCTGGTACTATCATATATGGACAACAGTCAAAACAAAGTAAATGAAATACCAAAATGACTGAAATAAACAAAATGAAATAAAATGAATGAAAAACCAAAATGAAATATCCAGAACAGCGACCTGATTAAACTAATTGTCAATATCCATTTTTGCTGGAAACTAAACAAACTTGGCACATTTGAGATATGTTTGTTTTGCTGGATACTCGTTTCAGTTCTACAGTGGATCAATCCTGGAGTCTCTGGGCAAAGCTCACATTGCTAACCCCTAGGAGATCCCATGATGAAGGGTCATTTCTGGGGACAAAATTCTCCGGAAATGCTCTCTAGCCAGGGGGATGTGATTATTACCCAAGGGTAAATGCATTCATGGACACAATAATAAGAAAATGGCCGCAAAAAAAGCCCATTTGGAATTCATGAGTGTCTTCTGAGAGAGGTTGGCCTGGCCAGGCACCCATCCAGAAATCAGTACTTTACGGTATTTGTCCTCTGGAAGAACAGGTTATCCGTTACGAATAAAGCTTTGTCATTATGATTGGGCTGATCATCCTCTTCAGACTGATATCCTACATCGCCACGGAAACCTTAAGCTAGCAAGCCCCTCGAGTTCAAACAAAACCAACAGAACTTCATGGCTCTGCTCTGTGCCAGCCCACGATAAAGCAGAAACGCAGCTATGCCAGATGTGCAGGAGGACGGGGAGAGGCTCATAGCAATCAATGCCTTGCAGGCAAGTGGAAGTTATTCACTAATCGCTACACAACAAAGGCAGATGTTTAAAGAGAGGCTGATGACAAGTCTTGAAGTTAAACCTGGTCGCTTTGGTGTTATTTGGAGTAGAGGATTTCCTTATGCTACACATACCAACCTGCTGCTCTTTCTGGGACCATTCTTGGAAGGGAGGCCATTGGGAAGCTGGCTTCCCCCCCATTCACTGCCAGAAATGGCAACATCCAGTGCTTAAATTGTTTAGTTGTTGGTGGTGTTTTTTGTTTGTGTTTTTTAAAAAAGTGCCAGGGCTCAAAGTCTGCCCTGTAAGTCCTAACACGTGACCCTAGATTCATGTGGGGTATTCTGAGGTATCAGAGGAGCTGTTCTGCTAAGTCCTACCTCTCCACCAGCTCCTGTTCCCACCACTTCTTTGTCAGCCCTTGCTCAGGGTCCAGGAAGGATAAAATTTGATGGAAGCTGAGGATCGTGATTCCACCACCTCTGATCAGCTGCTCGGTGGCCAAGCATCCTCACTGCCAAACAGCTGCTACATTGCAATAGAGCCCTGGGGCTGGGGCTGAAGCTGGTGCTTCTGAATCCAGCTGTAAGTGGGATCTTGCAGAATAGCAGCAGTGGCAGGGTCCGGAAGAGGTGCCAGGGCTGCACCCTGGTATGAAAAGAGGTGCCATGTCTGAACTGGCAAGACTCGGCACAATCATTCCAGCAACATAGAAAATAGACAACTGTCTTCCTTCCTTCCTGCCTAGATCCAGCCCTGAACCCGTAATTATGGTAGTAACTAGGGCTAAAATGAGATTTTGTCAAAACAGGAAATCTCATCGAAATCCCAGTTCCTAATACCATCTTGGTCAAATTGAGGACTTCTTGGTACTCAGTAATGTTTCGACCAACATTTTGTTTCTCGATTTATCGACTTTCCGCTTACTGCTTTGACGTTTACCGCTCTGCTATTTACCACTTTGCCATCCATTTCAAATTCCAAGAGGTAATACCGAGGCAATACCGCATTTCTTGCACTCCATTTTCCCTTGTACTTCCTTGTCACTCATTGGTTGGTACGCAGGTTCCTTTACTAATCTGTAATCCAGTTGCAGATTGGTCAAAGCAAAGGGAACAACATAGAACAATTCTGATTGGAGGCACTAGAGGGAGGTTAAGGGGTGGGCTATTTGCACAGTGATTGGCTCAGAAATGTGGAAACAACAAACCTGGGAGTAAAACAGTACCCTCAGCAACACGGTAAATGGTAAACGATTGTACACAGTACGCGGTAAATGGTAAGCAGAAATTCGGTAAATTAGGCCGGTATCTTGTGGTATTGCGAGAATCTAGAAACTGCACCGGTATCAGGAAACAGTTAGAAGATCAATCCCAGTTCCCGGTATGGCCAAATTTCTCAGAAGCAGCAATGTAGCTTTTCAGCCCTAGTAGAAACGGTTACACATAGATGCTGACTAGGTGGCAACACTACAGCATGAGCTTCCACCAGGAGCCAGCTGGCAGGGCTCAGCCTCCTCCCTACCCCTGAATAGAGCCTGAGGACCGAGAGACAAGTTCTTCGTGGGGCCACTGGGGCACGGGGAATGGATGGGCAGGCACACAACCCCCCTTCCCCTTTCTGCTCTGCATGGCACACCTGGACCCTGTTCGGTGCCTGTTTCAAGATGGAGGGCCTGCTGCCAGGCTGTGGAAATTTGGCTGCATGGCTCTTGGTATTTAGTCCATAAGGCCACAATTCTGAAGCTGCTTGCCTTGATTGGCTTCAGTTAGTTTATTCCAGAGGAAGCAGTTTGAGGACTGCAGCTCAAAGCCGGGGATAGCACATGGGTGTTGTGTGAAAGGCTGTGCCATGCAAGCAAACTCCTTCACACAGCACCTGGGGCTTTCCTCTGGGCTCAAAGGGTTTTGTGAATGGGCCTTTAGTGTTTTTCTGAAAGCAAAAGCTCCAGGAGACATGTTATTTTGTGTTAATCTCAGCTGTTTTTTCTTAAAGAAAATACAGGCCGTGACCACAAACATCTTACTCCAGAGCAATTACACATGATACTCTGCGTTACTCTGGAGGAAGAGGTTTGTGCATCGCAGGCCAAGTTTCTAGCTTTCTTAGATGTTAGTGAAGGCTTTAAATGTGCTTGACTCGAAAACAGAAATGTAAAGAAGCTAGAACATGCTGCAGGTTAATTCCAAGAAATCTCAGATGATGGTTATTGGTTGGAAGCGTAAGGTGTATCAGTGGACTTTTGGTGATGAGTTTTTACTCCAGGTAGACAATTATGTCTATCTTGGTTTGAATTTCTCCAATAACCTGAAATGGGATAGGCATGTGAAAGAGTTGGCACTAAAAGCATCAGTTGCATCTAGAGGCATCATAAAGTTTGTTGCTGGGACTTTAGAGGCTCCAATTTCTCAAGCCTTTAAAGTATGTGAGGCTAAAATCAAAAGCCTGGTTACATATGGGGCAGAGATATTTGATGGATCCTGCTGCGCTAAGCTTGAAGTTGTGCAAAATAAGTTCTTGCGTAGTATCCTGGGACTTCCACAAGCAGTCCCAAGATCAGTTCTTAGGGCAGAAACCGGAGTATGCTCTATTTTGAATCAGATTAAAAATAAAGAGCTTGTGTTATTGTGCAAAACTTTGCACCCGGGAGGCTTCGTGTTTGACATCTCTCTGCTTACAAGAACAGCTAGAGCAGGAACAGAGTCCCCTGTATTCGTGGGTAAGCAAGATCTTGCAACAGCTGAGAAGTATAGGGCTATCCATGGAATACTTACTTACTCAAGTCCGGGTTAGTATAGGAAATATCATTAAATCCAGGGTGACAGATATTGGAAAGCAAGAAGACATTGCTGCTTTGAGGGATTGGAAAGTCGCACGCAATTACTGTCGAATTAAGCAAATACATGGTTTTGAGTCCTATTTGGACTGGCTATCCAAATGTTGTATACGTAGAGCATATACACAAGTATGTATGCAGCTAGTCAAATCTGCTATTATGCAAGGAAAATATATAAAACAGCCTTATGCAAACCGTAATTGTTTATGTAGTGATACTCACCTGGAGGATGTTTATCATATTATTTTTCACTGTCCTCTGTATGAAGAGCTCAGGCAGGCTTGGTTATTACCCCTGTGGCAAGAGTATCCATATTTATATCTGCCTGACTATCGTCGATTAGAGCAAATACTCACTACAAAGGATAAGGAAGTGGCATGTGCGGTCGCCACCTTTGCTTACTTGGCCACCCAAAAAAGGGAGGCACTTAGTGCAAGTGATGAAGATAACTTATGAGGATAATTGCATTACGGTCGGCTATTGTGGTCTTCTATTCGTGGAAATGGGGGAAGGTGGGTGCACAATAATTGGAATCCTTGTTTAAATGGCATTTGTAGTTTATTGGGGGGGTTAGTCTCAGTACTATAATTTCAGAGGACAAGCTTGGCCATGGTACCCCCTCGTAGAAGAGCAAGGCAGTAATTTCCTAGTTCTTGGTGGTCTTGTTTGTGTAATTCTTGTGCAGGGAGTGTGTATAATATAATTCCTCAAAATTTTTGGAATATTTCTGGATTATTATGATCGCTGGATTTTGTGATATTTTATTATATTATATTGTATGATATTATTTTTATATACTGTATATGTTTTGTGAATATGGCTATGGCGAAAGCTAGCTGAATAAATTTGAATTTGAATTTGTATTTATTTTAAATGCATGCTAATCTTGTGATTTTGGGGGCCAGGCTAGTTTTTTGAATACTTGGGATTTGAAACTCTGCTGACTCCTTGCTCATTCTCTCTGTTGCAGGGTACAGTTTGTTAATGAAAGCGTATGTTCCTCTGAAAAGGATCTAATCCCTCTGAGAGTGTGTGTTACATTGGCCACAATCCTCAAACCACTTACTCTAGAGTAACCCACAGGGCTTCAATGGAGTGCTGATTGTGGCCATTAAGTAATAAATTGTTCCAAAGGAGTGTGTGTGGTTTGAAGGAAGGAATGGAGCAACAGCAAAGCGCCCTTGCAGTGTACACAGGAGCCTGGCTTGCCTTGCGTGGTTCAGAATCAACAGCATTTTCCATTAAAGTTGTCTGGAAATTTTCAAACAAAAAAAGGTGGGAATTAGCCTTTGTAAAACGTCAAACTTTTTTGATTAAAATGATGGATTCCAGAATATGGCCGTTTTTACACGGGCTGTGGCACGGGGGAGTCCGTGTGCACCGCGGTCCGTGTGCGCTATGTGGGGGGAGTGTAGACGGGTGCACAACCACCCCGCAGCATCCCCTCGCACGGAGGCACCTCTGTTTTTTCCAGTGCTTCCATGCGTGGGGATGCATGTGCGCAGCAGCACACGTACACAGACGCTCAGGATATTGGCTGTTTTCACATGGACGGCCCCACCCACTGCTCGGTGTTCCGGCGGGTGCGCGGTGGGGAGGCTGTCCGTGGAAATGGGCCAGCAGGGAGGGAGGAAGGGGGGATGGGGGTGCGTCTGTGTGAACACCGCGGGCGGTGGATGTTTGTGCATGTGTGCTCCTGGCGCACACCCACCTCCACCCATCAGGAAAACCAGAGGTATCCACTGCGGCAGTACACCCATCCCCCCCCCCCCGTCCATGTGAAAACAGCTTACACGGGCGGCACCCACACATGAACACCCAGATTTCTGGGTGTTCAGGTGCTGCCCATGTAAAAAGGGCCTATGTTTTAGGAGTTTGGGGGGGTGGGGAATAGTGACAAGTTGGAAGTTTTCAGTTAGATTTTTGGCTTTAGAAACAGAAAATTCTCTGTAGCAGGATGAAAATGTACAATTTTCAGGTCATTTCAGTGGTGGAAAATTGAGGGGTTTTTTCAGGTGTTGGTACGTTTCTATGAGCAAAAGGTTTCATCAGCTGAAAATTTCAACTTACTAATCGCAAGCAAAAATGCTTTGGGGGAAAAAAGGAAGCATTTTAAAATACCAAAAACGTGTCTCTCTTGAAAGCTCTGGAGCTAAAAATGTTAGTTTTGTTTTGAATTCTTTAACTGCAACCCACAAACGCCTTACTCCAAAGTAAGTACTTACTCTAGAGTAAGTGGTTTGTGGACTGCAGCCCTTTTCTCATAATTTCCCTCCTCCATATTTGCTTTCTGTAAAGCTCACAGTGTGGAAGCAGAGGTTTGGAAACCCAAGTTATTTTTTAGGGGAAGGTAGATTCAGGGCCTGCCTGTTAACCTTGACAGCATCTCTTTGAGACTTGCAAGGTTTGGATAATCAAACACATTACAGTGATTTTCCATGATGCCTAAAAACAATGCAAGAGTTCAAATAGTAACTTTTCGTATGCTTCTAACCCGCTGCGATGACCTCACCCTTATTTATGTGCAGGGGGCATTCACGGGCTAAAAGGACAGAACAAGGAGACCACAGCACCTGAGTGACTCAAATTACATTGAAGAAACCAATTCATTAGAATATAAGCTTAGAGGAGCCTTTTCTAGAGGCCATTATCTTGCACCTTTCCTTGAGTGGGAGGCAAAGACCTAGAAAGACCATTAACACATCCATTAGACATAGTGACTTCCCTGTTCAACAGAGTGCTCTCTAACGACCCCTGCGTGAAATACTGCCCTGGAACTATTCCCACTGTAGGGGTTCTCTCCTTAGTCCTTACTAGTGTTGGGGGATTGCCAGCCAAAAAGTTTGCAAATCAAGAGTCTTGTTCCCAACAGAAAAGCCTGTAGCCAAAAGGGTACGGTGAGGTTGGGCGGAATCAGCCATTCCCTCCTAATGTTTGCCCTCCTCTAGGTCTCTTCTAACAAGCAACTAATACATTTCCTGAAGCAGAGGCTCCTAAACTATGGTTTGGGACTAGAATTGCCACCTCTCTTGGGGAGAAAACCTGGAGAGGTCCGGCCAGTGCCAAAGGGAGCAGGGCTAAGAAGTTGTCATTAGGGCTGATGCGGCAGCAGCTTTTACCGCGCCGCGATTCCGTTCCGCCATTTCGGAACTGCCCGCGCCACACCGCGACTTTTCTGCGGATATTCCGCTAATTCCGCCGGAATTCTGCAAATCGTGGAATTGCGGAAAAATTGCAGAAACATTGCGGAAATCGCGGAAAACCGCTATTCTTTGGCGCTGGCGGAATTGCGGAAATAGCGAAAATGTCATGTTTCCACGATTCCACTAAGTTGCGGAATTAAATAAGCGGAACCGCGGAATGAAACCGCGGAATGAAAGCCTCTGCCATGCCGTTCCACTAATTGCGGAAACACTGTTTCGGCCGGAAATAGCTACCGCTGCGATATTCCGCTACAGCCCTAGTTGTCATGACTCTTTCTGACATAACCTCACCCCTTGACGTCATGACACTCCGCAAGGGATGGGGCCACAGTGGAAAAGGGACAGGGCAAAGAGGATGTCACACCCCTTTCTCATGTAACCCCACCCTTGAGGAGCACTGTGATGTCACTGCATTCGATAGGGCCAGGGCCACATCTGAATGGGGGCAGAAAGTCCTTATGGCCTGCCCCCAGTCTGATGTGGCCGCCCGCTGCTGCCCCCGGAAGCTCAAATCGCCCCGGGGGCTTCTGCGGGCGCTGGCCTCCATTCCCCCTGCAGGGTTCTGGTGTGAAGCTAGCCAACACGTTTGGATTTCACGCACGTTCCTTTAAGGAGCGGGGGTGGGAGGGTGAGCCAAGACAGCCCTGCTCAATCTGGGAGATGCTCTGGCAATTTGGCTAGCACAGGCCGTTCAGATAGACAGCAGTTCCAGGTTTGCCTGTTGCGCCGGGTTTGGCTGGCTTGCTCCATGAGCTGTGTTCCTGGATTTTCCAGGGCACCCCATGCAGGGCTGCCCTGACGCAGCCACAGCCTGCTCCATGTTGAACATCTGGCGGGTACTCCTCAGACAGACAGGTAAACCTGGGGGTAACAAGGGTTTGCATGGGCAGATGTGGAGCTGATATCTTGTACACCCATTGTGATGTCACAATCATTTCTTGCTACTCTTTTCTCAATTACATTTCTGTGTGTGAAAACTAAAAAGATATTCCTTACACATAATAAATGAGGTTCTACATAACTGGTATTAATAATGGGGGCACATAATGTGTAGGACATACTTTTTGGAGCATGGTGTATAGTAGAGCAAGAAACTAACAAGGCGGAATCTTGGGGTTAAAAAAGGTTGTTGTTTTTTTTAAAAAGTATGACATACTTTATGATCAGCTCCTGAAACAAAAAATGTGTTATGAACTAAGTACTGGGCAAACTTTACAAATGTGTCCAGTGCAAATTGGCGTGCAACTCTTCATTCTCTCCTTGGAGTGTCACTGGAAAGTTCCCCACAGGCTCAGCAAATGACCAGCACAATGATGCTTATGATCTCAGCAGCTGAGCATCCATCATTGCGTTAACAGAGCTAAACTTGTCCGATGTTCAGTAACCCCCAACTGGCTGGCTGGTATCTCAAGCTGCAGTGAGCAGCTCCTTGACTGGATATGGGGCGCCTTTAAATGTCTAAATGAGTCACTGCCTTTAGTAGTGGGGAGAGTCTGGTTCATTTGTGGGATGAACAATGAGAAGCGAAGGCTAATGATTGCTCTCAACTGCAAATGAGCTCCGAGTCTAGTGGTATGTTTGGGATCATACAAATTACCTTTGGAGGATATGGTGTCCCTAAGGAAAGAATGAGCTCTATTCCTTCGGCCCTACAACCAAGTTTGAATGTCAAATGCTGTTGGAGTAGAGATTAATAAGGAAGAGAAGAGAAAGCCAAAAGGCCTGACAGTGGGCTAGATTGGTCACTCCTGTGAATACTTGTGTTTTCAATCAATTCCCAGGCCCCAAAGATCTGGGATAAGGCAGAAATTCAGCTTCCCTTATGTAACAGCTCCGTCTATCAAGGTTGTAGAGAAAATGTGAGTCAAGTTTCAAATAAAGACAGACCAATTCAAAATGAAAATAAAATTAGTTTTAAATCTTGTGATTTTTTTTTATGCCAAGCTCATGATTTGATTTGGGGGGAGGGGCAAGGGACACTTGCTCACTGTTTTTGGATGCTTCCCATCGGGATGGGCACTGATGGTAACTAGGACTGAACATATGATACACTGGGTCCCTCTTTTACAGATGGCCCCAGATTAGGACAAAAACAAATAGCAGATTTTCTGTGTGAATATTGCTTGTATTTTTGGATAGCCTTCCCAATGTCTGAATAATATTTGCAAGTGAAGCAATTATTTGCATATTTGTTTATTTCAGTATTTCATTTTGGTTCTCTCAGTCATTTGGTATCTTGGTTACTTTGTTTTGGCACTATTAGTACTGTCGTACATGTGTGACAGCCAAAACAAATTAACCAAAATACCCAAATAAATGAAAAAGCTGAAAGAAAATATCCAAAACAGATACCCAACAAAACAGAATTTGATGAACGTATTTGTTCTGACAAATGTTTGCTTCAGCTCTAGCCCTGATTCTCCCAAACCCATCAGCAACACGTGCTTCATTTTCATCAGGTAAGAAAGGTCCAGGCTAGAGAGAGGCTACGCTGGCTGTCACAGAAGAGGAATGGTTGCCACCGATTATCATCGGTCAAAGTGCTGAGAAATACAAAAGTGCTATCAACAGGCAGACACGGTGCCAACTGGACGCGGTTTTGAGCAATCTCTGGTATGAAACCAAGGAGCAAGAGAGGAGATTATGGAATTTTCAAAAGAGCCTTAGATGCCCAACTTCAGGGCGTGAAAGTGCTTTGCTCCCAACAGTGCTGGATCCAGGGAAGTTGAGGCCCTGTGCAAAATGGTGGTGTACCTAACATAAGAACGTTTGACAGACTACACTGACTCACCCTCTAGAAAAAGGGAAATGTTACTGTAATTAATTCTGATGTCCAGTCAAACATACCATCCCCTTCAGAGGCCTGGGCTCCCTGCATGGTAGGCCTGTAAGGCCCTTTTCAAATGGACGCCTCCCCCGCCCACGTGTGCGGGAGCCCATTTGAATGATGACCATGCGGGGGGGGGGGTGTACTCCCGTGCTCCACCCATCACCCATGCACGGAGCAATGGGCGCCAATGCCAGATACTCTGTGTGTGGAGGTGGGGGTCCATGGGAACGCACCCCCACCCCACCATGCCCACCCATCCCCCCACGCACCCATGACTTTTTGAAAGTAAAGCACGTACGGTCACTTCTAGCGTACCCAAGGCCCCAAATACTAGAGTCCCCTCCTGAATTGCTGCAGGCCCTTCACAGGGTGTGGCCCACTGCAATAGAACTTTATTTACTTGTATTGTGTTTTAGGCAGGGACTTGTTGTGTTCACTGCATTTCCTCCACTGTGGCAATGGGGAGAACAGTGAACACAGGTTCCTCACTGCTTCTCAGGTTCACATGGACCCCTCCCAATCACATTGAGCTCTGTGAAATCACGCAGTCTGCACTTGCCTGGATCTGGTCTTGCTTGCTTGAGGTAGCTCCAGCCTCTTCACCGAGGCTGCTGTGGGTGGTGGCTCCGTTCTCACAATAGATTTGCTGTGAGAGAGCCATAAGCATGAGGAGTTGCTCCAGATCTGGCACGCAGCAAGAGCGAGTCCATGAACACACAAATGCAGGGCTGGAAAGGCAGCTACATGGCCAACGAAACTCGCTAAAGCAGCTCATGATCACACAAGAACTAAACTGAACCCTCTCCCCCAGCACTCAACAGGGCCTAACCAGTGCACTGTCTGCTCAAATCCCTGGGGCTCAGGCTGCTCTGGGCTTCCCAGTCAAGGCCCCACCTCTTCTGGAACACCATGACATCACGGAGGCAGGGTCACGTGAGAAAGAGGGTGGGAGAATGCCTTTGTGGCCTGCCCTGCTTTCTGGTGTGGCACTGCCCTTATGAACGGCCAAGATGTCACAACGCTCTGTAGGGAGTGGGGCAATGTCAGAAATGGATTCAGGCAGGCTCTTAACTCTACCTTTTCTGATGTGGGCTTGTCCTTTACAGGGTATTGCGACATCATGTTGCAGTGGAACACAGGTCTCTGACTGTATCTCAGGACAATTCACACAGAGAGTTCAGACCGGCTCCTACATTCTGGGGTAGCTATATCCCTGCAAACATGTGGTGACAGCTTAGTTACTCCAGATTCAATCAAGGTGTAGCCTGGGGAAAATTAAGTTTATAATGCAAAAATACCTTCCAAGGTTTGAAAATGATGGTGTATCATATGAATGCCTATTTCAAAATCATTGCCCTGGGGCAGCTCTCTCATGAGAACAAAGCTGTAGGCTCCTTTGCAAAATCACTCCATGATTTACCAATGAGGGGTTTTTTTAAAATCCCCCATCCAGGAGGTTAGTTATTAATTAATTATTATTATTATTATTAGCAAGCATTTATATAGTGCCAGCAATATACCTGGCACTTTACAAAGTAATTGAATAGACACCGTCCCTGCCCTAGGGCTTACAATCTGAGAGTGGGGGGTGGGGAAACGAAGGAAGAGGAACAGAGGGAGAGACGAGGAGTGTAACGTTCACGAAGATGCGAGGTCCCAGGTGCACACATTTGGCTTGGTTACATCAGGAATGATGGCTGGTTGGTCCGTGTGGTGAGGATATGAGTACACAGACCTCAGGTAACAGATCGTACTGGATGGAGGGTATCAGCAGGAGTTAGGTGAGGGGAGTGAGTCGTCGGGGAGGGCAGAGCGGAAGAGGTGGGTCTTGAGTAGGGATTTGAAGGTACAAAGGGAGGGGGCGAGGTGGATGTGGGCAGGGAGGGAGTTCCAGGCGTGGGGGGAAGCTAGGGAGAAGGAACGAAGGCAGTTAGGGAAGCAAGGGAGACGTGGGAGGGCAAGAGAGGGGACAGACGAGGAGCGGAGTTCACAGACTGGAGTATGGAGGGACTTTGCAAAGCAGTCTGAGCTACTCAGAAGAAAACGCCAAGTATTATTGTCAGCACTGAGGACCCGTCATATGACAGGGTGACCGTGTAATCAATAGTTCATGTCAGTTCTGCTTATTTGCATTCACATTCCTCTTGCCGAGTATTCCTCTTGCTGTACTTTGCCAGTTCCTAGCACAGTTATTCCAAACTTGTAGCAACAGCAAGAAAATAAAATCCTGCTCAGCAAAAGGAAATGAAACTAGGGAAATCAAGCACCAGGGGTGGGGGGTGGATCCTCTTCTGAGACAGGTCTGTACTCAACTCTTGGGCTACTTAATATGGACAGGTATTGGAGTTGCACTGAGGCCGATGAGGCTGGGGGTGGGCAGTCTCTGGTGCAGCTGCATCCATCCCCTGCTGTCTCAGGGCCCATTCCAACCGAACTATGCTCTTACTTGAACGGGCAAATATAGAATGTGCTGGCTTTAGCGGAAATGGCTCAGCCTAACTAACCCTGAATTGGGTGAGCCATTCCCTGGAGGTTCATTAGCAATTAGACTCCTAGTGAGAAAGATCTGGAAGGGTTCTCAAGGATCATCTATTGTCCAGAATGGGGAACCTCTTACCCTCCAAAGCCCCCTTTGAAAATTAGCATTGTGGGCCAGACAGAAGTTATGGGGGGAGGGAGGGAGGGATTAAGCAGGTGTGCTCGGGATGGCAGAAAGAAGGTGATGATCCAGATCATGGATCTGCCCCCCCGGATCCATCCTCTATTGTTGCGTGCATGCTTTCATCTCTGCTCCTTTCTCTATGAGCTCACTCCTCGAGCAAGGGTGTAATTATAATAGGGGCAGGTGGTACGGCTACACTTGGGGGGGGGGGGGAGGGGAGGTCCACATTCCCTGGTGGAGCTGTGTTCCCTGTTGCTAGGAGGTAAGGTAGGAGGTACTATTCCATCGTTTGCATCAAAGCCCATTCCTACCTAGCCACGCCCCTGTCCGCCAGTGTTTGAGGGTAGGGGCTGGATCCCCAAGCAAGATACAGGAATTAGAAAGGGGCCAAATGAAAACCAGCCACAGAACAGGGAATCCCCATTCTGGATTTAGTTCAACCCTTGCAATGAAGCAGGATTTCTTGTTCCCAAACCATCCCAGCTGATGAAGCCAATGAGCAGAAGATCACATCCCATTATAAAATCAAATTGAAGTGTGCCACAAGCAAAGTAGGTGCTGGTGCTTGCACTGTAAGCAGGGGGTGCTCATTCCAATCAGCGAGGAGCAGGAGTCACTGGGATGGCCTCAAGCCCAGCCTTCTGGAAATGGAACTAAGAGGTCTGTGCAAGTTTCTGAGTGTCAGCCCTCCCTCCCGGCAACAGGGCCAGCAGGACCACAATGGCCGATAAGAGACCAGCAGCCAATAAAGGATTAGACTGGCTGACCATTACTACTCAGCTTCTGCACATGGGCTAAGCCAGCAAAGCTTGCACAGATTTCAGCTGGCTTCCCTTATACAAGAGGTAGAATCTGAAAACCGTCCCAATGGGTAGGTTTGTCGGCACAAGCTGAAATGGAGCGTGCCCGATCACAGCTTCTGTGCCATTTCAGAGGGAAGCTGCTTATGCAAGAGTTCAGATCAGACCAGTTCTAATAAAATAAATAAATAAATCATTGAATCCTCTAGTACTTTGCTAGGGGAACTCGTGCTTCGGATATGAAATAACCAAACTACCTTTTCAGTGAGAAATCCACAAGACCCATTAGTCATGTTAGCTGAACCAACTGGCGGGGGAAACCTCCCAAGGCTAGCTTTAACATGAGAGTTCAATTAGTGCGCAGCACGCATAAATCAGTTTTCAATGGCTAAGCAAGCGAGCAATGAATCTGATTAAGAAGATCAGAGAGGAGGATTGTGTCAGCCTAGTAGCAAACAACATTTCCTAACACAAACAACTCTTGTGAAACAAAACAAATAATTGACGAATTGTGGCTCCAATTCCTAACCAATCAAATCACATGTTTGTTGTCAATAAATTCATTCCAGAGCACAATTTTAGTCACGGGAAAAATGAGACCGAGGGAGAGGGGGAAAAAACAGAGCCGGCAGCCAGAAAGATTGCTTACTGAGTCTAATATTCTCCTTCCTTCTTCACTATTAATATGATGAGGTGTCTCTTTAAAATGATGCAGCATTTTCCCCATTGTTCCCGCTGACACAATATCTCCTGTTAAATACAACAAAGTGCCAGCACTGCTAGAGAGTTAATCTGCTTTCCGCAAATTAGTGCTCATCTGGTGTAACAATATCCGGCATTTAGAATTTGGGAAATTTGTATGGGAACATTTTATTTTTTTTCCTGCTTCACTTCAATCTCATTCTGGAAAGTGCAGAAAAATCATGTGTTGATACTGGAAAAGTTTGTGTGTGTAACTTTGGTCTAAAATTGGGGTGGGGGTGACCCACGTAAACCCACACCCCCATAGCCCTGGGATTGCAGAGGAAAGTAATTCCCCCCCCCCCCCCCAATTCGTTCTGGAGCTGCCACTGATCCAGTCAGCAGGCATTTTCAGAACTCTCCCTCCCCCCCCAATTTTTCCTGCTGTAATTACTCCCATGTGAAAGCTGCCACCACCTTCACCCATGCCAGAGTCTCCTTCTCCCTAAACTATCTTCATGGGGGAAAGCCGACAGGCACTGTGGAGTGCACAGATAGGACTGTGGCATCTATGCAAGATGATGTTAACTTAGGGGATTTAGAGTTGCTTAAGACTGAGGAAGGGACAAAAATTAAGGGACTTCAGGTGGAATTCGCTGGAGAACAGATAAATAACAATTTCAGGGTGCCTGATACAGTCCCCTATAATGTGCACAGTAACAAAAATAAAAAGAATACATTTAAATGTCTATATGCAAATGCTAGAGGCCTAAAAAGTAAGATGGGAGAATTAGAACGTATGGCGCTAAATGAAGATCTAGACATTATAGGCATCGCAGAGACATGGTGGAACGAGGATAACCAATGGGACACTGTAATGCCAGCATACAAAATATATTGGAATGACAGAGTAGATAGAGTTGGTGGTGGGGTGGCTCTATTATGTAAAAGACAACATGGAGCCAAGTACAATTAAAATTTTAAAGGATGCAAACTGTTCCCTAGAATCTCTATGGATAGAAATTCCAGGTATAAAGGGGAAGAGTATCGCCAGTAGGGCTATACTATCGTCCAAACCCCCCTGGGAGTCCTCAGCAGCTATTCTAGCTATCCAGTGGGTGCCCACTATAACACTCAAAAAAGGATAGTGGAATATATACTATAAAAAAAAATTGTATGTGATGTACAAAAATAAAAAACAATAATCAATAATGATCCATAACAATCAATCATAATCAACAACAATTATGGCTATTTGATACATCAGAAATACAAAACACACTACAACTGTCCAAATAAACGTAGCAAAAAGATTTTTTTTAAAACAAATGCGTTTCTGATTGAGTACTTCCTCAGTGCATTAAAAAACTACACTTTCATCAACATTACAATTTCAATAAACAGATACTATAAAAATAATAATGGAAGGAGAAAAGAAAGAAAGACATTGTGTTGTATATGGGCTGTTCACACATCCTGCAGGTTCAGAAATGCAGTGTTATAGGATTAATTGATTGATTTGGAATTTTGCTACAATCTGCAGGTCTAGAAATGCAGTGTCCTAGAACTAATTGACTGGTTTTAGAATCTTGTTACAATCTGCATGGAGTAGGCACATGATGGGGAATACTTCGCATGTAGTTTGGAGGAGCCCCTATTAAGGGAGGAGCAAATGGAGATTTTGGGTGAAAACAGACATGACGCTAACCACCCTTTAACCACCCTTGGTGGTCATTTATGCATGTTTCAGGGCTGCATAGGGCACCAATACAGCTCTGCAATATGCATAAATAACCACCAAGGGTGGTTAAAGGGTGGTTAGCGTCATGTCTGTTTTCACCCATAGACTTAAGCAAGCTGCAAGATCTG
Source organism: Sphenodon punctatus (assembly GCA_003113815.1). Taxonomy (NCBI): domain Eukaryota; kingdom Metazoa; phylum Chordata; class Lepidosauria; order Sphenodontia; family Sphenodontidae; genus Sphenodon; species Sphenodon punctatus. The sequence continues at coordinate 3,005,723 of QEPC01005108.1, forward strand.
CATAATTCAGACAGAGGAGGCGGAAGAAAGTTCCTAAGTGATTACTTACTTGCACTAATGAGAAGAAAATAACCACACAGACCAGCAGGTGTGGTTGGAATACATCAAATTGACTCACCCCTTATTAGGAGGGCTTAATCCAGCTACGTAACTTCCTCCAAAAGTGGCATGCTACTGAAAGCCTGAGATGGTTGTAACTAGAGGTGGGACCCCGGGCCCATTACCGGCTACCGGATTTACCGGTTCTCTAAGAACCGGATTCCCGGATTAAATCCGGTATACCGGTACCGGTTTTATTTCATTGAGTTCAATGGGGCACTGTGTCCCCATTGAAATCAATGAAATAAATTAATTCCTCCCCCCTCCCCCTCCCAGGCTGC
>QEPC01005108.1:3010698-3034274 GCA_003113815.1 Sphenodon punctatus
TTGCATGGCCGGGGAATGCCACAGGTCACTCAGGGCCATGGTCTCGCGAAAGGTCCAGCGATGGGGGGCTCCATGGGTGCTGGGAGCCGGGTGGAAGCGCAGCCAGCCATGGTCCAGGAATCAAGGGAGACTAATTGCGAGGACAGAGGGGCCCCACAATCCCTGGAGGGACGGGAGGGGATGCAGGGGGGCCTCAAGGCCAGCCGATAAGGCCACCAGCCGCAACATGGCATGGCAAGCGAGTGAGGCGTGGGGTGCAGACCCAGCACAGCTGCTGGAACAGAGCTCACAGACAGCCGACATACTAATCAGGGCGGCGAGGACAACAGGCTGGCTACACTGAGAGGTGGGAGGTTGAGGACAGCAGGAATGCAGCTGCAGCCTGCACGCATCCAGGCGCAGGCTGGACCGCGCGCCAGGCCCCTTGCAGGGACAGCAGGTGCGCTCAATGGACCACCCCCAGCTCCCTGGCACGGCTGCCCTGCAGGAGCCTGCCCAGGCAGCCGGGAGGGGGACCGCCCATAACTGACCCAGGGGCCCCCGACAGGGCGGGGCGGGGCTACATGTGCCCCGGCCTATAACTGGGCTGGCTGCCCCCCACCCGGGTTAACGTGCACCATGGAGCTAGGCTGGTTGGGTGCCTGCGGGATGCACCTAGCCCTCTGCGCAGAGTGGTACTGCTCGCACACCAATCTCTTGCGCATCCAGACCGCTGAGGTGCACCTGGGAGGCTGTCTGCAGGTAACCATTGCCCGGAGCACTGCTAGGGCCCAGAGAGCCCACCACGCCCACAGGCGCTCCCTGGCCCAGCTCAGGGCCCTGCGGGTGTCCGGGGATGTCCGGCAGGCCCTCCTCCACGGCCAGGAGAGGGGCGCATTGCTCCGCGAGGCGGTCAGGCGACTCCAATGGCAGAGGGATACCGTGGGACGCGCAGTCCTGCTCACTATGCCCATTGACCGGCGAGTATGGGCGACAGAGCAGGCACAGGGGTGGTGGTCCCGGGCGCTGGTTCAGTGGGATGAGGCTGCCTGGAGGGTGCACTTTTGGATGGACAGGCGCACCCTACTGCGACTCGTGGACCTGTTAATGCCCTGGCTGGGACGGCAGGACACCCCCATGCGGACCCCCATCCCCATGGTCCAGTGGGTGGCCATTGGGGTCTGGGCACTAGCAACTCCCTACTCCTGCCAATCTGTCTCGCAGCACTTCGGCATCGGGGTGAGAATCGTCGCCGGGATCCTGCGGGACGTCTGCGAGGCTGTGGAGGGCGTGCTCCTGGACCGAGCGATCCAGCTGGTAGACCAAGCGGTCGTGATGGCCGGCTTCGCGGCTGGAGGGTTCCCCAACTGCATGGGCACTGTGGACAGCACCCATATAGAGATCCTCCGCCCCTCCGCTGGGGAGGCCGTGGAATATGTTAAGACACGGATACCACTCCCTGCAGCTGCAGGCTGTAGTGGACCACCGGGGGCGGCTCATAGACATCTTCACGGGCAACTCAGGGTGCAGCCACGATGCCCAGCTCATGACCATCTCCACCTTCTATGCCTGGATGTACCACGGGGACTTTGCGGACATGGAAATGACCCGGATCAAGGGGGTACCGATGCTCCCCTGCATCCTGGGGGACCCGGCCTATCCCCTCACCCGGTGGCTGATGAAGGCATACCCAGTCGCCCGGAACCCTGTGGAGGCTCTCTACAATACCCACCTGTGTACAAGCAAGAGGGCCTTCGGGGCCCTCAAGCAGCACTGGAGGAGCCTCGCAGGCCGCCTGGACTACACAGTGGAGATCTCGGCCCTGGTGATCGGGGCCTGCTGTGTGCTGCACAACATGTGCGAGACCAATGGGGCTGTCCAAGACTACCCCGTGCCCCGGCGCCCTCCCAGCCCTGTGCCCCTTTATGTGAACGCTGAGAACCCGCGGGAGTACCGATACGCCAAGCGCATCCGTGCTGCCATGGCCAGGCGGATCAGCCAGGAGGCCGAGGCGTGAGGCGCAACCCCCCATCTCCACCATCCCGGGGCCCCCACCAGCGCCCTGGTTGTGCCCCTGTACGGCCACCACCCACCCATAGGCCCGGGCCCATGAACTGACCCAAGGAAGCAATAGTGGTGCCCAAACCTTTATTTCCACACACAGTTACATGTGCCCCCACCACCAACACCCACCTCCCTGTGCCATGTTCCCCCCTCAAACCGCCCTTCCCCCCCTTCTCCGGGGCCTCCCCCTCTGCCGCCCTGTGGTTGCCGTGGAGCTCTGGGAGCTCCCCTCTCCCTCCCCCGCTGTCTGTGTCCCCAACTGTGTCCTGGAAGGCCTCGGTGTCCTGAGGGGCAGGTGGTGGTGGCAGGGCGGGCGGGCCCGAATGGACCCCCCTGGGCGGCTGCTCCCTCCGGAGGCCTACAGGGACTGGGAGACGGATGCACAGGCCCAGCGGGTGTGGCGGCAGCTGGGGTGGTGGCGGCAGCAATGGGGGCACCGAGGGGCCCGGCATCGGGGCCTGGGCGGGCAGGATGCCTGGCGGGGCGGCTGCCAGCATGTAGGCATTCATGATGCTGGCGTGCAGGAGCAGGGAGGTGCCGATGTTGTGCGAGCAGTCCATCTTAGCTGAATGCTCCCGCACCATCCCGTCGATGGCCTGCTCCAGCCGCCCAAACACCTCTACCTGCCTAATATGATCCCAGCGCTCCCGCCTCTGCTCCAGCCGCACCGGCACCTGGAGCCTCCAGTCCCTTGCCTCCGCTTGTTGCAGGGAGCGTTCCATGGCCGCCTCCATGCGATCGATGGCTGCGATCATCCGCTCACCCTGCTCGGTGGTAGAGCGGACAATGTCCTCCGCCTGCTCCTCCCTCTGGCACCGTACTCGTGCCCGGTGCTCTCTCATCCGTTGCACCGGGTGCATGGGCCCGGCTTGCTGGGGCCCCTCGGGCTGCCCTGTTGGGTACACATTAGGTGCTGGTTAGGCGCCCCGGCCGGCCGCCCCCTATCCCGTGGCACAGCTGTGGGGTCTTGCCCCCGCCCCTCGGATTGGTGGCCGGTGCCCTCCCCCCCCCCACTTGGCGGTGTGCCTCACCGGGGACCACTGGCTGCTCCCGGGGCTGCTCGCTGCCTTCCTCGTTGCCTGCCTGTCACCAGTGCCAGGGCGTGCCGTGCCCTGTGGGGCTATGAGAGGGGTTGGGTGGGAGTGTACTGCCCTTGTCCCCCAGCGGCCCCCCAGACCCCATTCCCATGTTCTGGGATGTCCGGGGTGGCTGGGGGTGACCCTGTGCCCGGTGTGTCCCCCCCCGACCCTTCCCCCCTCGGTCTGGCCCCCCTCTCACCCACGTGCTTACCCTCGACGTCCGTCTCGGAGCGCTCCGAGGCCGGTCCCTCGGTGTTGCTGGGATCCCCCCGTGTCCACTGGCTGAGGGTGACCAGTGTGCCAGCCTCGGAGTCTCCCGGTCTGGACAGGGGGTGGGGGCGGCGGGGGCTTGTGGAAGGCCTGCAGGTCCCCGGGTGTTCCTGCTAGGGGGCGGGAGCCCCGCAGTCGGTGTCCTCACTGGGGGTGGCGAGGAGGAGGAGGTACCTCGGCCTGTTCCCTGCCCTGGACCATGGCGCTCCCCACGAGGTGCGGGGTGACGATGGAGCCCTTCATATGGAGTATGCGGTCCAGGGCTCAGTGTCCGGACCGCCAGTTGTTGTCCCAGATGGCCTTGTACCTCCTCTTTAGCTCCTTCACCTTTGAGCGGCACTGGGCCACGGTCCTGTGATGCCCCACTGCCTCCATGTCCCGCACGATCTCCCGGAAGACGTGCTCATTCCGCTGATTGACTGCAAGCTCCAGTTGATGCTCCAGGGTCCCCCAGATGCGGATGAAGTACTGCGTTTCCCTGTGCCCCCATCGGTGGTAGGGCCTTCTCTCACCTCTGGGTCCTCTTCCCAGCCAGCGCCTGTCTCATCCGGGGGCTCGGGCTCCTAGGCCCGTTTCCATGTCTGTGGGTCATGGGTGTGTGTGTGTGTGTGTGTGTGTGTGTGTGTGTGTGTGTGTGTGTGTTTAGGTGTTGTGTTGCCCCTGTCCCGCGGCCCCACCCCTTCCCCCCCACTGCCCAGGCCGCCCCTCTTGGTGCCCCTGTGCCACCGGGTCCCCCCCCTTCGGTCCCCTTACCCATTTCTGGGGTGCCTCGTCCCGCGGTCCAGTTGCCATCTCCGGGGCTGCCTGTCCTGGCTGCTGCTGCTGTCCCTCCACCGCCTGTAGGTTCAGCACTACCCCCTCTTCCGCCTGTGCCTCCTCCACCTGCTCCTTCTCCCTTGCTCTCTCCCCCTCCGCTCTCCTCTCCCTTCCACCTCTCTCCATCCCGCCATGTCCCCTTGCTGCTATGTGCCCTTTAAATCTCCCTCCGCGGCCCGTGCAGCTGCTCGTTGCCTGGCAGTGATGCTGTGTGCTTTGTCCCCGGCTGGGAATAATTTTGGTTGATTCCAGCCGGTGGTTGCCGTTCAGACGTTACTTTTTATTGTTTCCCGGTGGAAATCGCATTGACCACGCTTTCAGAGATAGTCTGGGCCGGAGCTCCGGAAGTGTGGTTGATTTTGACCCCTGCTGGGGATTGACTGTGGTGAACATCTGGCTCCCGCAAAACAGATGTTCAGGGCGCTTTGGCCCCGCCACTGGATTGAGTGTGGTTCGCTGTGGTTAACTGTGATCTCGTAACGTCAGAAAATACCCGTGGTCATTGTGATTTCCGCCAGTGATTCACTGGGGTGAACATCTGGCGGGAAACACAACAGACATAACGATACAAACGGCCACTACAGGGGATTCACTGTAGTTGACCATGGTATCGTTACATCTGAAATTACCCAAGGTCTCAGAAGACTGGAGAAGAGCAAATATAGTGCCCCACAAGCAACACCGTTGACCCATATAAGCCTTGTACAGATGACCCAGGAACTGGGGGAAGCAGGGATTTGTGGGGCACAGGCTGCTTGTCACTGACATTCTGCCATGGTTACACAGTGACTCTGTGTATCCTGTAATTTGTCCATTAGTAGTGAAATAATTCTGCCAAAAACAGGAGGCCTGATGCTGCTCTCATAGAACCATGAATTCTGGAAATGTACTTTTCCAAAAGGACAGTTAAGATTAATTTAAATAAAAACTTTGAGAAAATGCTTACCATCACAAAGTCCATAGTAAAAATCACATGAGGCGTCAACCCAACTTTTTTCCTTCCCTCACATACAAGGTAGGACTTCAGCACTGCACAGCTGACTCAGCATCCTTGGCATGTTAACTTAAGCCATTAAAAAGAGACCTCTTTACTCTGGGCCAAATTCTGGTGTAAATCAGCCTAACTCTATTGAACTCTATATGCCAGTTTCCAACAGCTGAAATTACCAAATTCACTACAAACCCAGAGACCATTTCCCTGGTGTATTAACACTCCCAATCTGGATTAAAAACAATGCCATATAAAATCCTAGGATACCACAAAACTCCCACTAGGCCTCTGGAAATAAACTACAGTTTTAAAAATAGCAACAGTATCCCAATGTTGATTATCCACAAATAAACCCCCAACTACTCTAGAAACCTATACTGTATTACATCAGGATGCCTTCTCCTCTCTAAACGATTGTTTTCCTCACTCTGGAATGTTTGCATTTGAATAAAAGAGGGATTATGAAACAGCTGCTCTGATTGTTGGTATCAGGACAGAAACAAAGAGTCACTCCACAGAGAAACCTGGATAGAGGAGAAGCTTACTAATGTCTTCTTGGAGACTTCAGCGCTGAACCATTCAAAGATCAACTAAATTTGTGTCTAGAAACGTTTACTGACTTGATAAAGACACTAAATAAACCCTGTGAGGGTGGGATGAGCTAGTGTTAGTTTTATAGGCTGAATGTATGCAGAGCCTCCAAGTGCCTATAGCATTCGTGTCATAAATGTGTGTGAATATCCTCATTCAGGCTGAAATTTATTCCCCAAGGAAATGCTAAGCTAGCGCCACTATTTTACATGCAAAACAAACTCTTCCACTGAAGCAAGGGCAGTATATGGATCCCGCAGCTAAATTTAGGTTTAGGGCTTTGAATAACATAATTCTAATCTTGGCTTACCACTTAAAGCTCCACCGGGCAAACATTCATTATAAAATGATTCTAGGTAACTTGGCTGCGTTTTACACAATATAGGTTAGTTATATCAGGTGGCATCCTCAATGCTCATTAGGAACTAATATTTAAATCTGCAATTTAATTCAGATAAGTAAACTGCAGATAGATTTTCCAACCTTTCAAATAATTTCAGAATTACTGTTTTCTAATAATAATAATAATAATAATAATTAATAAATAAAATCCCAGTACCAAGTTGCTTTCCAGGTTTTTAGGATAGACTAATTAAAAAAAAAATTAAAATCTTATCTATGCAAGTAATTAACTATGTTATTAAATAATTTAGTGACAACGGAATTATGCAACTTGTAAAAAATAAATCTAATTTACTTTTCACCACTATTGGTTTGCTTTTATTTATTTTCCTCACCTTACATAATAAAACTAACCTGATCTGGTTTGCTATTGTTTCCAGAAATATTTTTAGTTCTCAGTCAATGTTGCAAAATTGTTGAATTTGTACTTAAATTACCCATTCCCCAACCACTGCAAAATAAATAAATAAATCTTGTTGGAATTAGCAAGCAACTCATGAAAATGTTTAAATGAAGTTTTGTAAAACAGTTCTTTATTTTAAACCTAATTTCTTTTTCATATTTAAATCTACACTAATGGTTTCCCTTTTGTTGCAAAAAAAGTTTAGAAGTGCAGTATTTCTTCCAGGAAAGATCAAAATAATTTAAAGAGTGTTTTTAAATCATTCAAATTGTGACACAAACAAACAACTACTGTGACACAATCAACAACCTGTAGATTCAAGCAGCCTTTGCTGCTATCAGAAGCTCCAACTAGCTTTGTAGTGATTTGTTCAATTGTAATAAAATACCCAATAAACTGAGCACTGCCAGCAGAATCTCTACTCTACCACCAGTTGCGACAAAAATTAATATCACTGACAAGGACTTGTTATTTCAGGCAGTAAAATTCTTAACTGGTTTTCACACATTTCTAAATTACTATCAGCTCTGTCCTTTCAAATATCAGCCCATCCTTGCACTTCCCAATGAAAATTCCTTTTTGTGGAAATATGATATTTATTCCAGATGTTTCAGCGAACACCAGTATTACCTAACTCAACCTGGCTGCAGCTCTTTAGTGACGCTGAGAATTTAAAAATGTCTCTCCTTCCTTCTACACTTAACTATCGCACTTGCATATTTGAGTTTTAACGCTGTGGGGAACTTAGAACTCAAAAGCCTGTTCTCTTTAAACTTCTACAGATCTGACTGAAGGATTTCCCATAGGCAAAGATTCGCTGGGTCATGTATCACTTTAGTTTGCTGTCTGGTCATTTGCTGTGCTGTTTTTGACACACAACGAGAACGTATCAAAGGGAACACTTTTTGTAATGTGTTCTTTAGAGAGTTTCAAAGTTTGAAAGCAAAATTATGCTTCTGAACGCATGTTACTTTGGAATTCCTTAGCTCTAGGAACTGTAATACCTAGAACAAGGAGAAAATAGAAAATGAATATGCATGGCCATTATTATATTAATTGAATTATATATCACAATAAATAAAATAAAAATAAAATAATAATGATGATGATGATGATGCACTGCTTTTCATCCCCTGGTCTCAAGGCACTGTTATCTAAGCAACACTATTTTTACAAAGGTTTTCACCCTCTACCCATTCCCTGAAAAATAACAGAAAAGTATCCACATGCACTTTGCTTTTCTGTATTGGGTATGTAAGGGTGTTTCCAGATGTGACGAGAGTAGGGATTGCCATGCTTTTCCAAGCATAGAAATCCGTGTTCTAGCACTGCTCTAGGGTCTCTGGGTGGTCCTGGATCAGCCTCTACCTCTCAGCCTCCGTTCCCCATGTATAAAATATGAATAATGACCTCTCACAGATTTGTGTCGAGAACCGATGGCATGGTAATTGCCGTGAACCTTCTGCACACAGACAATGTTATAGAAATAATAAGTACTGGTATTTGACTGTCTCTTACCGGAAAATGTGGCTCATCTCTAGGAAGTCAGAGCCCTGTGAACAGCACTGGTTTTGTGCTACCAACGCTCACAAGTCTTGTGATATTTTGGAGTTTTTCTTAAAAGGCTAGTTTACTGTCATGAATCTCAGCTTTCATTTTTTTTAAATGTCTAGGCCTGAGGATTGCAGAGACAAAAAAAAGTGCAACTAAAACACAGTGTGGGAAACAGAAGGGAAAAAATTAAAATGTATTTAAAAATAAATAAATAAATCACCATCATGATGGTTAAGCCAATTTTGGGAATCTGGACCATGTACTGAAATGCCTATTTATTTATTACATTTTTACCCCACCCATCTCCAAGAACTCAGGGCAGCTTACAACATAAGAAATATAAAATACAATCAAATACATTTAAAATCCCTTAAAACCCACATCATCCCAACCAACCACCCCAGCCTTTATCCCCAGCTGCCACCCACCAATCCTCCTCCCCCAAACCCTCTACCCAAGCCCATCCAACGCTATCCCTGCCTGCCAAACCCCTGGACAAACAAAAAGGTGTTACATCTTCTCCAGAAGACAAACAGGCTCGGGCTTAGGCAGACCCCCAAGGGGAGGGAGTTCCATAATTGTGGGCCAACAACTGAGAACACCCTGCCCCCCGCATGCCCTTGTTATAGCAACTGCATGAGCAGTTGGCACTTACAAGAGGGAACCCTCAGCCAACCTCGGAGGTCATGACAGTACATAGGGGAAGAGGTGGTCTTTCAGATACCTTGATTCAAACCATTTAGGGCTTTATAGGTTAAAACCAGCAACCTGAATTGTCCCAGAAGACTACTGGCAGCCAGTGCAAACTCTTACACACCGGTCTAATGTGCTCCCGGCGACCCATCCCTGACAGAAGGCAGGCTTCCGTGTTCTGCACCAACTGCAGCTTCCAAACAGTCTTCAAGGGCAGCCCCACATAGAGCGCATTGCAATAGTCAAGCCTTGAGGTTACAAAGGCATGGATGATGGTGGCCAGATCCAAATCTGATCGAATAGGTAGCAACCTTCTCACCAGATTAAGTTGGTAAAAAGTGCTCCTGGTCATCACCGCAATCCGACAAACGAGGCACAGCAGTGGATCCAAGAGCACTCCAAGGCTGTGAACCCGAGTGCCCAAGGGAGGCCAGACCCCGTCAATGACAGGGCTTCCATGTCTCCCAGGTCACTCTTGTCTGAATTCAGCTTCAATCGGCTCACCCGTATCCAGTCCCCAACAGCAGCCAGGCACCAGGTAAGCACCGAAACTTCAGGACCTGGGTCAGATGAAGAGAGAGAGAGAGCTGGGTGCCATCCACATATTGGTGGCACCTCACTCCAAATCTCTGAACTATCTCGCCCAGGGGCCTCAGATACACATTGAACAGGAGTGGAGACAAGATGGAACACTGCAGGACCCCACAAGGGAGCTCCCAAGGGGATGATGAGCTGCCGCCCATCACCTCTGAACCCAGATCACCCTCTGGCTTCTAACAGAACCACTCAAGAATGGTCCCACACACCCCAGCCAGGTCCCACAGCCGTGTCAACAACACCCCATGGTCAACGGTATCAAAGGCCGCTGAAAGATCTAACAGACTCAAAAGAGTACAATTTCCCATATCAATTTCCAAGCCTAGATCATCAACCGAGGCTACACGCACAGTCTCAGTGCCCAGAAGCCTCCTCCACCCAGGTCTCAGCAACACATACGAGGTCAGCAGCCTCATTCTGAATGATATCATGGATGGTGATTGTTTTATTAGCCACTGACCTTGCATTAGCATTAAGCAGCATCGGCGACAGACTGAAGGCTACACGGACCTCAACCCCCAAGTATCCCAAGACAGGGGTAGAGGAAGCCGGGGAACAGACACCAGGTGCCTACCCTTGAACCTATGATGATATTTCCTCCCCCACAACATACCTCCCCAGGCCCAAGACCTGGCTGTTCCGCCTGGCCTTGGGTGGGTGGGTGGGTGGGGGGTTAGGTTAAGATCGGTTTTATTCCTCCTATGATGATGTTTTTATGTTTTTAATATTTTATCGTGGTTGTAAGCCGCCCCAAGCCCAGGCTGGCCAGACGCCTGGATTTATACCGGAGTCCGGACAGCCTGGTATTTCCGACAGCTTGCGCTGTCCAGGATGGAAGGGGAACCGGATCATAGAGCGGTCTGGAATTCCCCTTCCATCCCGAGTCTCTCACCGCTGGCTGGCCACAGCTGCCCTCTCTGCACGTCTGCCTACATACCGGCTTGATGAGACACTAAAAACATCAGTTTCTCCTCACAGTGCGCCTTGGCTCTATTTTTTCACTGCTCGGGAGAAATGGGACTAGCGGGGGCGAGAGCTTGGATGGGACCTTAGAGGGCTCTCTATCCCCTAGTGGCAGGGCTTCATGCAGCAGCAACGAGTTCACAGGGCTAACTAATGTAATCTCCCTCCAATGTTAACTCTGGGCACTCCTTGCTGCTGGGTTAAGCCACACCACTGGCTTAATGGTTGGGTTGGCTCCACCTACCATTGGGTTGGCTCCACCCACTTCTGACCCTGTCCTCTGCTCCACATATTTGCATAAATTAGTATAAAATTGCATGTGTAAATTTCATGCAAATGTTTGTCCTCTTCTCTGCCGATGCGTCAGTGGCCACCCTACCTGAGCCGCTGTGTGGGAGCGGCGGGGTAGTAAATTTGTTTAAATAAATAAATAAATAAATAAAATAAACACAACCGCAAGTAGTTCCACGGCTGCCCCAAACATTCCATCCCAAGGAGAGCTCCCCTCCCCTGGCTCCACAAAAAGCCAGAAGGCACATCTCAAGCCAGATATTTCTGGAGAGCTTTTGGCCATGGAGGAAGGCTGGAAACCCACCCTCCTCCTACCTTCTCACCTCCCCTCTCGCCCCTCCCCCCGTGCCCATACACCCCCCTCTCACAGGGCAGGCATGGCACTCCCTCCCACCCACTTCCCCTGTGCCCATATGCTTGGAGTTAACAATATCGGGAGCAAAGACACAAATTCTTAGGGCTTCCAAACTGTTTGGAACAGTGGGCCGTTGAACCTCCAAATTTCTCACAGGCAAACCTGAAAAGACAGCTGCTATTAGGATTGTCACCTTTCCCATGGCTCTGTCCCAAGGGGGCAGAGCTACACCAGAAGGGGGCAGGACAAAGAGGCTTTCCTGCCCCCTTTCTGATGTGACCCCACCCCCTGAGGAGCCTTGTGACACAAAATGTATCTCATGAAGTAGGTTGTTTACTACAAAAGCTCATGCCACCCTTTCTAGTGTCTACAAAGCTATCCTGCCTCTTCACCTGCCCGACTCCAGATTAGCACGGCTATTACCTCTATATCAATTAACACTAGTTAATTAGAATATGGCAAACAATGGCTGCCACGTTAACATGAGCAATTTGACATTATTTTCTTTCCTTGTAATTCAGCATTTCAGTGCAACCTTCTGTCCTGTAGAGTTCCATTTGTTTCTTTAAAAGTTTTATTTTGAAGACCACTTTCTTCCTACTCATGTTATATTCCCTGTATAACTGAGGGCTCTATTTTGAACACCATTTCCCCAAATGTGTGAAAGTTTATTGCAAGTCTCACAATATTTAGTGCTTTCCTTAACACACACACAATATTATTGGTATAATTATTATAGTGAGGAAGGAGGATGTTTATTTTATTTATTTTTACAATTTTTACCCTGCATCCATCCTGCCCCAGGCAGCTTGGGGCGACTAACGTAAGAGTTTCAAAGCAAAAATATAAAACATCATAAAAACACTAAACCATTATAAAGATAATATCAAAATAGTCATCATAAATATCAGGAGCACTAAAAAATCCCACCCACCTAAACCTACCCACCTCCCTCGTCAAACACACCCCTCACCAATCGCTTGGCAGAACAGCTAGGTCTTACACTGTCATTGGAAGGAGGGGCTGTGACCCCCAACAAATTTCCTCCCCCTGCAGTTCTATGGTCATGTGGGCGGGGCTTACATGAGACAAGGTGACCCAGCATCCTGCACAAATTTTAGCCCAGTCACTGACGAGAATCATACTTCTCATGCACTAAGTACATTTCTAGTTCACATGGTTGTGAAAGAAACTTGACAAGACAAAATTTTAAAAGCCCCCAAATCAGAAACAAATTTAAGACCCAACACATATTAAAATCACTTATTGAACCAACTTCTGTGTCTCTTGAAAGCTTTGCATAATCTCACCAACAGAAGGCAGTGAGACGCAATTATTTCAAGGCACGGCGTTTTATAGCTCAAAAGCTTGCATACTCTCACCAACAGAAGCTGAATCAGTCAAAGGAATTATCTATATTCTGTCTCCCCTCTCTTCTTTTGGACCAACACACTCTCTCCAGATTATTACAATCTCAGGATTTTTTTAAGCCAAACTCTTATTTATTTAATTTATACCCCGCCCCTCCTGCCAAAGCAGCTCGTGTGGCTAACAATTTTAAAAATAAATAATAATAATAATTATAAGCATTTATATAGCACCAGCAATGTACCTGGAACTTTACAGAAAATAAGATAGACACGGTCCCTGCCCGAGAGCTTACAATCTATAATAAAAAATACAATAATAGAAATACAATATATGATAAAATGCATGTAAAACAGTCATACTAATAAAAATGAAATATGGAGGCGGTCACAGAAAAAAATATACAAAAACCCTACCACTCTAACCCACAACCCCTCACCAATCTCCCTCACCAAAAGCTTGGCGGAACAGTCAGGTCTTGTATTGTTGTTGAGAGGAAAGGTCCAGGCCAACCGGGCCTCTGCCGGGAGGGAGTTCCACAGCCTAGGTGCGGTCACCGAGAACGTCCTCTCCAGTGTTGCCCCCCAAAAGATACCCGGGGGATTTCAGCCCTTTTTACATGGGCCGCAGCGCTGCGTGGGGAGAGGGCGTAGCTGGGCACACACTCAACCCCCCCCCCCCCATGCATGAAGCCACCTCCGTTTTTTCCGGTGCCTATGTGTGTGGGGATGCGTGTGCACAGGAGCCCGCACACCCACGGGATTTACACGGGCGGCACCCACGCATGAACACCCATATTTCTGGGTGTTCATGCGTGGGTGCTGCCCGTGTAAAAAGGGCCTTTGAGACAAGCACTCCTGGCCAACCGCAGGGGTTGATCCAGAGCCCAGGGAGTGAGGCAGTTCCACAGATAGGTGGGACCTAGGCCATATAGGGCTTTAGAGGTAAACACCAACACCTTGAATCGGGCCCGGAAGACTATAGGCAGCCAGTGCAGAGAGCAGAGAACCGGTGTAATGTGCTCAGCGGCCCGTCCCCATGAGGGACGGACTACTCTCGATGTTTGAATGTTTGCAGCTGTCACTACTGGGAGCTGCTGATGAAAAGTCACAGGTCTGTATGGTGGGGAGGTTCAAGGACTTAAAAAACTCAAGGATTTAAGAAGACTTAAAAACCCCAAGACAAACTGATTTCCACTGGGACAGCCTTAGTAGTTATGAATGGGTGCTGGGGGGGGGGGGGGGGTGTGCCACTGCAAGACGGCCAGCCAGCTCAACTTTCTGAGCTGTGATGTGGGGCCATCTATAAAGTATGGCATGCTTCCTCCCCCCCTCATTTTGACCCCCTTGTCACAGTTTTTCCACTCTACTACAGACCCCCCCTCCAAAAAGTATATCATATAAATCATGCCCACTCCCTCTGCACACATTTCATACCAGCAACGAAACCCCCTATTTATTATAGGTAAGGAATATCTTTTTAGTTTTCAAACACAGAGGAAATGTAATTGACAAATGAGTCGCAAGAAATAGTCGTGAAACCACATTATGACCAGTACCCCTTGTCACAACTTTGCTCTCTCTCCCCGCACACCCTGGCTCTTCTTTACTGACACACTGTATGGACAGTCCCTGTACAGCCAGAAGCTTTACCTTCCAGGTGCAGAGCGCAGGGCAGCTTGCTGCACTACACAGAAGTGCTATCTGCTACCTGCTGTTCCACCTTGAGCAAAAAAGACCCTCACCCCCTTTCTGATGTGTGTACAGGCCTGAGACAGATAGCTGTACTGGGCGTAATCTAGCTCAGATCTAGCCTAAAAAATTACATCCATCTGCAAAAATGATTCTCCGAGGTCATTATGCTCCAATCTCCTGCTGCAGCCCATCCCAGTATCAGCTTCTGGACTTCCCTAAATTGCCTGTTGCTTAAGTGAAGGTCTCTGCTTGCAAACATGAAGCAACCATAGTTCCTGAGCAACAAGTAAATATCTTACATGCTTCTCCTGCCCCGACTCCCTTAGAGAGAATTCTGCACCAGTTCCTCCCTCCAATTAACTGAGCTCCCAAATAGCTTTTCTTTTTGGAAGTCTTATCACGGATAAAAATACAGCCTCTTTCTGTGTGCAAAGAGTAAGATCTGCCAAATGTTTACCAACTCTTTCAGAAGACTGAAAATATCACCCTTACAGTGTAATAAACCTTGCCGTGAAGGGTCTGATGAATGGCGCAAGGGCCGTCCAGCTCTGTCCAGAAGTAGGTTATTGTGGTGGGACAGTTGTCAACAGTGACTGCTAAAGAAAGCCTGTTTGTACACTCGGACAGATTAGTAACAGAGGCACAAAGTTTAGAAGTGAAAATCAAACAAAGCCCCATTATTAGTGGGGGAAGGGGAAAGAGAATATCACCAAGCCTGCAGCCCAGAAAATGAAGGACATTATGAAATATAGATTAACGGAAAGCCAACAATTCAGAAAACTGCCATTTTAGCATCAGATGCTCGCAACAGACCCAAAGCATCTCACTTACAGTCCCAACAGAATCTGCCCCATGATCTATTGATGACTTACATCATAGCTGCAATCCACACACCACTTACTCAAGAATAAGTGGTTTGAGGATCGTGGCCCAGGTCTTTAAAAAATAAAAATAAAAAAAATCAGGTAATCATTCTCAAGGCTGCCATTTGTCAAAGTCATATATATATATACACACACACACACACACACACACACACACACACACACCCTACATATTATTATTGTTTTCTGCGGTTGTTCCTATTCAAGCATAGTAGAGAGGTTAAATTACCTATCCATGGGTTCCGCCTCCCGACATGACTTTATCAATTTCCATCCCAGGCTTGGTTCCAAATAACCTACGTTTCGTATAAACATGGCCTAGGTTTGGAACCACCTCACGCATTGGGTGTTTTTAGATGGATGGGGAGCCTGTCACCAGTTACCAGCCCTGCCTAGGTCCACATCAGATGGACCAGCTGTGTCCCTGAGCCGTGCCCCTCCCCCCCCCCGTGCAGCTCTCGCCTCCCCACCCTCCCACATCGTAGTGTTGCAACCACTCACCTGACGTTCTACACTGGTGCCCATGACTCTATGGTGGTGAATGTTACAGGTTTTTTTAAAATAAAATAAAACTGGTTTCTTTTTATTTGCCTTCTAATTTCTATGCCACTCTGGGGGGTCACGTTTTAAAATTTATTTATTTATTTTTTTGCAACCATGAATGTGAGAAACTTATTTTTCCAATGAATGTGTGAATTGTCATAATTTTATTCTGGATCTCATATTTTTAGGCTTCAAGAAACCCTTCAAATAGCATAGCTCAATTAAATCATGAGAGTCGTCAATCCTGAGATTTGAATGTCTAAAAGGGACTGAGTTTCAAAATAGGCAGAAATTTCAGCAGCCAAAATCTAGGCCTCTTTAAGGCACCACAGAATTTTAAAATCCCCAAATTCCTAGTTACATTTGAAAATTTCAGCCTAAAGAGAGGAAAATAGTTTGTCAAGAGAGGGAAGAAATTGGATAGTGCTAAACCTGGCAAAAGCCGGATTTGGCAACTCCTTAAACGCTACAGAAGAAACGACAACAAGGAAAATCACTTTATGAAAGAAAATATTAAACTCTCCCACCAATCTGAATAAGGAGAAATCACCTGAACAACCTTGAAACAAAGCTACAGATTGCTCAAAACAGAGAACAAGTCCAAAATGTATGAAGAGAGGCAGAAGAGGCACAAGTATGTGTCCAGAGATGATTTATATGCAAATGGAAAGCTTTCCAGCATTCCTCAGCGATCACCGTCAGTCTTTACGCAGAAACCCCAATGGAAATCCACACGGAGGATGCTGCATCACATTCATGGCAGGACTGCATCACATTCAAGGCAGGATGAGGCCTCATTCAGTTTTACAGAGCACTCTCTTTCATCCGTTTGTTTCAGAGCAGTTGATTATAATCAGACTGTTGTGATTTCATTACAAATTAATTTCATTTAAGGCTAATGACTCACAAAGAAATTTGTGCCATTAGGAAATAGATTTTTTTTTCTATGAGCAGATTATGGGCTGGATCCAAATGCCAGTGAAATACATGGGTGCATTTCCACTGACTTTTTAGGGCAGGGCAGGGCAGGGCATGAAACTTCAGATCAAACTTCAGGAGCTTTAAAAAAAACGAAAAACAAAAAACCACCCAGTCACCAGACTTTATCCAGTTATTAAACCATTCTTGCCCCACTCCACCCCTGAACCAGTCGCCAACCTCAGTTTTCTGGACACCAATGACTCCCAGGCGCCTGCAATTTTCGTGCTCTGGTACAGGGGCTTTACGGATTATGGCTGGATCCACAAACCACTTACTCCAGAGGAGCTCCATTGAAGCCCTGCTAGTTTTCAATGGGGCTACGTGATTTGTGGATCTCAGTGAATATTTCATAGCATTTTGGGTAAATCCACCATTTTATCTTTCTGCCTTTACTCCTCCTTTTCACATCATCTTCATGTGTCTGCTACAAAGAGTGGGTCATAAATGGGGGTGGGAGGGATAAGTAATTGGGGAGGAAATCCTGTAAAATATCTGGGGGGGAAATTCCCCAAGTAGTTCTTCCTACTAGATTTTACAAAGCAATGAGAATCCATCCTTCTCCCAATAACGACTCAGACATTAGAACTAAAAACTTCAGCACATATGGGGGGCTAATTATCTTTTGTTGGGCTGTCTTAAGGTGTTTCTTTTTAAAAATTGTGCAACATATAATCTTATAATGCCAATGTTTAAATGTTGTATACGTCTTGTTCCTGTGGTATTTAACCATTTTTAAACACACTGGGATTCCTCATTTAAAAGCAGAATAATAATAATATAATTCTAATATATTAGAATATAATAAGTGAGTCATAGAGAATTGATAGGAAAACTAATATGGTTCTTAAAAATCCTAGTCAATTAAACAGAAGCTATGTTCTGTCTATCTGTAATTTTTGCTCCCCATATAGAATCCCATTGCAGGAACATACTTCTCTATTAAGTTCCATATAGCAGCTTACAAATTTGACAGAAGAACTATTATTCTCTATTAAATTCTATAGGATTTTTCCAGAAGGGTAGTATTACCATTTGTCCTGATCCTTATTTCCTTATCAAAATTATAAACTTTCCAGGGAGAGAACAAATCAAAACTCCCCAATTCCCAGCAGATTTATAATAATTTTAAACAGAAATAAAAATAAATAAAGGAATTGAAAGGCGGGACACATTTGTATTCTATATACTGAAAGTTGCATACGAAGGCTAATGCATAGCTGTCATACACACATGAAAAGGGACAGGCAAATATTAGGACAGGTTTGGAAGAGCTGGTGATAGAGTGATTATAATTAACAGTAAAAAAATATACTGGGCCAGGCTGTTTCACATATAAATAACTTTCCAGCTGTGTGTAAAAATCTGACAGTTCTGTTTTCTTCAAGCAGAAAGTTTGAAGAAATAAGTCCTGTAGGTTACAGCAGTGGAGCTACGATGCAGGCATTTAATGCCACATTAGGATACAGAAAAATCTTCTGTTTTTTAAAAACGAAAACCTACCAATATTGTACTTTTGCTTTAAAACATTTCTCCTAAAATAGGTGTTTTAAATTTAAGAGAGTTATTGCAAATTGTCAGGGTACAATACAGGTGACATGAGAGGCAGGGGGCTTCCAATAGTCTGCCATAAAAGTTCCCACTGATTACAACAGGAATAGTATGGCGTGTAGATTTATGATTTAAAAAGAAAAGTGTTTCAAATTCCCCAAGTGTAAGAAACATTTCAAAACTTTTTCTTTTAGCAATCCATCGTCACTCACAGCTAGAGGGAAAGTTGCATCAGCCTATGGGCCACGATTCACTAACGACTGACTCCGGAGTAAGTGGCTTGTGGCCTGTATTAAAGTAGGGGTCGCCACCCCAATGCTGACAACCCCAGCATAAGATAGATCATGGGAGTGTACAAAACTTACAGGAATATTTTTTTTGCTATTCTTTCAAATCAGAAAAGTATAAAAATATTGCTGACCTTGCTTTCGACTCTGCAAGGGCGGGCAACACTAGCATTAGTACTCTGGCGGGAGTGGCAGGGTGGCAAAGGTTATTGTCCAGGGAAGCAAGGATATGGAGGCATTAGTATGAAGGGACTATAGTTAATGGGGTGGGGAACACAGTGGACCAAACTATTTTACACATAAATAACGTGCCAGTTGTATAAAAATCTATTCTGATCAGTTTGGTTTTCTTTAAACAGAAAGTTTAAAAGTAGAAGCCAGCTAAGGCTGCAGCACTGGAACCGCTGAAGCAGGCGTTTCGTTACACTTTATGATACAGGAAACTCTTCCAATATTGTAATTCTCTGGTGGGTGTAGTGGAAGGGGGATATTTTGAAATGGTCAGGGGCACCCATTATTCTTGGATATTCTCTTTGCATGGAAGCATTTCATGAGGGCTTCTGCATTAGCTACACTTGTCAAGTTGAAGAGAGACAGGGCTAAGTGATAAATTAAAAACATCAAATGGGGAGACAGGAATCAAACCTTGAACACGTGATGTTAGAAGGGGGCAAATTGACCAGGCAAAGGCCAGCTGGCAAGGATTGCTGTGAGCACGCCTTCCTGTAAGTCTTCCCCGTCTTTTCCAGGCTGGCTGTAGAGAGTTGCATTGATCTGGAGCCGAGAACTGGGACTTTGTAGGCCAGTTGAATACACTAGCTTCTCATCTCGCCCGCAAAGACCCAGCCCTCAACTCCCATTAGAATCCACCGCGCTGAGGAGGGCGTAGCTATTAGAGGGGAAGCAGGCACGCGGTGAAACTGCACCCTGGCCAGGCCCTAGCGCAGCCGCCGCTGGGGGGCGAGATTACATCTTTTGCACCGGGGCCCGTTCCAACCTAGCTACGCCCCAAGGAGGCTCGCTTCTTTCTAAAAGACGCGGCTGCGGCAGGCAGCCCCAGCAGACTGGCCTGGCCACTGTCGCCCTGCCGGCGGCAAAGAGAAGCGCTCCCAAGTTTAGGAAACTCGCCTTCCAGAAAGTGCAACTGCACCCGCACAGCCCCCCAAGGCCAAGCTCAGGAATTAATGCCGTGCACTGCGGCCCCCTCCCCCTGAAAACCAAGCCAGTGCGGTTTGCTTGCAGCTAGTCCAGACTCCAGCCGGGGCCCCCCTGCCCGGGCGCTGGCGGGCAGACGCAGCAGGGCGAGCCGATGGCTCGGGATCGATTTCAGATTGAATTAGAAAGGGGGGGCTGGGTTATTACCAGGGAACGTGGCAGCCGTCAGCTCAGCAGCATCGAAATTCGAGGGAGAGGAGTCCGAGACTGACCAGCCTGGCTTCTTACATTCAGCAAAACTTCACACCCGGAGAGACAGCCACACCCAGAGCCGCCCCCCCCCACTCCGGTTACCTTATTTCTGCGGGGTGCGCCCACGGGAGGCGAGCTTTCCTTTTCTCGCTGGCCCACCCCGACTCAGCAGGTCTTCGGAATTAAACTCGGGGAAGCCTGCAGCCACGCCAACTAAAGCGGAGACAAGCAACCGCGGTACGGGAAGGGGGTGTCACCTTTTCCTCCCCCCCCCAGCCCATTTGCTGGCACTGCTGAGTGCGCCGATCTTGCTCCCTTTCCTCTTTTGCCCTTGTTTAAAAAAAAAAAAAAGCTGCAAGGCAGAGATTGCAACATTTCTCGTGTAAAAAATTCTAGAGAGAGCTCAGCAACATTTACCCAGGCGAGAAACAGAGAGAAAAGGAGTGGGAGGGGATCGCAATCCAGCAACCAGGAGGAGAAAAAATCAATCCTAACCAAGCCCAAACCACCGAGAGAGGGACGAGTGGATCGCTGCGGCGGCAGGACGAGGAATCCATCGCGAACGCTCAGGCGAGCAGCTTCGGTCCAACTTGGAAGCAAATATCCTCGAAAGTTTTCGCAGCGCAACCCCCACGTGTTAAGTGACACAGCCAGACTGGATGGGCAGAGACAGCAGCCGCCGATGAAACGGGATCCCCCGTTCCCTCCTCCTGCTCTCTCGTTCTCCCGGCTGGCTGTTTAAGGAAGCGCCCAAGACTCCACCTACTAAGTTAGATAGCTCGGCTCAAGTTGGCTCAGAGGATGGAGCTACTTAGCCGCTGCCTATCTAGCCCTCCTACCCAAAACAGATCAGCTGGGCTTTTTAAGATTTGGACAGGTCAGGAAACGAGCAGTCGCCGCCTTTGGCTTTTCCTCTCCTAAATCACTCTGGTTTGCACTTGCAGCAATTTCCCCCTTTCTGTTTTCTCTTTGCTTCCATTTAAGCAATCCGGATCAGGACAAACTTTATAAGGGACAGACAACGCCCCCTAGTGGCAATCTCTGCTAACCTTTAGAGCTGAAAGACTACTCCCTGGGAATCCCCTGCTTGACTCATTGGACCGATTTGCGTTAGTGTGAAGCGAATTTGGAGGCCGGATTCAAAACAATTTGTGTTCAAAATTCGTTTTTGTTTTGATTGTTTATTGCTTCAGCATTTTTCATTTTATTGGCTTTGTTCACTTTCTTTTATTGTTTTTGGGGGTACTTTTAGGTGTGTTTGTTTGTTTATAAAAGAATGAGAACTTGACTAGGTGCTGTGTGATGTAAGGCAGATGAAAGTCATGAGAGGTACCAAGTAACGATATCCTGCAGAAGGACACAAACTGAGTGATGCTAACAAAGAGAAAAAAGAGATCTGAGTGTCAGTAAACAGAGACAATGGGTGTTTTAACATGGACATGCAGGCGCTCAACCCTGGAGCAAGTCTGGGGGTGCACCCCCGCTCTGCCTACTTTCATCCATGCCTGGGTCTGTTTTAAATGGGCTGGCGGCAGACCAAATTCCACCCATGCAGCTCCCCTTCCCCCCACACCGTAGAGCTGAGGGCAGATAAGATGCTGCTCCTGGCTGCCACCTGCAGCTCTGTGGTGCTGCCCAGGACTGGCTGGGAGCAGAGTTGCAGTAGCCATCTGCTGAGTAGGCAGACCGCAGCTCCGACTCTGGCCGGTCCCCCGGGTTTGGGTGCCTGTTCCGCTGGTGGTGCTCCGGGTGCCTGCTCCACTTCTGCTCCACCTGTCCATCTGGCAGCCCACATTTACACAGACGGGCTGCCCGGGGGTGAGGCAGAGCGGAGCTGTGGGTGCCACTCTGTGTAAAGGCACCCAAAGGAGTTCAGATGAGGTCTTTTATTGGACCAACTTCTGGTGCTGAGAGTGTGAAAACGTTCAGACTACACAGGCCCTTTCCTCTGGCATGGAACAAGTTACAACTAGAACTAGTTTACTCCCAGCCTGAGGAAGGACGCCATGCGGCCCCAAAGCTTGCATGCTCTCACCAACTGTAGTTGACCCAAGAAAAGGAAATGAACTACTTTGTCTCCATTTCTTACACGCCACACGCGCTTTCTCTAGAAGTTAACAAAACAATGAATACAGATTTGTCTCAAGTGGAGCTGAAACCAATTTTTACACTATATCTTTACTGCATTAAAGTAAAGGAGGTCTCTGAAATGTAGAATGCTGTCTCCTCCCCCCTCCCTAAGGAATGGGAAGTTTTGGGGTAGCCTTTTCTGGGTTGTTTTCCTTCTGAGAAGAGAGAGACTGGACTCTTATGGTGTGTTATAGAAATCCATTTATTGACAGGTTGAGAGAGTGGGTGGAAAGAAGCTGACCGAACATGCATTGTTACCCCAGATGGATACCACTTCACCCGCAAAGTCCAGCGGTACAGAGTTCCATCCCTCACCGTGCAGTTCCCACCCCCAAAAAAGTCCTGCTTGCACCTCTCTCTGTCAAGCCCAGTCTGTCCTGCTGCCTTCCCCTATTGTCTCTTCATACTTCCTTAACAAAGGGCAGAATGGTGCTAGAGCCAGGTGTAGCCACCCACATAACCCTGGGTCATTGTACACATTATGGTACTCCCAGAGCAAATGACCCCTGATGTCATCCCGAGGCAGAACAGTTTGATCAAATGATCAAGCTGCTCCATGTTTATGCTGCCACTGGCAACATGCAAACCTGCAAGCCCAGGAACTGTCTGAAATTGACAAGTCCCACGTTGAAACAGACAAGCCTGCAAGCCCAACACTGAGGCTGCTTTCACATGAGAAGATTTTTTTTCCCCCTACACAAATTTAGTAGTACCACAAGTTTCATGGTTATGTGAACGCACTTTTCTGCATCCATCACACAAGCTCAGGTAAATATAATCATGGGTGTCAGAAATCCTACTTTTACGGTGCTGGGAGTTAAGGCTATAAGGACCTGCTTAACTGAGTCAGACCAATAGTCCATCTTAGCCCAGTATTGTCACAACCTGACACAGCAGCAGGGTTTCAAATCCAGGTCTCCAGCAGAGGCCTCACCCAGGTGTCCTACCTGAGACCCTCCAAGATCCCCAGCAGAGGCCTCCCAAGTATGCTACCAGAGATCCTCAATTGGAAATGCCAGGAATTGAACTTGGGACCTTATACATGCAATGCATGTGGTCTACCACCTGAGCCCTAGCCCACCTGTGATAGTCTATTGTGAAATTTGGTTAATGCAGTTAATCTGCTATGAAATTTGGAACATGGAAATGCAGTGTTTCTGCTAAGTATTAAAATTACATGAAATCTGGAAAGTGGGAATACTTGCATTATGACATTTTTGGATGTGAACATCACTTAAAGCTCATGCGAGAGCACCTGGGTGAAATTTGAAATGCGAGAAAGAAATGTGAGAAAGATGTGTAGTGGTTTCCCCCCAGAATTGGTGATGACACGTTCACAGTAGTCACAGGAGATACCTCCCATGAGAATGGATACCGACTGCCTCCTCCCAGAATCAGTGATGTCACAAACATTCATGGAAATACCATACATCATGAAAGATAAGGTAAAATGAGAAAGCAGCCTGATATTGGCCAACAAATCTGCAACCCCCACACTAAAGCTGGCAAGCCTGGCACTAAAACTGAGATGCCCTGAAGCAGGGCCGGCCCCAGGGTTTGTGAGGCCATGTGCGAAGTCTTGGTGTGGGGCCTAATTTGCATAATTAGGCCCCACCTAATTATGCAAATGTATACATTTACATAAAACTTACTCCCTCTGGACAGGAAGGATTCCCATTCTCCACC
>QEPC01005108.1:3034886-3093221 GCA_003113815.1 Sphenodon punctatus
AGAATAGATATTGCTTTACATCCTAAATTCCTACCTAAGATAGTATAAGTAAGACAGTTGTGAGAATGTGGCCCTTTTTACACGGGCCTCTCCCAGCCATGAACATGCAGATTTCTGTGTGTTCATGGTTGTGGGAACCCCATGTAAATGACGTGGTGCACGCGCCCATGGTGAGTGGGGGTACGTGCGCTCCCGCCTAACACACATCCCCACTCACCCCCCCACTCGTCCCCATACAAGGAGCAACCGGGGGAAACGGTGGTTACTATGTGAGTGTGGATGAATGGTGGGTGAGTGGGGATGTGTGTGGAGCTGTGTGCATGCCCCATCCATGCACTGGCGTGCCCACGGACTACCCACCCGGCGGAGCCATGTCAAAATATCATGTGAGGAGCCACTCGAAGAAGAGAGGGTTGCTACCTTGTAAACAAGGTTCCTTGAGATGGCTTCAAACATTCTCACAACACCCACCCTCCAGCCCCACATGGAATTCTTTTCTTATATTTCTAGAAAGGGTTGGAAGGAACTGTCATTCTGAGGGGGAGAGTGCTTTTTATACTAGAGGAGTTAGAGACCATCATGTGGTCTATTATTTGAATAGGGTGAGCATGCAGAACCCAGTTGTGAGAATGTTAGGAGCCATCTCAAAGAATCTTCTTTACAAGGCTACAACCTTCTGATCAGCACATGGGGAGGAGCTGTTTGTAAACAAACAGCATTATCTCCCAGTCCTATCCGGTGTCCCTGCTGCTGCTGCTGCTGCAGCACTACTAGGAGGGAGAGGCAGGTGAGGGATGGGGTCTGGAGCCAGGAAGGGGCGGAAGAATCACTTATTGGGGGAGAAGCTGGCTGCAGCCTGCTGCCCAGTCAGGCAAGTGCGGGGTCCCAGCTGGCCGCGGGGCCATGTGCTGCCGCACATGTTGCACATGCCTGGGGCTGGCCCTGCCCTGAAGCCACACGCTGAAACTGAAAAGCCAGCAAGCTTGGCATTTAAAGTGACAAACACTTAAGCCCCACACTAAAATTTACAAATTGGTAAGCCCTGAAGTTGAGCCAGAGGTTAAATTGACAAGTACTTATACCCATACTGAAATTGAAAAACTGGCACACCTCCCAGTGAAATTGTCACTCCCTGCACTGAAACTGAAGCCCCACACCCAGTGGCAGCATGATAGCCAAATGTTGATTCTGCATGTTTTCAGACAAGCATCTCCCTTACCCATGCATTACCCACTGGTTGACATGGGTAAATAGTGAGTAATGTGTGGATAATGTATAGGGAGGTGCTTGTCTGAAAACACCCTCTGTTTCACATTTTCAGCTGCTCTGGGAGGGTCTCCTGAGGAACTCCCAAGATAAGATTTGGCCCTGCGAACCCATGTTCCCTCCATAACTAATTCCCAGGTTTGAGTGAACAAACCCAATGCTTGCTCTGAGTTAAGCAGCTAGAACAGTGGGAATCATTCCATGTCTCCAGAGCGTTCCATTTCAAAAGTAGTGGGACACATGTGCTGCTCACCATTCCAAGGGCATAACAGTACGTTAGCTGCCCGCCCACATGTCTCAAGTAGCCAGCCTTTCAGGCGCATCTGATGAGACAGTTATGCAACTTTGTCTAATGCCATTTTTGTTGCTGAATCAATTACTCCCACATTGCTCTTAGGAGAAATATATCAAGGACTTTGCTATCATTCTTTAGCATCATGAGAAAAAGCACCTGGAAAATGTGTGGCCTGATTAAAATGTCTGCTTGTGTCTCATCCTGTTCTCATCAGCCTTTGCAATGATTTTTGTACTATCAGGCCCAATCCTTCATCCCATGGATATATAAATCAGAAGTTACTTTGGACTCATTCACACAATGTTGGGGGGTTACCAGGCGTAACCAGTGTTCTATTTGTAAAAAATAAATAAATTGCCAGGGCTCAAGTCTGCCCAGAAACAATGCCTCCTGCCCCTGAAACCATGCATCCCAACCCAGAGCTTGGAGATATTTCCCAGGGCTCAGGGACCACCCCCTTGAATTTAATGGCTGGAGCTGACCCCTGCCAAGCCTCCACATGCAAATTAAACCCTAGGCATAACACTGGCTACTCATTTTGGCTTTAAACACACATTTGATCATTGCATCAATTTGTGTAAACGCACATGCTTGGGATCTGAAAACTCATAGCTGTGGACAGCATGCATTCGTGGCTACCAATTAGCCATGTTCCATCTAGAGAAGTGTACTGCCCTACTGATTTGTGGTCATTGAGAGACCATAGAGACATGGATTTTTGAGAAAGGTCAATCTAGTTCCTGTGCATCTCCTTGGTGTTTCTGGTGAGTGGGGATGGCAGGGTGGGGAAAAAAGAGCAGCAAACTAGTAGGGGAAGGGACTGAGGGGTGAAGAGAGTGAGGGAAAAGGACTGTGGGGTGTTCTCACAGGAAGAGGACTTGGGGTAGGTGTTTTCACAGTTAGGCCCTTTTCACATAGACACGCTAACGCTGATAAAATGGGTGTTACATTTTATTATACATGTTGCATGGCTGTAGAAGTGTTCTATGGGTGTCCTGCAACATGTATAATAAACTGTAACACGCATTTTATCCATGTTAAAGTGTCTGTGTGAAAGGGGCCTTAGATTTTCTATGGAATGAAGATTGCCCACACAGTCCCAGAAACTTCTATTCTGGGCCTTCTAGTCTTTTGCCACCCTGGAGCTGGCTTTTCTCTCCTGGAGACAGGTGTTTTCCACAAAGGGATATCATCTGGGAAACATTCAGGGGGAGGAGACTATTGGTGATGACTGGGTAGCTGCAAACTCACAGCAGCATAAACATCTGTTCCTGCAGCTATGAATCCAAGATGACATTATCAAATTCAATTCACGTGGGATTTGCATGACATTATTGTTATGTCTGGTCATGCTCACTATTTTTGAGTGGGTATTGCTGGCACAACCCTCATTCAGAGTGTTGTGTGAAATTCTTACCACTTCCTGTGATTCTTGATGATTCTGTGTTCTCTGCCACCTGATGCAAAGAGTTTGCTTACAAGATTAGCCTTTCCCAAGTAACACTGATGATGTGTGATTTGATTATCCTGACGCATCAGAAGGCAGGACTTCTGGGCATCAGAGTGCAGGCCCTCCTCTCAGAAAGATTTTGGTTACATTCCTGTCCTGTGCCCCAAATCTAGGGGTGAAGGGAGCACCCCCTCCTGCTTCTCTGCCCATGACTACTACACCAGGTGGTGTGTGTGTGTGAGAGAGAGAGAGAGAGAGAGAGAGAGAGAGAGAGAGAGAGAGAGACCCAAGAGCTGTCCAAGGTAATGAGTGACTTCAAGAATAACACGCAAGTAGCATCTCTTTCCCTCAAAGGGGCATGTGCTAAAGAGGGTAGCTTATTGATGGGGAACATGAGGCACAGGGGAGTGGCTTTCCAGAGCCCAGGTACAGCAGAGTGAAACAAGGCTGTGTGAGGCGGGGTGGGTGACCGTGTGGTTAGTTAGTATGCTGGCAGGGGTCTGTGAAGGCAACAGAGAACCCTGCCTGAGAGGCAACAAAAAGCCTCGCAACTGCCCCTCCAAAATGGTTCCTACTCCCACATTTGATCATTTATTGGTCACCTGCACCCCTCCCCCATCACACTGGACTAGGAAGAGGCTAGGATTAGGATTGTAGAGGTGTGCAATTCGTTTTCGTTTTTTAGTTACTAAAATGAATGGAGCCCCATTCATTCTACCATTGTGTTTGCGGTTCTGTTCCTGTTTTCCCAGAGGTCTACTTTCTCAAACTCCCCTTCCATGGCTGAAGAAATGAAAGTCCTGGCAATAGCACCAACTGTGCAACCATCCATTGACCTCCATGATATGACTGATCCTTCCTTGTCCTTGACCTGCCACTGGGAGGATGTCTATGGCATCCAAGATCGTGCATACAATTTGGCTGTGTTCAAAGTTGCGGTTATTATACTTCGCACCAATAATGTGCCTGGTGACGAACAGTTATGAATAGAGACAGGCCCTTGCCACAGGGATGGGAAACAAGGGGGAGGGGAACATAGGGAGATAAAGAGGGGCAGTTGCAGGTGCTTTAGATTAGATACGGGGGAGATGGGGATCCTGAACGATAAGATGATACAAAGAGGAAGTGTATAAAAGAGCCGGCAGTCTGTGGGGGTGAGAAACTAGGGAAATCCTGTTGGAAGTAATAGGTATTTAGGCGGGAGAGAGCAGAACCAGTGTGTTAAGGGAGAGAGTTCCAGGCATAGGAGGCAACACAAGAGAAGAAGCAAAGATGATTCAGAGTGCAGGAGACTCTGGGGCAGGCAAGGGTCACGGCAGAGGAGGAGAGCGTTCTCAGGTGGAAAGCAGAAAACGAGGTCAGAAAGATGGGGAAAAACAGAGCCATGAAGAGTCTTGGAGGTGAAGATAAGGAGTTTGTGCTAGTTGTGAAGCAGGAGAGGGAGCCAGTGGAGGAATCAGAGGAGGGGTTAAATGAATTTTCGGGAGCTCTCAATTAATCTTCTTCTCTTCCACAGAAATCCTGTATGATTTTGGGCAAGCCACTTAACCTCTCTGTTCCGCCATTCCATTATGTCTCTAGGTTGGGAGCAATCGCACTCCCTAGGGCTGTGGTGAGAATGGAAGTATTTACAGATTGTGAAGAGCGATGGCTTTGGGGAATGTACAAAAGCCCCCAGCTCCCATGGATGCCAGTCCCCTGACTTAACACTGCTCCCAAACCAGACAATACAGGATAGAGGGCAAGTAAACATGTTTCCTGCGCAGTGGGTTGCTGAGTATTTAGGAGAAACTATGTTGAAAGGAGTGGTAGGATGAATGCAAGGATTTAAGCTAGGAGGCTAGACAGTTGATAAAATGTACTAAATGTGTTGAGGGACATAGTGGGTGTGGAGGGAAGGTGTTAAAATTATGAATTTGTTGGCCAGGTGTGAAGATAGTGTAGGGAGATGAAATAATGCAAGAGAGAGGAGGGGCTGTGTAAGAGCCTGAGGCTCTGGTGTGGGGTGTGATGACATAGGATTTATTTGACATGAACGAAGAACCTGCAATGTTTGATTTTAATGAGATAAGATTATTGCTCTGTTCACCCAGATCCACATGAATCATCTGCTGCTCAGTCATTTGATCAGAATGGGTTTTCACCAGAGTCTGCTCTTCCTACTCTGTATTATTAATTTATTATTATTATTATTATTATTACTACGTCATTGATGTGCCAGGTGCTGAAGAGTCATGACTAGAGACAGATCCCCGACTTGCTAGACTAGGACAGAGAAGGGAGGGGAAACAAGGCGGAGGGAAGGGGGCAGACGTGAAGTTGAGTTGGCCAGTTCCATTACTGCTTTCTCAGCAGCTTGGAAAAATGAAGGACTGAAAGGGGAGAGGGGGAAAGAAATTATCATTAGCCAGCTGGGGAGGTGGGGTGCGTAGGTTGTATAGAGAGTTGGATGGGGTAGGGGACCCCATAACTGGACTAGGAAGCAGGCAAATGGGATAAGGCCAGACAGTGATAGAGAGTGTGCGTAGCATAATGTGCATGTGCTCTGTACTTTCAGATCTAGCACTAACCCACTGGTGGGAACAGGACGCACAGGACTTCTATATAAGATTTCTGCCTGGCACAAACTGGCACACTAAGGCCTTTGTTCTATCTAATCCAATAAAACCAGAATAGCTTCAGTATCATGAGCCCACAAGGGATCAGGAGCAAAAAGCTTTCATAGGAAGGTGGTTGCTATAATAGGGTGTGACAACTTACTACAATACATCCGTATCAGGAAGAAATACCAACAGTTACAGTGAACATCAGTGCAATTTATTTTAAAGAAGAATCCAATTCATTGGTCAACAAAAAGTGGACATGTCCATGTTGAATACAGTGCTGTAATTACATAGCTTTTTTCTTTAAGAACATGCCCAGCATAGTTTATTAATTAATTATTATTGATTGTTTCTCCAATGCTAGCAAGGCACCTGGTGCTAAGCAGTCATGATTAGAGACAGGTCTCTGCTGCGAGAGATTTGTAGTCTAGGATGGACAAAGGAGGGAAAACAAGTGGAAGGGAACACAGGGAGAGACAGGGAGTGATAATAAATGTGACAAGGCACCACTACGGCCCACCTGGTCCAGAGACTCCCCATCATGTTTATTACTGGCCACCAGATGTGAGCCTGCTGTTGCCCCAGCCCGGGTAGGTAGCTGGCCCAGATGTGGTTCCACTGAAGATCCTGGACCCACAGTCCATGCCAATGGCTGCCCAGACGGAAGAGCACAGGTCATAGTGGGCCCATGCATCTGTTTGCTGACCCTTCCCCTGCCCGTGATTGGGGGCCGTCATGGCCAACAGCCATGGCTGCCTGTGATTGGCCGCCATGGCTGTTCATCATGGGGGGGGCAATGGGGGTGCACTGGGGCGGAGCCACTTGAGCATACGTTTGTTCCGTTCCCCTGCTGGAGGGGCGGGGGAGGACTCACAATTTGATCTGTGCCCCGACTTGACCATGCCACGGCCACAGACTGTGTAGCCAGTGTGCCAGACACACATTTGTTTTTATCCAGGGATACATTTGAGAAATTGAGACGTTGCAGGTGCACATGTCTAGCTTAGTTACAAGAGGAAGGGGAGCATCCTGAAGGATATAATGGTATAAGGAGAAGCAGTGAGCAACCTATGGGAGTAAAAGATGAGCTAAGAAAAGCTTGATGGAAGAGACAGGTTTTTAGGAGGGATTTGAAGGTTGAGAGGGAGGGGGCAGAGTGTACACACTTGGGGAAGGAGGTCCAAGTATAGGGGCAGCATAGGAGAAGGGGTGAAGAAGACAGTTTAGGGAGTAGGAGATTCTGTGGTGAGTGTAGGTGATGGCAGAGGAGGAGTGATGTTCCTACGTGGGAATATAGTGGGAAATTAAAGCAGTGAAAGGGAGGTGATGAGTCTTGAACATGATGACAAGAAGCTTGTGCTGGATGTGAAGGGGCAGAGGGAGTCAGTAAGGGAGGCTGCTGCATTATTTGTGCTTTTCTCGGTGCAAGCTGCTTTCATCTTATTCAGTCAGTGCAAAAAGTGCAGTCTAAGCACCTGGTAGGCCCTAGAGGGTCCACTATATCAGCGTCAATCTGGCCACAGTGTTCATTACAGTGGGGCTACTTTAAATGGAATTTGTTTGTTTGTTTGAATTTATATGCTGCCCTTTCTCAAAAGCTCAGGGTGGCTCACAAGTTGTAAAAACATTAAAATTAATACAACTCCCCCTCCCCCCCAAAAAAGCCACCCAACCCTCCCACAGCCCTCACCAATACCATCTCCCCCATTCCCCAAACCTAACCCCCATAGCCCAACCCCCAAACCATCCCAATCCCCTATTCCCACTTGTCTAATGCCGTTTCAAACAGAAAGGTCTTACACTGCCTCTGGGAAACGCCTAGACCCGGGCTCAAACAAACCTCCTGGGGAAGGGAGTTCCATAACAACTAGGCAACAACGGAGAATGCCTCCCTGAGAGCTCTTGTTGTATGTGCAAGGCTACCCGACAGTACCCACAGGGAGGGAGGCACTCCCGTCTGATCACAGGAGCCGCAATGGGACATGGAAGGACAGGCGGTCTTTCAGATATGGGGGCCCAGACTGTTTAGGACTTTAAAGGTCAAAACCAGCAACTTGAATTGTGCCCGGAAAGCTATAGGAAGCTTTTTACTCCAAACTACTCTTGAAGTTGGGATTGTTATAAATAGGGTTCCTCAGCAGAGTTTGTTCTAGTGAAGTTTGTCTGTACTTAAGCAGCTCCTCTCTCCCCCCGGCCCCTTTACCACAGTGTCTGAAACACCCTGCCCATCCTCAGAAGTGGGGCTGGATCAGGAATGAGCACCTCATACATACCATGGTTTTATACACTTCCTCTGAAGTATCTAGTTCTGGGGCCACTGCTGGAGAATGTACTCTGGATTAGATGGGCCACGGTTCTCAGCCAGTGAGGCAGCCCTAATCCTGTATGTTCTAACCCCTCTGTTCTGTACCATTGACTCCAATGGAAAGTGGAGGCCCCAGAAGAATTAGAACTCAGATCTTCTGTGGCCCAGGCTAATGCTATAACTCTGGTGCCATCCTTTGAGATTGTCAAACTGTCATCAGCTCCTCCTCACCACTGGCAAAGCTTCAGTGGGAGCAAGATCCAGCCTAGTAGAAGTTTCTCATCATGTCACAGGTTATAGGAGCTGGCTTTTGGACTTCATCATCCCATTGCAGAGTGTCTGTCTTCTCCTCTCAAATACCTGCTGGATGCACTCCAGAGAGCAGGGAACGCAGAGCTTTGCTAACACCTGACTGTAGCTCTCTTCTATAGTGGGTGGCAGGGGACAGGATTAACTCTGCATTCAGTTTGGATTGGGTCACAGTCCTAGCAAGCTGGGACACATCACAACTGTCTCAGCTCTAAAAATAAATGGGAATGCTTTGTTAGAACCCCTTCTTTGGCAACCAAAAGGCTAATATATTAACGACATGGGATACCAACAATGGCCTGGAACAACAGACATAGAACAAAGGACTGAAAATAGAATTGTTCCGTAAAAAACAAAAACAAAACAAACAAACACCCAGAATCTTTACAAGCTCCAGGATTCCGCCTCTTTCCCATTTTGTAGAACATATGCCAGCCACGCATAAACATTGCTCCAGATTTGCACCAGTGTAACTGAGCTCAGAATTCAGCAAAGAAACCTCAATGAGAATGTAAGTGTGGAGCAATGGGTGCCCAGACATCCTCAGCCCATATGAGCTGGGGTAGCTGGCCATGGAAATGTCCACCGCTCAGAGGCACTGTGGGTGGGAGACACGGTCTTTGCAAATCACAGGAACTGGCCGTGAGCACTGGAGAGCCCGGGTTTCCCAGTGCTCATGCTGGGACATGTCAGTTTTAAAGGCCAGGCCAGCATGCTTCCCCCTCCCCCATGGTCTGTGGCAGGGGATCATGGAGGCTGCAGCAGTAGCCAGACTGGGAGCTGCCCGTTAGAATCCCTC
Organism: Sphenodon punctatus; assembly: GCA_003113815.1. NCBI lineage: Eukaryota > Metazoa > Chordata > Lepidosauria > Sphenodontia > Sphenodontidae > Sphenodon > Sphenodon punctatus. The sequence goes on from QEPC01005108.1 coordinate 3,043,914, forward strand.
CCCATGCACTCCACCCGAGTGGCTGCTCCACAGCTGTTCCATTTAAAAACACCCCTGTCTCTTATTTGGCCTATATGCAGAACCAATCCGGTGACCACACACTGAAATCCAGTTAGTACTGGATAGATATTGTATTGAACTCATTCATTCATTCATTTTAAATGATCTTTGAGCTACTCCATAAAATCCATACTGGTTTCAGCTGGTCCTCCTCCTCCTTTCCTTACGCATACTGACAGGATAATCCTCCAGCACTGAAGCCAATGGCAAAACTCCCATTGATGGTAATGGTGGAACATTAACCTGTGAGTATAACTCTCTCATTCCCAGTTGCACCAGTTCCTGGATGTGAGAGATACCCGATATTACAACTGCACAAGGCAACCATGTTCAGAATCCTGGCCTTTTTGAATTCCTTACTCTGCCTCCTAGATCCAGCTGCTCTCTTGGAGTGTGGAAGAGGCCTGTTCAGGGGGCGGCAGCAGAGACGTGGGCGTGCACTCAAGGGTGAGACTGGATCTGCAGGCCAAGTCCATGATGATCCAGATCCAATTTCTGTCTCATCCCTTGCCCTGAGCACTCACTCAGCCATGCACTTCTCAGCATGCATTTCCCTCAGCTCTTTGCCAACCCAGTGGTGTAACTTTGGGCTAAAAATTTGTGGAGGGCACTGGACCCCCACCTCCATGGCCCCAGAACTGAAGGGAGGGAGGAAATTTGTGGGGGACAAATCCCCCTCATCTTTCCCTATAATTACACCCATCACCAAACACGTATCTGCCAGCAGTGCTCATGCCAGCACAGCCCCTTCCCCATACTCTGCAAGTGTTTCTTTGCTGCGGTCTCAGGGTGTTTCTACATGTTACGTTGACCACGGTGGTAATCAGCCCTGCCTCACCAACTGCAATGTCATCCCATGGCAGAGCCGTTAGAATAAACATAAACATGTGGTGGCATAAATAGAGAGCTATCCCAAGAGCAACAAGCCCTGGTTCCGGGGTGAAATAGACGAGAAGTGAAATAGACAAGGCCTGGGCTGGGAGAGAAATTAAGAAGCCCAGAAATCCCCAGCTCAGCAGTGACCGTGACACGCCCGCAGCTCCCAGGCCCAAGAAGCCCTCATCTCTGGAATTCAATTGACAAGTGACTCCGATGTCCAAGTGGCTTAGGAGATAGGGTGGCCAATCCATTCCCACAGGAAGGAGAACGTCCCCTGGTGGTGACCGAGCTGAGCAATGGCCCCTGGCAGGGGGCTGCCAATGAACAACATTCAAAGGGTACTGTGTTAGCGGTTGCACTCTGGGTCTCCTCAGCAGTCTCCCTGGATTTGTTCCCAGTAGCAAACCTGTGTTTGACGTGACCAAAGCCTAGGGTTTGTCACCATTCTAGGTGGCAGGACTGGTGGCAAGAGTCACGTGTAGCGACACCCACAGATAAAGTTTCTGTTTTGGCACTGAAATAATTTGCATACTGTGGATTAAGCAAGCAACCATCGCTTGACGCTGACTCCCCTGCCAGCTATCGGCCTGTCTCTAACCTTCCCTTTTTAGGAAAGGTTATTGAACGGGTAGTGGCTCAGCAGCTCCAGGAGCATCTTGACCATATCAGTTATCTTGATCCTTCACAGTCTGGCTTTTGTCTGGGTCATGGCACTGAGACAGCACTTGTGGCCTTGGTGGATGACCTTCGCCGAGAAAAGGACCGGGGTCGATCGACCCTATTGGTTCTATTAGATCTATCGGCAGCATTCGATACCGTTGACCACGAGATGTTGGTGACGCGCCTGCGGGACAGTGTGGGGGTGGGTGGGATCATTCTTGAATAGTTCCACTCATTCCTGACTGGAAGAACTCAGCGGGTGGTACTCGGTGACTCTTTGTCATCTTACCAAGGCCTCCCGTGTGGGGTCCCGCAGGGTTCAGTTCTGTCCCCTCTCCTGTTCAACATGTACATACAACTGCTCGGCGAGGTGATCAGAGAGTTTGGGGTGAGGTGTCATCAATATGTTGATGACATCCAACTCTACCTCTCATTTTCAATCGACCCAGGCCCGGCTGTCTCGGTGCTTACCCGGTGTCTGGCAGCTGTGGGGGACTGGATGAGGGCTAACTGACTGCGACTGAATCCCGACAAGACAGAGGTGATGTTAGTGGGTAGGTCGGCAGAGGTGATGGCTCCATCAATTGATGGAGTCTGCCCTCTGCTGACATCCCAGGTGCGGAACCTGGGGGTGCTCCTCGATGCGCAGCACTGCCTGGATCCCCAGGCGGAGACTGTGACGAGGAGTGCCTTCCGCCAGTTACATCTGGTGCGGCAGCTTTGGCCGCTGGTTTCGGTTCCAGACTTGGCCAAGATCATCCATGCTTTTATTACCTCTAGGTTAGACTACAGCAATGCGCTCTACGTGGGACTACCTATGGTGATGGCTCGGAAGCTGCAGCTGGTGCAGAATGCGGTGGCCCAGCTCCTGGTGGGGTTGGGCTGCCAGGAGCACATTACACCAGTGCTCCGATCTCTGCACTGGCTACCAATAGTCTTCCGGGCCCGATTCAAAGTGTTGGTTTTAACCTATAAAGCCTTACATGGTCTGGGCCCTGCTTATTTGCGAGACCACCTCACCCCCCGGGCTTTAGATCGGCCCCTGTGGTCATCTGGGGGCCACGCAGAATAGGACATTCTCGGTGGCCATGCCACGCCTTTGGAATTCTCTCCCGGTGGGGGCGCAGTTGGCCCCAGACCTCCCAGCCTTCCACAGGAACTGCAAAACCTGACTGTTCTGTCAGGCATTTGGCAAGGGAGAAAGGTAGGGTGGGGGGTATGGGAGTGTTTTATGATTGTCTTATTTTATTGTTGAATTTATTTTTTAATTGAATTGAAATGTTTTTAGTATATTATATGTATTGTTGTTAGCCACTTTGGGCCACCTGTGGCGAGAGAAAGCGGGATATAAATTTTGAAAATAAATAAAAATAAAAAATATTAAATATGATGATTTGGGGTGATATATACATCTATATTTTTCATATAGCCCCACTGGCCCAAAGCTTCCCACTCTTAGGCCCCTTTTACACAAGATGCTCCCACGCATGGATACCCATAGTCCACATGGGGGAGTATCTTATGTAAATGTGGAGATGCGTGGGTGCATACTCCCACGACCCACACATCCCCACCCACCCCCAACGCACAGAGCAACTGGCAAAAAGACCCCAATCCATTGCAGATTGATAAATTATTGAATTAAGTTACAGCAGATGGAGCCAACTAGGTTGCCAAAAATATGTCTACAGGAACAAATAGTCTGGCTCCAGAATTGGAGGCGGAAAACCAAAAGTTTTTGCTTTATAAGGTAAATTATTTGATCCAGGAGTATGGGTTTTCCTTGCTAGCCCTGGGCCTCTTAGCTAATAAAGCTACACCGATATTTAACCTAAGGGTGTTGGATGTACACAGGCAGAAGGATATGGCGGCTCTCACCAGTTCTCGGTATACAACCTGGATAAAGGAGGTGAAATTATGTCTGTGAAAAATATTTGTTTTCCTCTGAAATTGGACCTAAGGAAGGCTTTTACAAGGCTGCGTTTTGCCTTGATACCGACCCAAGTTATTGAGGGTAAATATAAAAACATCCCATTAAATGAAATATTTTACATCTGCAGGGAGCCCATGACAGAAGATTTGGTTCATTATGTGTTAAAATGTCATATTTATGATGCCTCACGGAAGAGATTCTTGGGTGCTCTACTAGAGAAAAAGAATGTTTGGACTGATAATGCAAAGCTGGTGTTTCTATTAAGGGGTAGTAATCGGTTTGTAACTCTGAGACTGGCTTTACTCGCAGTGAAGGCCCAAACCTTACAAGAACAGTATGTCAATTGTATAAATATCTAACGGTGTCCTTGTAAAATATTGTACAACAGTCCCCATTTTATTTTATTGGACTATATTTTTGATAAGGTCAATAGACCAATTCAAATAAACAAAAAAGCTTCAAGCTGTTTCAGACTGTCCAACTTCTTGGCCACAACAGGCCAGATTGTCTCTCAGTAATTTTCTGGATTACATTAAAATCTCCCATCATGCACCCAGTGGAGTGGATACTATAGTGCAGGGATAGATAAACCCCATTCAAACTTATCATTCAACACGACCTGTGCAAAGTAAACGTGCTGTTTGGAGCTGTTATTGCAGGACATCCTTCTGGAAACATATCTTTAGAAAATACTGATATTAATAAAATCAGATTTTAAGGCCACAAACCAGATGGAATCCTATTGTGGGCCATATTTGGCCCATGGGCCACCAGTTGGACAGCTCTGCACTGTTTGATGAAGGGCCAGGAATGGGCATGTAACTGAATAAGAAATGGGCTCAGAGAGAGAAGGTGAGAATTTGCTTCTAATATGGAAAAATCATTCCTAGGTTCTAAAGAGATTTCCATGCCTGCTAAAGAGGGTGGGGGGTGACTTGATACCTTCGAAAGCTGCTGCTGAGACTAATTCCTCAGGTGCTCTTGACTGAGTTTTTCTACCAAACAAATTGAACTCTGGAAGTGGAGCTAATTCTAATTTAAAATCAATGGAAGGATCTATTGATTGACATGAAATTAGGGTGTCCCATTGTGGCAGGAGGCTGTAATATATGCCTGCAAGAGCAGGCACAAGCCTGAAGCAAGCGGCTAAATAGCTGCTTTTACCAGGACCAAGATCTCAATAAGATCTTGGTCCTGGTATGAGTTCTCGGTGAGCACACACACACACACACACACACACACACACACAAATGCATTACACATGCACAAAATGGGCACCACCCTTCACCAAAATGGTGGTGACACTAATCTTTTTCATTTGCTGGTTGAGAACTCGGCAAAACAGTCCTGCTTCTTAGTTTGTCTCGGGATGAACCAAGAACCAGGATTTTGTCCATTTACCATTTTACCGTTTACCATTTTATTGTTAGCCACATGGTCATTACAAATAAATAACTGATAACCAATTAAAATCATAGACAAATCAAGAATAAGGGGTGCAAAACAGTAAATATTACACGGACAAGCAAACAGCCAAGTCCCAGCTATCCAATGTTAATTAAAAAATAGTAAGAAATAGTAAGATTTTATATACTAAGACAGTACTGGGACAATGCTGAAGATCAAGGGAATACAGACAAATAAACAACCTCCCAAGATCCAAACCCACACAGAAGGAGCCTGTCTATTCCGAGCCCTCACCCTGGAACCGACAAGGGGTGGGGGTGGGGTTCATACCTTCTTTGAATCTTCTCAATTCTTATTGCAAAAATTGCCACAGCTTTCATTCTTAAGGGGACCCCATCTCCCAAAAGATATATCAGCTGCTGAATTTTGGGTCGGAATATGTCTCATCCTATAGCGGCTTGGAGTTGGCAGCAATGATATCCATAAAGGGGATATACAAGTAAATAATGCGCCAAGTCCTCGATCCCCCATCCACATGGACTTAGCCGTTCTGCAAACGGGGTCCCCTGAAATTTCCCCAGCAGGATGGCCGTTCGCATGGACTGAAATCTCAGCCTGCTAAAGCCTGCTAAAGCCTTGCCTTAGCCCAGGGTCAGTGAGAAAAAACAGATATGAAGCTCCTCCTCCTCAGAGGTAGCAGATATTTATAAAAAGGGGAAGTAATGACCCCGCCGGCTGATGCTCTTAGCTTTTGTCTGTCTGCATCACATATATGTTGTTTCAGTAACCTTATTATCTGTGAACTGGTAAGATCCTGTAGACATAGCTCTGAAAAGCCCAATAAAACTAGGCGTAAGTTGACTTCAGCCCACCAAACATCCAAACCATCAACCAGGTCTGTTACTTTTTCCTTCATTACTAATGTCACCAGTGAAGTGCTAGGGGCATCCCTTGTCTTAGCCCAGTAATTCAATAACCACCTTTCAGCAATGGTGCTTAGGGAGTGGGTACCCAACTCCAGCACTATCATTGCTGAACTGGCAGACGAATGAAGCCCAAGGATTCATCCAAAATTGGTTGATAACAGGGCACAATCTATCCACAGCCTTCTGATCATATCCCCAAATGTGAGCCCCGTACAACATGCTTGCCAAGACCTTTGACTCCATAACTTTTATAACTGCCCTGACACCGCATTGCCCAAAATGAAAGAAAAAGCGCTGGATGGCTAAAGATACTATTTGCGCTTTTGCCTTAGTAACCGAGGTATGGGCCTGCCAGGCCCCGTTATCAGCCAAGCTGATGCCCAAATATCTGAAAACCCTGACCTGAGCTAAGCTATGGCTCTGAAGTTGCCAGCTCTACTTCCTATAGCGTTTTGCCACGATCATTATTTTGGTTTTATCGTAATTGACGGAGAGTTTCTTTTCTCTACATCTTATACCGAAATCCATCAGGGATCTTTCTAGTCCACGTTTACTAAGCGAAACCAGAACCTTGTAGTCTGCATATGTAAGCAGATAAATTTTCTTATTACCAATGCTGGGTGGATGGTAATTTCCTGGGTCCTTATGATCTGTTATCAGGGAATTAACATATCTATTAAATAAAGTCGAGGCCAAAATGCATCCCTGACGGATCCCACAGAAAGTTTGCACTGGCTCCAACAAGATACCAAATGGGGGCATTCTCACCCGCAAAAAGGTTCCCGAATATAGTGATCTAATCAATACCAGTAAATGTTTGTCCATATGTAAGCGATCTAACTCAGACCATAGCCTCTCTCCATTGAGCATATCGATGACAGATCTATGAAAGCCAAGTATAGTTTGCGCCTACGCCATTGGTACTTATGAAATAAATGGACAAAAACATGATCAATTGTGGAACATTTAGGCCGAAAGCCTGCCTGTTCCTCGGCTAAAATGTCTACTTCATCACACCAGGACTGCACCCTAATTAAAAGCAGGCTGGCATATATTTTAGAAATAAGGCACAGCAAGATAATTGGTCTGTAAGGATTTTGTCAAGATTGCTCACTTTTGCAAGCAATTGTTTCAGCCCTAGCAGGTCTTTAGCAAAGGCAGCATCCTGGCCATGATATACTTGCCCTAGGACCAACTGGCTCCAGTGCTGATGAGAGCTTTATAAAGAGGAGGAGTGAAGCTCAGAGAAGCAGCCTCAGGAGGAGCCAGCTGGCTGCTCAGCCAGGGAAAAGTCTACCTGAGCTAAAGGCCTGGGTGTCAAAGGAGGATGAATGGTGAGATATTGGTGGGGCAACTTGCTGTGTCAGAAAGGGGGAGACAGGTACTTTCCCATCCCCTTTCTGATGTGGTTCTGCCCCTACAGAGAATCATGGCACTCCAGAGAGAGACGGGTTATGTCGGAAAAGAATCTTAGAATGTCAGAGCTGGAAGATTGTCTGGTCCAACCCCCAGCTTAGATGCAGAATGACTACAGCTACAGCTGTCTGCCCAGGCTCTTTTTGAAAACCTCCAATGATGGGACAGCCTACAATGACTTCCATAGGCAATTTGCTCCATTACTGCACAGCTCTTACTGCTAGGAAGCTTTTCCTGATTTAATTGAAATCTACCTTCCTGTAACTTGAGCCCCTATTTCTAGTCCTGCTCTCCCCTCCCCCCCCTCCCCCCAATAGCGATGCAGAACAGCTCCTTGCCGTCTTCTTGGAGGCAGCCCTTTAGAGTTGAAGACTGTATCATGTTTCCCTGTAATCTTCTCTTTGTTAGACCCAGTTCCTTCAACCTTGCCACATACTTTGCTTTCCAGACCCTTTAGCATCTTTGTTGCTCTCCCCTGAACCTGTTCCAATTTGGGCACCTTCTTAAGATGAGGTGCCCAAAACGGGACACAGTATTCCAGGTTAGATCTGATTGGTGCTGAATAGAGTGGAATTCTTACCTTTGCTGACTTGGAGACAACGCTTCTGCTAATGCAGCCTAACGCGGTTTTAGTATTTTTTGACGCCACATCCCATTGCTGACTCATGTTTAGTTTGTGATCAACCACAATCCCTAGATCCTTTTTGTATGTTCTGCTGCCAAGCCAGGTATCTCCCATCTTATACTGGTGCATTTGGTTTTTCTTCCCTAAATGGAGAACTTTACATTATCTTAGTTGAATTTCATTTTATTAATCTCAGCCCAGATTTCCAACCTTTCAATATATTTTTGAATTCAAATTCTATCTTCCAAGATGTTAGCTACCCTTCCTAGTTTTGTGTTGTCTGCAAACTTGATAAAGATTCTCTCCGTTCCTTCATCCAAGTCATTAATAAAGAATGATGTGGAATCGCACTGAACCCAGGACAGAGCCCTGCAGGACCCCACTCGAGTTTGATGATTGATGAGCCACGGATGATCACTCTTTGAGTATGGTTCTTCAGCTAGCCGTGAATCCACGATGTAGTAGGATCTTCCTGTCCACTCTTTGCAAGCTTGTCAATGAAAATCTTGTGTGAAATTTTGTCAAACACTTTGCTGAAATCAAGATAGATTATGTCAATAACATTCCCCTCCTCAACTAAACTAGTTACTTTACGAATGAGACAAGATTAATCTAGCATGATTTATTCTTGACAAATCCATGTTGACTATGAGCAACTGTACTGTCATCAAGGTGCTTACTAATTATTGTTGTATAATCTGTTCTAGTATCTTCCCTGGTACTGAGGTTAGACTGACTGGTCTAAAAGTTCCTGGAACTTCCTTTTTCCCTTTGCAGGGCAAAGGAGTGTGGCAGCAATTTGGCCCTGCCTCCTTTCAAATATGGCTCCACCCCCTGTGGAGTGTTGTGACACTGCAACACTCGTGACCCTGCTGACATAGCCCCGCCCCCTCCAGTTAAAAACCCTCATGATGGTGCTCCATAAGGGCCATACCTCAAAGAGATGGGGCTACGGTTCTCTCACCCCTTTCTGACATGGCCATGCCCCCTATGAAGTGCCACAGCATCACCACCATGTCCAAAAGGAGTGGGGGTGGGTGGGGGTGGAAGAAGGCTAAAGCTGCGCACCTTCCAGACTGCTGTGACAGCAAGCACTCCATAGAAGGTGGGAAACCCAGCCAAGTTGGGTGCCATCAGGCTGCAATGGGAGGGCTGCAGGCCTCTAGTTTCTGCACAAATGCATATATTTGCATAGAAGAGTGAGCCAAGTCTCTGAGCCCCCTTGAAGGTAGTAGGAGAGTGTTAGTACTGACCAGGCAGTGGCAAACAGGCAGATCTCTGTGGTCACACCAGGGAACTCTGCCTGAGAGGAACACTTTCTAGCAGGAGTGAGGAACCTCTGGCTCGTGGGCCAAAGCCAGCCTGGGGCTGTTTTTATTCCCCCCCCCCCTTTCCAAATTCCTGGATCTGGCCCATGGATCCAGTTCAAGCTCTCAAGCACTGAAAGAGTGAGCTTGGGGGACGGGAGAGGAGATGAGAGCATCACTTGAGGATAAGGGATGGATCCCTGGTATCGTTTCATGATCTGGATCCTTCCCTCCCTTCTCCTATCCTGAGCACACCTTTTAAGTACCCAAACCCTCATTTCCTATCTGGCCTGCACAGCTTGCACTAATTTTCAAAGCATCCCATGGGAGAGAAAGGTTTCCCCACCCCTGTTTTATAGCCTCAGCCCCTGCGTATTGTCAAACTTTACTAACAGCTAATAGAAACACTGATAGAATCATAGAGCTGGTCCATCTAGTCCATCCTCCTGCTTGGATGCAGGATGACATGCAACACTCCCAACAGCATCCAGCCTCTCTTTGAAAACCTCCAGCAATGGAGAGCCTACAGCCTCCCACCCTGGGCATCTTCACTGCAGCACGGCACTTACTGTTAGGAGGTCTTCATTCATTCAGACTGCTTGTGCAAGCACGCATCTTAAACTGGAAAGATAAAGGAACAATGAGCTAGGGGGCTCTTAGGAAGCTTACAGACGAGACAAAAAAAGCGGCTGATCCTTTGATCACCCACCTTTCTTTGCGCTCGTCTAAACTTCAGGGCCGGATCCTACCCCGCATCTGACCGGGTCGGCGATCCTGGCCCCTCAGACGCGGATCCCCGAAGTGCCGGCTTTACGCCGCACTTCCGGGATCCCTGGCAGAGTGCGCATGTGCGGAAGGGTGCGCATGCGCACAACGACTGTACGCTGTGTCTGAACATCAGACACGACATACAGGGAAGGCGGGGGAGAGATGCCGGCGCTGAACGATCCCGCTTGTTAGCGGGTTCGTCTAACAGCGCCCTTAGAGCCCATGTATACGTGGAATGTTCTACACAGCCTCATTTTGAAACTCATCATTTGATACTAGTGAGGTGATGGGCAATGTGTTCCCCCTTCCTGCTGTCTGGAAAATGGGGCTAATCAGATACACCTCATTTAGCAGCAAGCCAGCAGAGCACGGTCAATTTCCCAGCTTGTCCCAGGCTTTGATTACATTGTAACTCTCCTAGAGGAGCAGGATGAGTCATATGTAAACAAAGCCTGCCGCAGAGAACTCGGCAAGGGGAGGAGGGGGAGGGGAGTCAATCCTCCTCCTCGTGCTGCTCCCCCCTCCCTCTAGCTTTCCACTCACTAGCCAGAGCGCTAAAGGGAGGCGGGGACTTAAGAGAATGTCTCCCAGCCCTCAGAAAGCATGCGCTGGGCGTCGACCCAGGAACGCACTGCTTTCTGGGGGATTGGGGAGCGAGTGGGGGAGGTGCCATGTGCTCCTTGGCTGGTTTCCTATGGAGAAACCCAGCCAAACAGCAAGGCTTAGGGGGCGTGTCTGGGCGCCTTTTCAAAACGCTCTGGCCACCTCATAGCTGCCTTTTCTCCCCCCTGGCCCCTCCTCTATCAGATGGGGGGGGGGGAGGAGAGAGCTGACTCTTCCCCGCTCCTACCTCTAGGCTCACTAGAGGGGGAAAGAGGGAGATTGGAGCCAGACTACAGAGTGATCAGGAGGTCTCATCCTTTCAGAAACCTGGTAAGTTTTGAAAATGCAAATCCCCTGTCCTGATCTGTGCATTGTTTGTTTGCTTGCTTGTGCTTTTAATCTTTTGTCCTCTTCAATCCCTCCCCACCCAGGGGCGGGGGGGTGGGGGCTTGTATGTGAATGGATGGTTTCTCTGCTTGAGTTTGCGGGGAGTGGGGCTGATNGGGCCTTGTACGTGAATGGATGGTTTCTCTGCTTGAGTTTGGTGGGGGCCAGCAATGGACATTGTAGGGTGAAAACAGCCATGATGCAGGCCCGCTATGGCATGGGACTCATCGTGCATGTGGTCCCACGCCGCCAAATATTGGTCCGGGACTGCCCTGGGCCAGATAGGTGGCTGGCTTGGAAAATTCATCCCGGGCCAAGGACCGCCCGTGCGGGCCAGCGCGTCTGTTCAGGCCTGTCATCCCTGCTGCTGGGCCCACCATAGCTGCCCATCATGGCAGGGGGCAGATCGCAGGGAGTGGGTTGCAGCCCCACTCCTAACTCGTCCTGTAGGTGGTGGGACAGCTCTCCCTGTGGCCAGCACGTTTGTTCAGTGCCACCTGCTGACTCGGAGAGTGAATGCCACCGATTCCTGCCCTGGGGAGTCTCCGTGTCAGCTGCATGTCTGTTTTGACTAATTTTAGTTGATTAATCGATTAAGCCTTTTTGTCGATTAATAGATTAATGAATTGATTAAAATGTGCATACATTTCCATACATACACATAAATATACACAATTTGCATAGATTCACCTAATTTGCATGCATTGAGTAAACTTGCCTTCCACTGGAAGGCGTCCCATTGAGCTACAGACTCAGAACTATGGACTGTCAGAAGGTCCTGGCAGCTAACCGATTAATTGGGGGACAAATTTTAATTGGTTTTAGATAAATTAATCAATTAATCAGTTTGATTAATCGATTAATGGTTGCAGTCCTAGTTTTTACCCATAGCTGGTGTTCTTTTTGATGATTTTGACATGGGCCATGAGCCACAAACCACTTACTCCAGAGTAGCCCCATTGAAGCCTGCAGGGATGCACAGGACCTGAAACCCCCATTGTGGATCCTAGCCATGGACTTTCAAGCTGAATTCTAGAGAGATAGGGTGGTTGTAGTTGCTGTGTTCTGACTTGTTACCAGCCCAAGGAAGGGTGCTGTGTGGCCTGAAAGTTTGCATACCAACAGAAGTTGGTCCAATAAAAGATCATCTGAATTATTTTGTCTCCAAGCTGAATTCTGAGGCTGTCATTGTCATCATTAAGTGGAGTGATTTTGGACCACATTGAATGCTGAGGAAATTGTCTGCAGGGCAGAGTTGAAGATTAATGGTAAGAAAGATACTATTGTCCAAAGCTGGTTTCCATTCTAGCTGATTTTACACCCATATAACTCCAAGCTACAATTGAGTTACTTGTGATTTATGCTCATGTGACAGCAAAGGCCCTAATTCTCCAATCTATGGACCTGATCCTGTAAAAGTTGGATTCTAGAGTAAGCCTTACTCATTTGTTGGTGTCAATGCAGAAATAAGAATTACTGCTCTGTACAAAACTTCCTGGGCCAGGCCCTGCACTCTTGCATCTTTTATTCCATAGTCACAGACACCAAGAAATGCCTGATGCTTTGAGATCTACAGTAACTCTAGTTCTAGTTGAGTTGTAGCCTCATTCATGGAGCTGGGTCTGTGGATTGTGCAGGCCTAGGGCATCAGAGGTTAAATGTAGTAGTGGGGAGATCAGAATGGAAGCAGCAGCAGGGGGTGGGGTGGGGTGGACAGTTAAAGCTTTCTGTATAACTGGAGCTTTGTTATGGTCATACTGATTGGAATTTTAACGGGCATCTTGCTGGAACTTGGTGGAGCATCTGCTGCCGTGTGTGGCTGAGAGAACATGCCTTGCTCCCACCCAAGCCTGTGCAGAGCTAAGAAGGTCACATTCCAGGGGCTCTGGGGGCCTTCTCTTTTGCCAGAGACATATATTATTTGCTGAATCAGAGGCTTGTTTCCCCCCTCTCCAACAGTTGCCATTGTGGTCAGAGGAAAAATTATGCTGCTTCATAGGAGACAGAGCATTATTCATGGCATTGGCATTTCCAGCAGCTGTGCTATTAGGCCAGAGAGCCCCTCCTGGGATGGGGGGTGGGGTGGGAATCTCAGCAGAACTGGCTATAGGGATGGGGCAAGGAAAAGAAAAGAAAAGAAGTAGGTAGGTGGAGGGACCAAGTTTGCCCCACAAGTCCTACCCCTTGATCCTGGAAGCATGAAGGACAGTGGGTGCTTTTACATGGACTGCACCTACGTCTCTGCTCTGCATCACATCTGGGTGGGACGTCGGTTTAAGGGCAGGCCACCTGGGTATGAGGTGGAGCAGAGGAGGGCCAGCTCTGCTTACGGTACTCCAGAACATCCCAGAGCACCACAAGCAGAGCAGGCAGCCCAAACCCGGAGCGCTGGCCGGGGTCGGAGCAGCGGTCCATTTACTCGGCCAATGGGCCACTGAAGCTCTGCTTCAGGCTGGAGGTTGCCCTGGTAACACCACAGAGCTGTGGGTGACAGCCTAGAGCATCGGGCGATCCCCCAGCAGCTCTATGGTGTGAGGGTGGGGGCGCCATGTGGGTAGACTGTGGGCCACGGCAGCTGCTGAATCCATTTGAACCCGGCGCTGTCGGGCTGTGTGCGCGGGGGTGGGGTGGCCATGCCCGGAGCAGTTCTAAAGACACCCATTGAGACGGATGGTGGAGCTGCCCTGTCAGGCCCCTCTGCTCCACCAGACCTTGCTCTGATAAGGGCTGGGGCTGCCGATCAGCTGTTTGGCACCACTGATCAGTCCCGACCCTGTCAGGAGAGGAAGTGGGGCAGAGGCTGCTGCATTCTGCATTGGGTTGGATGACTGGGATCTTACAGAGTAGCAGCAGTGACAGGATCAGAAAGAAGTTTGGCCCTGGCATGAAAAGAGGTGCAGAGGCTGAGCCCTGGCAAGCCCTGGCACAAATTAAGCCCTGGGCAAAGGAGGCAGTTGCCCTGGGTCTCTCATGTCACCTAGTTACATGTTAGACTCAGGGGTCTGCTGTGCTAGGTACTGTACACATGCCTATAACAAAAGACTCCCTGTCTCAAAGAGCTTACCTATTGAATTATCAACATAACTTCATGCATCAACTTGGCTTTTTCCATGAACAGTTCTGTAGACAAGGTAATAGTTGCAATAGGGACCGGCGGTGTAACTGTGCTGGGACCCGGGGTAGGGGAACATGATCCATGGTGCAGCTACATCCCTGTACCAGGGCTCATCCAACCTAACTCTGCGCCCTGACCCTAGACTCATTTCCCTGGGTAACATCATTTCTAGTGGAATTTTGCTTCCCTCTGTATCCTCTGTTGTTTTTTATGTTCCAGCAAACATTATTCACAGGCACTTACCTGCTCCTCTCTGGCAGATCAAATTGAGCCATTTTTGTCTGTGCTCAAGACTCTGGTGTGCAGACAAAACCATTTTTATTCATCCATGGTAAAAGGTTTGAACTGTTTGACTTGAAACCCAGACGCGCCTGGGCTCTCTTCCAAGAAGGCTGTGTCACCCCAGCTGGAGATCGATATGTTTGTCTGCAAAATCACCCTTTTGATCTTTCATTTTTCATTCTGACACGAGAAATGCCGCTCGGTCAAACTTCAGACAGTGCATTAAACCCTAAGCAAAAAGAAAATGAAATCACACGGTCACAGCCATGTGAACATGTCCATAGGCTGTGGGTTTATTTACTCTTTGGCTTAATTTGCCTGACTGTATATTTGAGGAACAGACAACATTGGAAGGACTGTTCCCTCCTGATTCATTTAGCAGAGTTTCTTTTTGTTTGTTTCTTGGTGGTCTGACCCCTTGCAACTTAGCCACACAAACCCACATATGAAGCTGGGTAACTTACAGTAAAGCTTGCACAATCCCATACTGGGGTAACTGGATGTCACACCAGCCAGGACAAACCATTTATCATTTTGAAACGATAGGAGAACAAAGGTTTTCAGGAACAGAACCTAATTATCCCTCACGCCTGCAGGGAGTCCCAGTGGCTTCAGTGGGATTGTTCATGCCAGCATTACTAACATGGAGAAATGTTTGCAAAACCAGGTTTGTAGGTGTATAGTTTATTCTGTTCGTGAGATCAGCTTTTATTTTCCTGCAATAACAGCTGGTGCCTTGTACAGGGAGCACCCAGGCAGCAGACTAGATGGGGTATTTTTTATTAACTGCGCTTCTCCAAGTTGGGAGTATGCTGTCCAGATGCTGTCCTGAAGGGGGCACCACTCCACACCACCAGTCTTGGATCTGTAGCAGCTACCACCAAGTCCAGAATCACAGGCCTGCAACCACCCATAATGTTTGCCACCATTCCAGCTACCGAACACAGAGCAAGCACTACATTTGGTCACATAAGCATGGGAGTAACTCACGGAGTTTGCAGAGGGCCTACAGAGCAGTCAAAGCACACCAGGGAATCAACATCTCTTCAGCGTTGAGGCTTTGTGCTTGTCAGTTTCACCAGCAAGGAGTTTGGCCGTATCCAGTCACCAGTGGGGCTTTTGGGCTTCACCTTTTTATGTTGCTACGCGATGGGCTCCTCCAGTTGGTCAGAGTCCATAGGATGGCAATATAAACAGAGAACAACATGACTGCTCCACCACGGGATGGTGCTGTAGTAAGTACCACAGGGTTGATGTTGGGTCTATTGCTGGAAGCCTGGAAGAACACAGAAAAAGCAGAGACCTCAGTCTGAAAAGTGTGAGAAGCACAGGGAGAGGCCATCAACTCAGACAAAGTGTGTTTTCAGACAAGTGCCTTTCGACCCAGTACGCACTGTGCTTGTGTGAAAACCCCACTAGTAACCAGTGGTTAACCAGTGACTAGTGGGTGGGTAATGCGCTTGTCTGAAAACACCTAATGTCTGATCCGGTTTTGGGAAACATCATGCTGACATGGGGCATATTCAGAGCACAGGGATTAAAATACCCCACTCAAATTTGATTCCTGGCACTTTTTCACAGCTACCTCCGGCTAGCACAGGACCAAGAGTTTTGAAAAATGTCTAATTATTTTAGCTGAGCAGCTTGACATCTTAAAAGCAGAGGCCACTTCCCCAAAAGTCCTGAGTCACAGCTCCCTGAAACGCAGGCCCCTTTAAGGCATCTCAGCTTGCACCCACAAAAATTAAGGCACCCCAAATCACAAGTCACCTTTGGAAAATCGTAACCATGATCTCAACTTTGCAGCTGCTTTAAATGATCAAGACATAGAAATGTCTTGATCATTTAAAGCAGAGGTGGGGAAGCTTTTCCCTCCCAGGGGCCACTTTGAAAATTAGTACAAGCTCTGAGAGCCAGACAGTAGCTGGGGGAGGAGGTGTTTAAGGGGTGCACTCAGGATGGAGGAAGGAAGGGGAGGATCCAGATTCTATGCCATGGACCCACCCATCCCCTCTCTTTGGGTGCATGCTAGTCCATGGGCCAGATCTAGGACCTTGAAAAGGGCCAAATAAAAAACCACCATGGGCCAGATTTGGCCCACGGACTGAAGGCTCCTTACCCCTGATTTTATTTTATTTATTACATCTACGGACGCTACTTTAAACGCTGCAGGATCACAATTTTTGAAATTTCTTTATAGAATTAATTGGAAGATTTTAAATGGGAGATCTGATTCTGATTATAATGGTGATCTAACATATATATCAAGCAATGGAGTCAGTATTATTGACTACATTTGTGTTCCTGCTCATTTAAGTGATTTTGTGAACTAAATTTTGTCCTATGGTTCGCTCAATTTGATTTATGAGGGACTAAATCTCTCAAACGGGACATAAAGGTAACAGAGAAGAGTAAACGATTCCTTGCTTCCAGTGACATGGCTCTATGTAGAAAGACTTTTGGCTGTGAACCCAATAGATGAAAGTTTGCCAGAGTTGTTCAATCAAATAGTGCCTAAAGTTAAGGAAGGCATATTGACTGAAACCCGCCTTGTGGCTAATTCCCATTTATATTGTTCACCTTGGTTTGATCGTGAATGCCAGATACTTAAATCAGCAGCTAATAGAGCTACTACACGCATCAAGATCAATAAATCTCCTCATGCCATAAAATTGTATATTGCTATTAAGGGCCAGTATAAGGATGAATTAAGAGCCAAGACGATTGGACATCAGCGGTATTTGTCGGTCTGTTTAGAGGAAGTGATCCAATGGAAAGATAGTATTAAATTCTGGGGTTGAGTAAAAAGAAGATCTATGGACAGCTATCGTCTTTTGGAAGCAAGCATTCCTAGTACTATTTGGCAGAGCCATTTTTAAAATATATTCAACACTATTCTGGACACTTAACTTAAACCAGTTAGAGGACTTAGACCGCAGCTCCCTACCTTACTGGCAACCAGTTACCAGCTCAAATATGAGGGCACTAATCTAGCAAATTTCTGTCGAAAAGGCCCCTGGTGAAGGTGGCATACCAGAACTTTTTTGTAAACATTCAGACTGGTGGGTCCCTATTTAGTGTAGATTTTTTTATTTTTTTAAACAACTTTGGCTTAATACCAGCTAGTTTTATCCTAATTATTATAGCTCCTATATTCAAGCATGGAGAAATAGCCCCTCAAATTATCGTCTGATCAGTCTGATTGATATTGTGGCTAAACATGCAAGATTTTTAGTAGAAAAGCCAAAAAAGTGGGCTGAGGAAAACAATCTCCTTTTTGAGGAACAAGCAGGTTTTTGCTCAGGCCGCTCAACAACGGATCAATTCACTGCTTTGTTTTGAGCCAATTGGTTAATAAGTATGTTAATGTAAGAAAAGGCAAATTATTTGCTACTTTTGTGGATTTAAAATCCGCTTTTGATATGATTGATAGAAGTTTACTGTGGCCCAAACTCGCAGCGATAAATATGGATAGAAGGCATTTCTTTCTTGTTCAAAGGGTTTATCATAATACATCATTGAAGGTTAGGTTAACTCAAACTGGCCACCTATCTGAATCCAGTCCCTCCTCTAATGACATAAATGTGTCCTTGCTCCATTTTTGTTTAATTTCTTTATTAATAATAGAGTCACCGAGCTCCAAAGCGATTATTTTTACCCACTTAGTATTCAGGGGAAGCGGCTATCTATCCTCTTATATGCCGACGATATGGTGCTGCTATCCAATCCCGAGATTGGCATGAGGAGATTGCAGATGACATTGAGTACTTACTTCAGAAGAAATCATTTAAACATGAATTATGGGAAAACAAAGGTTATGATCTTTGCAAGGAAGCAATCTGTGCTCCGCTGGTCTCTTGATACTGTTCATACAGAACAAGTTAACAGCTACAAGTAGCTGGGGCTTCTGTTTTCTTCTTTGGGCAGTTGGCAGGAGCATTTGAAAATGACAAAAATGAAGATGTCCCAATCCATGAACGGGACGATTGTGTTTTGGAGAACAGCCAGGAGGAGGTTGGCACTGCCTGCCTTGAAGCTTTTAGAGCATAAGTTGTGCCCACAAGCTTTGTATGATGCAGAAATTTGGGGATACACTGTTTTGTCAGACCTAGAAATCCTTCAGAAGTAGCTTAGATCTATTTTTGGTGTCCCTAACAGCATTCCATTAGGCATGGTTAGGGCAGAGACTGATGTTCTTCCTGTTGAAATGAAAGTCCATCAGCATATTTTTTTATTGGTTGCATTTATTAGGCATGGCAGACGATCGCCTGCCTAGATTCTGTTGGACTGAACAATCAAATCCTGATTTTGATTCATTGGGTGTCTTTAGACCTAATGTCAATGGGTCTCTGAATGTGTGTTTTAACCTTGATATGAACACCGGTTTGGCCCTGTGTTCACCATGTCGTGCTGCTTAGACACACAGCCCAGCTTGGGGCAAAGCGGTGTTTTGCTCATCACCTGATCTCAGCTTCAGTCGGCTTACCCTCATCCAGTCCCTGACAGCAGCCAGACACTGAGTAAGCACTGAGATTGCGGGACCTGGGTCGGATGAAAAAGAGAGGTAGAGCCGAGTATCATCAGCATATTGATGGCATCTCATCCCAAACCTCACCCCTCATCATATGATACTCAGCTCTACCACTCTTTTTCATCTGTAACAGCAGATCCGTAATTTTGCAGACCACTGTTACAGACGGGTACGGATTACTCCGTAACAGCCCCCCGTTACATGGCAGTTACGGATTCATCTGTACCCATAGTTGCCATCCCTACTAATTAAAAAACAGTAGGGATGTGCGAACACGGTTCGGATGATCGGAGTTCAGGCTGAACTCCGCCTGTTTGGATGACTGAACCGAACGTCCGAGCTGAACGTTCGAACGTCCGAACAGTTCGGATGAGTTTGGGGGTGGGAAAAATGTGACTTTGGGTGGGAAAAACATGTCTGGAAGGGGGAGGCAGCTGAGGAGCAGAGTTCCTTGCACCAGGGGTGAAGACCAGGGTTGGTTTCATGGCCAAATGATACCGATACAAAAAAAATATTTCGATATCGGTATTGATAGCTCTATTTTTGGATGTTCAGCTGACTTTGGCCGAACTGAACTCCACCGAACCGAACAACTGAACCCGGGTTTCAAACCGAACGACCGAATGTCCAAACCGCGTTCTGTTCGCACATCCCTAAAACACAGCCCCTTCTCTCATCCATCTTAGACATCCAGTAGGATCAGCTCACTGTTTGGAGTGTTGTTTTCTCTTTATCCCACAGGTGGGAGAGATAGTTAGGTTCTGTTCTTGAAAACCGTTGTTCTCCTACGGTATCATTAGAAGTGATAAATGGAAGGTCCCAGCTGGTGACAAATCCAGTTATCCCAGTATGGGATCATGCAGGCTTTTCTGGAGGTTATCCCACTTGGTGCATGGGTTTCTCTTCTAACACTGCTTATGACTGATAACTTCAGATGAACCTCACAAGATTTCAATGCTGCATAGATACATATGTACAAACACACTCCCCGAGATACAAAAAGATAAAAAACTGAAATAGCCACAGTTCAGCCTGAATGTCTTTTGTCATGCTGATTGGCCTCTGGGCCCCCTGGAACACTTCAGGGCCTGACTATTTCTGTCTCAGCAGTGTTGTGAATTCAAACAATTGCAAAATGCACCAGAGCCAGAAAATGAAACTGAGCAGAAACAAAAGTGAAACCAATTAATCCAGCATCACTGTCAAATGCAAGGAGGCAACACTCAAAGCTGATGTGGCAACTGGCAAGGAGGCTGGGCAGTCCTGCTGATTTTATTCATCCAGGTGTGGTCAGTCAATGAGGGAAAGACGCTAAAATCAATCTGTGGCTCAGGTCTCAGCTGCAGTCGATTAGCCTAGCTCACTATGCAGGTGCATATTATCAGTCCAGGGACTCACCCCCTGAGTTGTGACAAAGCCGTCACTCACGGCAGAGTCCAGGTACATCACAGACCACCATGTGGGTAATCAGGACTAATGGGTTCCCATGTGTCCACGTCTCATCAATTAGGTTCAGCTGCAGCCTTGCTGGCATTCAGGCCCACCAGCACATAAAGTCCCACCTAGTGTGCCCAGGCAGCTTAGATGTAGTAGCGATCTCCCGCCCCCCATGGCTACCTCTCAGCTGAGAGACGAGTTGGAGATCCCCCTTCCCAGCAGTCTCCCTCATCCACAGCCTCTCAGCTAAGAGGCGCACTAGAGATCTCCCTTCCCCCACAGTCTCCCTCCCCAGAGCCTCTCAGCTGAGAGGTGCACTAGGAATCTCCCTTACCCCATAGTCTCCCTCTCCAGAGCCTCTCAGCTGAGAGGTGCACTAGGGATCTCTCTTCCCCCATAGTCTCCCTCACCCACAGCCTCTCAGCTAAGAGGCACACTAGAGATCTCCCTTCCCCCACAGAGCCTCTCAGCTGAGAGGTGCACTAGGGATCTCCCTTCCCCCACAGTCTCCCTCTCCCAGAGCCTCTCAGCTAAGAGGCAGGGAGGACGATCTCTAGTAGTGCTGAAACTCAGTGCTCAGTTTTCTTCAAAAAACACCAAGGACCGAGGTACTTGACTCAGTTTTCTGAGTTCTGAAGTTTTGAGGAATGGCCCCCAAAACCTCTGAACTCAGAAAACCCTCAGATGAGTGCAGGGAAGGGGGCCAGAGGCTGGCGCTAGACCCCTGCTCTCCCTTCCCTGGCCCCCACTGGCCAGGGAGAGAATAGGTCAACAGGGACCAGGAAAGGGGTGGGGGAAGAGGGCCTAGCAGGGGCTCAGGGGTAGAGTACTCACCTCCGAAGGGGCTCTGGCGATGCATGACTTCCTCTGGGCCGGGTAAGTTTTAAAAAAAGGAAGAAAAAAAAAAAGAATTTGGGCATGCTCAGAAAGGCCAAACTACCCCTTCTGAGCATGCTCAGACCTTTCCAAGATGGTGATGGCAGCATCAGCATGCTCCAGGCACCATCTTGGAAAGGTCTGAGCATGTTCATAAGGGGCCATTCAGCCCTTCTGAGAATGCCCAGCTTTTTTTGCTTCAGAGGAAGCCACGCGCCATCAGAGCCCATCTGGATGGTGAGTATTCTACCTATCAACCCCCACCCCCTTTTCCCTGGCCCATTCCCTCTCCCCCAGGCTCCCTCTGGCCCTCTCTTTGGAATTCCCGAGTATTCGCTGAGGGTCCTCAGACACCCGGTCTGAGCACTCGGGACTGGTCCTTGGAATCCAGCAAATACTTGTAATTTCTTTACTATTCATTCGAGCCCTAACTCTAGTTCTGTAGCTCAGTTTCAAGGGAGAAGGGGTCCCTGAATCATCGGATGAAAGAGGAAGCATCCGTGAGCAGTCTGTGGTGGGTAGGGAAAACCTGAGCTAGGGAGATAGGGAAAACCTGATGGAAGAGGTGGGTTTTCAGGAAGGAATTGAAGAGAGGGAAGGAGCTCCAGGCACTGGGGGCAGCATAACAGCAAGGGCAAAGACGATTTAGGGAGAAGGAGACTCTGGGGGCGGTGTCAGAAGAGAAGCAAAGTTCCAGGGTGGAAACAAGGACTGAAAGATAGGGAGGAGCAAGGCCATGAAGCTCTAACTGAGCTAGGACCAGTTTCCAAAATGATAGGCTAGAAAGGGGGAGAGATACAGGCTGTTTTTAAACAATACATTTAGAACATTCTAGGGGTTTTTATGCCAATCTGAAGGTGATTGGCTAGATAGCTGGTACATTTAAAAATTGTGATGCTTCCAGAAGGTTTTTGTAAAACACCTTTTCTAAAGTTTTACCAGAACGTCCTAAACGAAGATGGTTATACACGTCATTTTTACCATCTGCACAGGTAGAACATTCTAATCCTTTAGACATCCGGAAACTAATCCTCTAATACAGCATCACAACAGTGGTCATTTAGCCACAGAAACCGGACTGATTATGACGATGACAGTAGAGACAAAGTAGTACAGTGATATCTTTTATTGGACCAACTCCAGCTGATGGAGGTAGGCGAGCTTTCAGACCTCACAGGGTCCTTCGGCATTGATGACGACATCATTCCGACAAGTCAGGTAAGAATGAGTCGGGAACAGCAGAATGTCATTTAAAAACAACCACTGAGATGAAAGGGGAGCAAGAGCGACAGCAATAGGAGGGTCTCCACTACCACAGACAAGAGGGAGACAGGGGAGCAGTTTAAAAAGTTTGTGGAACTCTGTGCTGGGGTGTAGTGAACCGGAGTAAACTCCCCATGGGCCAGACTCATAGGTGCTAGTCACCTGCCATTTCTAGAGCAGCTCTGTGTCAAGGATCGTAAAGCAGTGGTTTCCAGACTCTGTGCTGAGGAGCGCTAGTTTTTGGTGGTCAGTCTGGAAATCACAAGTCTGACCGAGGGGCAACGCAGATACTTCCATTAGTCTATGAGCACAGTATCAGGGCCTGGCAGAACTCCAGCTGTGTCTGGAAAGGACAAGCAGCATTTCCTGTTGCTGAGTGCCTGCTCTGTGCTTATCAGAGATACATGCTGAACCCCGCCCCCAACTTCTTCCTACCATCCCTTCAAAAGGAGCACACCAGGCCTTCAGCCCATCTTCGTATGGGGAGAGGGGGAACCTCAGATTCACTATCTGCTGTTTCATGTTACTTGTCTCCCCAAACTAAAACACTTGGGTGTAAAAATGAGGGTGAAAGGGAGGAAACAAGACAACCCTCCTTAATTTGGGGTACAAAGAGGAGCCCCCTTAATTTCAGCTCCTGGCAACCCTCAAACACCCCCCCCACCCCCCCCCGCTGCACCACCACCACCACAAGGTTTTGCCAGCACTGGAATTCCCCAAATGCTGGATGTGTGGGCAAAACCACCACCTTGGAGTGGGGGGGAGGGGGGTAAGCAGAGGGAGCTCTCCCTCCCTCCTACACACTTTGAATTGTTGTTCCCCCACGATATAGTAGCTGGCCCTGCCACATGTACTCTTGTGGAATAGCACCCAGGCCTATAGGGACACTGTGCTCAATGGGACCATGCTGGTCAACCGGAACCTATTGAGGGGGCAAGAATAAGCCCTAAATGAGCATTTTGCAAAGCCCCTTGCATTGTGATTAGTTGTGAAGGATCATTTGCTTCCCTCACATCTACTCAAGCAGAAGTTGTTTGTCTGTTACCAACGGGAATGGGCTAGTTAGGTTTTTGTTAAGAAGTGTCCGCTTAGGTTTAGGTTCCTCAGAGGAAAAGAATGACAGATCTCTATGTAAATAAACAGGGGAAAGGGAAGCACATTGTTTCTGTCTAGGGCCAGCGGTGAAACTGACACAGTCACTCACTCCAGGAAGAGAGGAGGCAACGTTTGTTGAGTATTATTAGAGCTTGGCTGAGATTTTCCAAGTTTTCTTCTTTTTATCAGAAGAACAGCACTGGGAATTCCCATTTTCATCCAAACTTGTCAAGAAAACTCAAGTCTAGAATGCTGTGGCTCTACTATGGGTTTTTGGCAACTGAAATTCACCAACAGATGGGAAATGCAGCATTTGCAATTTTCAACAAAAATTTCCTCCTTCCATAGTTTTTAGAAACTATAAGATATGTTCTAAAAAAAAACCTGTATCGGTGTTTCTACTTGGAAACAGTACTTGGAAACAAAACTATTCTTGAGGTTTATATATATATATATATATAAAAAAAAAATTTCAGGGTTTGTTGTGCTTGGAGCCAACATGGTGTATTTCATGTGCGTGTTCTTGATTTTCTTAACTGCCTAAAACTGGGCTCTGTGACAGACACTTCATTTTATATACTTGAATTGCAGGAGTTACCAGGTGTCCCCCTCTAGATCTAAAATAGTAGCATATTGACCTCCCTACAGATCCAGCCTGCCTTATCGCCATATCTGCATGTGCTGTCCAGGCACCACTGGATTCAAAAACAAGCCCTAGGTATTTATACAGCCTGACTTGCTCAAGTTGATGTCCATCTAAAAGCCAATGATAAATTCTCCGCTTAAGTGAGAAAGCCATTACCTTAGTTTTTTCATAGTTTATATCCAGGTAATTCTGTCTGCAAAACTGAACAAAAGCTACATATTGCCTACGCAATCCCACCCAGGTTCTGGACATTAAAACCGCGTCGTCCGCATACAAAAGAGAAGCCACCTTAATGTTTCCCAGCATAGGAGGATGGTTTGAGGGAGATGAAATGGCCCCAATCACATCATTCAAATAAAAGTTAAATAAAATATTGGCCAATACACATCCTTGCTTCACTCCCCTCTCTGTTTGGATCTGCCCTGAGAGGGAACCTTCCTGGTTTAATCTAACTTGCAATGTCGTGTTAGTATATAGCCTCTGAATCAGGAATAGCAGTCTCCCATCAACTGATGTCATAGCAAGTTTCTGCCATAAATGAGCCCGAGAGACCAAATCGAGAGCTGATCGGAGATCAACAAAAGCTGTATAAAAGTCTGCCTTAAAGTATTTTTTGGTTAAATGATCCAAAACCAAACAATGGTCATTTCAAAACATAGGTTGAAACTAGAAAGCATCCATACTGCTGACTTGTAAACAGAAAGGAAGGTTTATCCATTTGACCCAGGAACAGTATAGAAACAGAGACCTCAGTCAGCTTCTTACTCTGGAGAAGCACCATTGAAGTGGGTTCCGATAGGGCTACTCTCGAGTACGTGGTTGGTGGATTATTTTCTATATTCAGATATAGAAAATATTTCTGGATAAAAAGCTCCAAAAATGAACATACCTATACACATTCCTTTAGTTAACACAGGACAATATTAAAAATCAGTCAATTTAAATATTCCCCATGTCTTTTTAATTTTTCTGAACATTTCAAAATTTTACTTTCCAGGAATCAGAAAAAGTTTTTCCCCCTGAAACTTTCCTGTCCCCCACTCCCTCAAATCTCATATCTCTAATTCCACAATCTCAGACTGCAAAAACGTCTGGGACAAACTCTATCAAACACCAACAGAAACACAACCTCCATAGAACACCAACTGACCCAGTTTGGAGCCCTTGTCTTAGTGGGAAGTGGTATAGCTGTGTCAGCTCTTCTAGCTGCACTACTAGTGTTATCAGTTTTACTTATTTATATAGCACAAGCT
This sequence comes from Sphenodon punctatus, assembly GCA_003113815.1. Classification (NCBI taxonomy): domain Eukaryota; kingdom Metazoa; phylum Chordata; class Lepidosauria; order Sphenodontia; family Sphenodontidae; genus Sphenodon; species Sphenodon punctatus. The sequence continues at coordinate 3,069,383 of QEPC01005108.1, forward strand.
ATGTGCTTTGTGTTGATCAGTTCTGACTAGAGACAGGTCCCTGCCCCAAGGGGCTTGCAAATCTAGAATGGAGATGTGGCACATAGGGAGGGGTCAGGATGCATTCACAAAGCTGAGTTGAACTTGCAGGTGCACATGCTTAGCTTAGTTACAGTTTTAAGGCTTGTCTATTCCCAGGTGCAAGGCCCTGCTTCTCTTCACTCTTCCCCTTTTACCAACTGGATAGGAGACAATGCCGGGGTTTGTGCGCAGGATCACGCTCCTGCACTGCTACCCTGCACGCCAGCTACGGCAGGGGTTACACAAGACAGAGGGAAACCCTGTCTCCGTTGGCAGGCAATGGGAGGTTTGCTGTTGAAGTCAGAATTTCATTCTTCACTAACAGTATTGGAGCCTGAGCAGCAGCTTGATAAGTGAATAAAATACATGATTTATTTAGCACCCAGAAGGGTCTCAGAGGTTAATCAAGGTTCTAACCCTGAAACCCAGACTGGAAAAATAACACGTCTGTGCTTAAAATTCCCCTTTCCTGGGAAGGCAGACTGCATTACTGATCCCCCACCCAGGCAATGCATAAGAACATCAGAAGTGCTAGACTGGGCCAAACCAATAGTCTATCGAGCCCAGTATCCTGTCTCGGATAGTGGCCACCTTCTGTCTCTTCAGAGAAGTGCACAACAGGTCATAATGGAGTGATTCATCCTGCCATTTACTCCCAGCTTAGACAGTCAGTGGCTGTACTGTCCCCAATCAACTTGACTAATAGCCATTTATAGACCTATTTTCCAAGAACTTACTCAAGCCTTGTTTAAATCTAACTATGCTACAGGCCTTCACAAGAAAGGAAAGGAACCTGCCAACTTCAGTCTTGCTCTCCCTTGTTTGCCATGTAATATAGCCTGCAGCCTGGACTACTCTCAGTCCTGATAATACAATGCAATTCCTCTTTCCTCCAACCCCCCCCCCCCTCCCAATATGAAAGCAGCTAGCGGCAGCTTTGTTCGCTATGCAATACAGCCGGGACTGCAAGCCCAACTCCCACCCACGTAACACAATACAGCGCCTCTCCCTCATGCATTACTGGAAACCAGGTTGCGCTGCAGCTTCCGCTTGTGCAGTACTGCCTGGTTGATAAGCCGTTGTCTGCTCCTCCCCCCACGCCCGTCATGCAGTTCAAACTAGCTGGATGGTTATAATTCCTCCCTCTCCCCGGAATAGCCAGTCTGCGAGCTTCCCACCTCTCGCTTCCAAGCCCGCTTGCAGGGAACCCCCACCCCTCCCGTGGAATGCAGGAGAGTGCCCGCTTCAGCCCCCCCCCCGCGTACATCCGGCTGCCAAGTTGCAACTCTCCCCTCCCTCCAGTGCAACGTGCGGAATGAGCTGCACGCTTGACATTACCGCCCCCGCCTCCCAGCTTGTTGCTTAGCTTCGATCCACTCAGCTCCCTCCCTGTAGGCCAGGCAACCCGGTTCGCTGCGAGACTGCATGCTCCTCTGTGCGCTGGCTCGCCGCATACACTAGCACCTCTCCGGGGAGGATGCATGGGGCCCCTGTTCAGCGCTGCGGCTCGGGCACCCTCCCTTTCTTTGTGTGTCTCGATAAACCAGCAGAGCCTTAAAAGCAAAAAGTGGCTGGTGAAGAGGGAGGCGAGCCTTTTCACCGCTCCTCGCCCATGAGCAACCCAGCACTAATTTTAGGCACGGACGGGGTTCGAACCCGCGATCTTCGGTTTACGAGACCGACGCCTTACCACTTGGCCACCGCGCCTGACGGGCTAGCAGGAGGGGAAAGCAGCCAGTGGAAGGCAGGTTCCAGGCTTATGTTCCATGCATTTGAGCTAGCGTTTTAATTTCCCAGGCTTGTTCCCTGCATCTGGGCTAACGTTCTATCTGCCCGGGCTCGCGTTCCATGACTCTGGGACAACGTTCTATCGGCCCGGGCTCGCGTTCCATTTGCCGGGCCAGTGTTCCATCGGCTGCTTTCCATGCAACGGACGGACCCGCCCCCTCATGCAATTTCTCTCTCCACCTCCAACCCCCTGCCACTGCACCGCCGCCATAGAGAAACTTTTCGGCTGTGCGCTTAGACGCCACAGCGCCGGAGGCGAGGGGAAAACTGCAAGACCCCATGGCGGAACTAGCGCACCCCGAATCCCATGCAACTTTATTCCCCTTACCCCAAAGAGACACAAACCATCCAGGATTTGTGCGTGTGGGGGTGCAATCCCTCCCCCGTTTCGGCGCCTGCTGCCTCTCCCCCAGCCCTACGTAAAGTTTCGGTGCGGTGCACTCAGCTATATGCAAAGTAAACCTCCACCCTGTCATTGCCGTCTGTGCGCGATGCGCCCCTAAATCTCTACCCGCGGCTGCATTGCAAAGGCCTCGTTTGCAACCCAGCATACTGCAGGGAGGGAGACTTTGTTGCCATGCCACTCATTCAGGCAATGTTCATATGCAAATTTATATGCAACTGTATATGACAGTCGCCCCCTATCACCCACCGTGGGACACGCCTTGCTTAGGAGACATTTGAATCCAGGCCATATAAAAGGTATAGAGTTGTTTATTAATTACTATGATGGTGTAATTAATTACAGTAGAGCCTACCTCTAATTACAGTAGAGCCTACCACCACATGGACCAGGGCTAAGCACTGTAGTCTGAGTCTCAGAACAAAAACATGGTCCCTGCCCCCAAAGGGCTTGCAAAGTACAGTGTAAGGGCATGAGAGAAGGGTTTCTCACAAAGTGCTGGAAACTGCTCTTTGGAACTAATAATATAGCTGAAGTTTTCCATATCTAACTTTCAGATACGTGAAAGGGAGCAGCCCAGTTCCCACTGAACCTTTCCCCGCTTTTCCGGCCAGTGAGGGTGGTCAATTGGCTGCCACCCAATTCATTGTCATGCTGTATGGCATCTTTAACCCCTCTTATGCACTGGAAACTTTTCATCCCCCACTGCCCCCTTCTCCTCCTCTCCCAGTCAAAACACACACATTCCTTTGTCATTGGCATTTCTAGACATTTTGCACTTTGGGGATTTTAACCAGTTTTATCTGTATTTCTTATTTGTTAAATTTTGCTTCCTTGTCTTAATAACTGTAATGTTTAAGTTGCCAGGGAAAGGAGGCCTCTATAGATAAAGCCTGCAGGGGACGGCTGTGTGCTATAGAGGTTTATTGGCCCTGCAGAGCAGAGGAGGATTTTTAAAAACAAACAAAACAAAAACAACCTCTAAATCATTGGTTCAAATTTAAGCAGATTACTAATTACAGGAAATTATAATCATGGGTGGGGAGCCTCAGATCTGGGAGCCAAATGGGCAAGTTTTTATGTGGCCCCTTTCCAGTTTCTGGGTCTGACCCCTGTATGCAGTTCCTACCTTCAAGTTGTCCAACCACTGGAAAACCGAGCTCAGGGTATAAGGGAGCAAAGATGAGGCAATGCACATAAGGATAGGGGAGGGTTCCATGGCACAAATCCATGATCTGGGCCCGCCCTTTCTTGAGTACATCCCTTAAGAACCCCTGCCCCCAACTTGTATGCAGCCTTCAGAGCTTGTACTAATTTTCAAAGTGGTCCCCAGGACGAAATGGTCCCCCACCCCTGTTATAAATGGAGGCAAAGTAGTTGAAATGACATATTTTATTGCAGTGGTTCTCAACCTTTCTGTGGGCAAAACCTACCCAAACCTTTGGGGTACTTAAAGAGTGTACCAACATTCTATCTGCCTGGGATCACATTCCATTTGCTGGGCCAACATTCCATCAGCTGCTTCCCATGCAATTGACAGACCTGCCCCCCTCCTCATGCAAGTTACAAGGACATTTCAGTACCCCTTGGGCAACATTTTCCCAACTGGAACTGCCAGCGTGATCTGTGTTGTATCATGGAACACAGATCATGCTGGCTTTCCCTATAGTGAGGGAAAGGGGTTTAAGGAATGTTATTAATGTGTAGTGGTGAGCAAACCTATATTGATCAACCCCACACTGGATTCACACAACACTGCCTGTCAAGGGATGCCAGGACGTTCCAGAGTTCCAGCTGCTCTGGGGGAAGGGGGAAGAGGTGGTGTGAGAAAGAGTATAAAACGTATGTTTGTCTCTGTGTGGATGCTTGGGGTGTGGTGCAGGGGGCTGGACTAGCTAACCCTTGAGTCCCCTTCAACCTTGTGACTCTATGAAAACCATAACGACTGCTTGTAGTAGAGTGCTAGGTACACCGCTGCCACTATATAAACAATAACATATGCAACACATGTGAAACATATATGTATATGATGTGAGCACTGTATGTTAATATTTTGTAGCCATGTTTGGTGTCATACCAGTCAGAATTAAGAGATGAACATGACTGTGATGAAATATTGTATAAAAACGTATGGAATGAGAATAAATACTTTGTAAGACATGAAATGTTCAGAAAACCCAAGAAACCAGAATGGGACCCTGGAAGGAAGGCAGCCTGTCTAGGGCAGATAACACAACAATCTAAGTGTTAAAAAATGCAGATAGAGGTGTCACTACCTAACAGCCATGGCATTTGTGCGGGTCAAAATGCAGGCTCTGGGCGAAGGTCCTGGAAGGATAAAGCGCTACCAAGAGCCTGTTTAAGACCATCAAGAGACAAAGAAGAAGTTAATCAAATCATCTTGGAACTGACAGGCAACTGCAACGGAAGCAAGTATCTGCGCCAGCCCTGAACATCAGAGGCTGTGAGAAAGAAGGACTTGAAGAATGATCTGTGAGCTGAACTTTTAGGCATACATCTGCATATGGTAAAATAGCTTAGAACTAACCAAGTAAATTAGAATTGTGTTATCTTTGTATGTATTTTGTCGCACTCTTGACACAATCTTGCACTATATTTTAATATTGATTCACAAATTAAAATTCTTTTTTGCTGTGCCGGATTCCTGACATTGGAGTTACACAGTGAAGGGATTCTGAGTTAGAGACTCAGACAAACCTTTTAATTCATTTCTGTGTTTGAGAAACTCCAAGGCAAGGGTTACAGACTGAGGGTGAAAATATGCACCTTAACTCCACTTTAACACTTCTTATGCATATTACTCTCCGGGCTCTGGATCGACCCGTGCAATCGGCCGGGAGCGCTCTGGATTTCTTGAGGTCTCCCGGGTGTCCCAGTGGGCCACTATGGAGAGGGCGTTCTCGGTGGCTGCACGTAGGTGTGGAACTCCCTCCCAGCAGAGGCCTATGTGGCCCTGGACCGCTCTTCTTTTTGACGGTAATGCAAGACCTGGCTGTTCCACCAGGCTTTTGGTGAGGGAGATGGGTGAAGAGGGGAGGGGTTGTGTATATTCTGTTTATATTCTTCGACCTTCCCATAGTATGGTGTTTTATATGTATTTATATTTTTATATTACTGTTTTAAATTGTTAGCTGCCCCGAGCTGCTTCAGCAGGAGGGGCAGGATATAAATTATTATATATATAAATAAATATTGTATGGCTGCATAGCCCACCAATACAGCCCTGCAACATGCATAACATTAAAGTGGTGTTCAAGAGGAGTTAGCGTTATGTCTGTTTTCACCCAGACTGGCTGAAACAGGTCTGGAGGGATTTGGTCCGGTAGGTACTATAAGTGGGGAAACTGAGTCACAGCCAGCCCAGAGTGGGGCAGAGAGGTCCCCAACCCCATGACGTGGTGAGCCAGAACAGAACCAACCCCAAACTGCGTACCAATGTGCAGGAACTAAAAAGTGGAGTGGCCAGCTGCTGCTGGAACCCAGCTCCTGGATCTGCGGTAAGCAGGCAAAATTGTGTGAGAGGGATTAGATAGATAGATTAGATTAGATTAGTTGATACTGCTGTTTAAAAATAACCATCTAAAATCTTTGGCTATAATCTGCTGCCAGGGTCATCCACCTCGCCCGTCGCTTCGACCATGTGCAGCCCCTCCTCTCTTCGCTTCACTGGCTTCCCCTTCCTGAACGAATCCTGCACAAGCTCCTAGTCTTCACCTATAAAGCTCTTCACAACCTTGCTCCCCCCTACCTCTCTGCACTTATCGCCCTCCATACTCCAGCCTGTGCACTTCGCTCCTCCTCTGTCACTTCTCTCACGCTTTCCCTGCTCCCCTAAGCGCCTTCGTCCCTTCTCACTTGCTGCCTCCCATGCCTGGAACTCCCTCCCTGTCCACATCCGCCTTGCCCCATCCCTTCATACCTCCAAATCTCTCCTTAAAACTCACCACTTTCGCTCCGCTCTGTCTGACTCTTTATCCTGCTGAGCCACTATTTTCTATACCTATGATCTGTTTACCCTTATCCTTGCAACATGGACCTGCCTGCTGTCATTCCCATCGTAACCAAGCCAAGTACGTGCACCTGAGACCTTGCATCTTCATGAATGTTAGACCCCTTGTCTCTCCCTCTGGTCCCCTTCCTATGTCTCTCCCCCAGCTCCTGTCTCTCAGATTGTAAGCCCTAGGGGCAGGGACCATGTCTATTTTATTACTTTGTAAAGTGCCAGGTACACTGCTGGCGCTGTATAAATGTTTGTTAATAATAATAATAATAATAAATAATTAATTATCTATATACATCTATATTGCAATTAATATAAAATTATATACATTAACAATTTCTAATGTATATGCTATTGAATATATATAATATATACAGAGGGTGTTTTTATACGTGATGGCACATGGCGCCGCCACTCCTTGATCCTGCCTGGGGTGAGGTCTCTCACCCCAGGCAGGATTTGACCCAGACATTGAACAGAGGTACCAGTGGCCCAGGCTGGGGAGAGGGCGGGGTGATGTGCAGACGTGATCTGCATGGCCCCGCCCCCTGCGCTGCTGAGCGTGGCCCACCCAGACCAGCTCTGGCTCCAGCCCGGAGTTTGGTAGAGCCCAGGCTGTGGCAGGGCTTAGCCCAGGCTGTAGCTTGGAAAGGAGCTCAAGTCACAGCGTGGACTAAACCCTGCCACGGTCCAGAGAGAGTCCCGATTCCACCCATGGAAACATCTGGCAGGCGGGATTAAATGTGATGGCACCGCAGGTGGCCACGTGAGTTAACGTGTGGCCACCCATGGTATCGTCACATTTGAAAACGCCCACAGTATGCTACTTAACATTTTTTTATTTTTCAATAAAATTATAAAGTTTAGGATGTACTATACATTATATAGTATGATATGACTATTTTAAAACATCAAACTTTACAAACAGGTAGTTTGAGGGGGGCAGTCACTTTCCCAAGAACCCCACGCACACACACACAAAAATGTTTTTCAAATCAAGTTTGAAAACCCCACCACTTTTCAGCGGATGCCCTTGTTCCTGATAATTCTTATGCTGACATGTACATTGATTCTTGCCCACCAGCTATCAAACGTACCACTCTATAAACCTGAAAGTAATCCTCTGATAGCCAGCAACACAACAAGCTTCATATATATCTATAGAACAAACTTATATACCACTTACAGAATTATAAATTTTAGGTTATGGTGTACCCAATTATGGGTCTGTATTCTTTAGCCCCTCTTTTTATTGATCCTTTTCCTATTCCCTACAATTTGTTTTTCTAAGTGCAACTCGGTATCAAATTATACATTTTAAACTGCGAATTAGAGGGAATGGTGCGCCCGAAAATGCAGCACGGCATTCTGGGATGCATATATTATAGGGCTTTCAGCAATGCACAGTTGCACGGCTGAGTTCGGTGTGTTTGCAAAGCGGTGGCTGCACTGGGAAGCGGGAGTGGAGAGCCGTGTTATGATTTTGGCTGGCGACCGCCACAGAGTCAGGGCTGCCTGACGGGGTGCGACACAGGAGCCGCCGGCTGCTGAGCCCAACCTTCCATCCGTCGGGAAGTCCCGTCTTGGGGGCCCTGCTCCAGGGAATTAGGATGTCTCTCCTTTATTTTGCGGTGACCTCTGCCAGGGGGGCAGCGGGTGCTTTTTTCAGGGACTGGGGACCCCAAGCCCAGAAAGGTCCCCGTGTCCGCCCCCCACCAGGTGTAAAGCCCCTGCGCCAAGGATCTAGCCAGGCCCACCCCACCACCGGGACCCAGTCCATACTAGAGTGAGCACTCGTGTCCATACACGTAATGGGAAGCACAAGATGAATCCATCCTGTTTCCAGTTCCGTGGTAAGTGCCGGTATGTACGCTACGGCTTTTAGTCCCCGAAGCCGGGTTGGTAGCTGTGGTGGGAAGGACCCCAGGGATATTGGTGGTGGCAGGTCCTGGGCGGCAGCATTGGTGCCTGGTCTGGAAGCAGCCCCCCCCAGGGACCCACCACAGCTGCTGTCACCGAGATTGATGCTCCCACTCCAGCACTCAACTCGTTTGCCAGGGTCCTGCCACCTGTTGCTCCTCCCGTCCCTCTGCTGTCGCTCCCGGGGACCTAGTGCAAACACTGCTCCTAGACTCCAGATAAGCCTTGCTCCTACCTTCAATGACTTCACCAGTGCCCTGGCCAGATGTAACAGCAGCTGTGTGGCAGGGCCATCCAAGGTTTGTGCAACAGGATTCTTGCCACTTGCACAAACCTAAACAGGCAGCACAAACTGTGTTTGCATAACCAGATGCAATTTGTGAATCGGTGTTTGATTGCCCAGCAAGTGGGTAGCAATACATCTGGTAACACCCGCGGTAGAGTCCCAAGTAAAGCACCCACCCCTCATGCCTCTGTAGGGGTTTTCAGACAAGCACCTCCCCACCCATCACCCACCTAGCATGCAGGTTGCAGGGCTGCATTGGTGCCCTATGCCGCCCTGCAACATGCATGATGGGTAGGGAGGCACAGACGCTTGACCCAAAACATCCTTTGTGTATACTCCATGCCTTTTGGCCTTCAGACCCCTCCTAAAATCCTACCTTTTCCATCAGGCTTTCCCTGGCTCCTCACCCCCACAGACTGCTCTCTGATGCTTCCCCTTATACTGTGGTTCTTGGGAGTAATTATAGTGGTGGACATGGGGGAGTCTAGAGATATGGGGAGGGGCTTATATGGGTCCCATCCCCTGCAAATGTTACTCTAATTGCAACTGTTCAGCACCAGGTGCCTTGCTCAGCACTCATGCTTAGAGACAGGTTCCTGCCCCACCGTCTAGGATTGACAAGGGAGTGGAGACAAGGAAGAAGGGAGATTAGGGAGAGACGTGGCTTTAGACATAACAAAGATCAGGTGTCAAAACCCCTAAGCACGTGTTTGGCCGTTGTGTGTAAGCACCATAACATTCCCAACACCAATTTGGCCACCCCTTGAACACACGATGTAAACACCATTGAATCATAAGGACAATGTACCTGTTCCGGCTGAACATGTGGCCAACATTGTGTCTAATGATATCATGTGGCGTGTTAGCAGGTACAACACGGGGAACGAGGCAGCAGCACTTGTGTGCTGAGATCGGGTGGCGAGCAAAACACCAATTTGCCCCAAGATGGGCTGTGTGTCTAAAAAGTTTCACATGGTGAACACAGGGCCAAACCGGTGTTCATATCAAGGTCAAAACACACATTCAGACACCCGTTGACATTATGTCTAAAGAAGGGAGACATTCAAGAAGGTCGGTAGTTGCAGAAGCATGTGATGAGCTTAGGTATGGTGGGAGGGGGAAGATCCTGAAGGACAAGACAGTGTAAGGAGAAGCATCAATGAGCAGTCTATGGGGGTGATGGACTATTACTACTATTAAAATAAAATATAATATAATAATAATAATATTCGTATTCTTCATGTTGTGGGCTAGCACAACACTCAGGCCTGTTCTGTTTCGCTCTCCATTAGAGCTGGGATCCCTAACAAGATGACTCCTCCATGACAATTCGGGCATTCTGGTCTCTTCTCTTGTACCGCTGTTTTACTCTTTCCCCTGCCACTTCCTTTTGCTCTAAGAACATTTTCAACCTTAGTGTGAGATTGTGCAGCTATGTGGCTCCACCTGCTGGAATGATTCTTCCATGCCTATGAACATTGGATGGACCCTACTGTATTATGTATTAATACTGACCTTGCCTCAGAGCCGCCTGTGTTCTGTAACGGTTCTGGCGCCTCAGTGATAGGAGCATGCTACACCCATGTGTGCACGGCCTGCTCTTATAATTCGCCCAGGCTTAATATTCTGCAATCCTTTTGTTTCAGGTTACCGTGGCGCGACCTGCTTGCGCGATTTTTCAAAACCCCATGAGGCGGGATTACATGAGACGGAAGTACGGGATAATGCGCATTGAAGGCGGTCGCACATTGTTTGCCGATCGCGAATTAAATACCTCACAATCGAGGTATTTAATTCGCGGTCGGCAAACTGCGCAACCACCTTCAATGTGCATGGGCCCGTACTTGCGTCTCGTGTAATCCCGCCTCGTGGGATGTTGAAAAATCGTGCGAGTGGGTCACGCCACAGCAGGGGATCAACAAGCACAGATGCTTTAGGGCCATCCCTCTGTCCACACAAGTAGATGAGTAGCTCCAATGAGAACCAGAGCTAGTACCCAGCGTATGCAGTCACAGCAGGACAGCAACCATCCTGCAGGACTGTCAAGAGTGAGAGGCAGTTTGTCCCAGGCCTCACACAAAAGGCAGGGCCCCATAGTGAAAATGGGATGTCGGCCTGAACATAGTGAATGTTGGCATAAGGGGCTTCCATGTGGTCTTCCTCCAGGAACATCTGGGCAGCGCTGAACCCAAGGAAGCTGAGGCGCTGTGCAGAGTGACAGCGTGGGCCCCTCCCAACATAGCATTCACTGAGAGTCGGTCACACGCTGACTCGCCCAGGAACATGGCGTCACCATCATTTGTTTTGGATGTTCAGTTAAACATAGCTTCCTCTTCAGAGGCGGGGGTTTCCCACATTGCCAGTTTGATGGGCAGCTCATATATTATGCACATGTTATTTCTAATTTATTCATGGGCCCCCATTTCTTGGGGACCCACCCACTCCTAAATCACTGTGGGCCTCCAAAGGCGGGGCATCCCCACGCTTGAGACTGTGAACCGGTATTTTGTGCCCGTGCTTCCCACACTCAGGTTGTTGTATAAACTTTATTTGTGGATGCCATGTGTTAGGGCCAAGCCCCCAACACATGGCCCTCTGTGCAGTTGCACAGTCTGCAGTTGCCTGGATGAAGCCCTGCCTCTGGGGAGTCCTGTGAGTGTGCGCTGAGCTTTCTCTGGTCGGTGCATGTTGGCCTGCGAGGCATTCTGATACTTGCCAGCAGTCCACTGGGCCAAAACATCAGGATCTGCTGCTCTGAGCTTTCTCCTCTGCACGCCTCATGCTACCTCTCATTTAGCTGATTTAGAAAATGAGGGACAGCTCCTTGTTTCTGTTCTTAGAAAGCAAGGGGTGTTGGGTGAAAGGAAAATTAGTAGGCTGTAGAGGAAGTACTGTCACGGGGTTGGGGTTCACTACCCCACGTTTCTGGGTTAGGACTTGCAGCCCACGTGAATCAGTTCTCTCTCTAGCTGATCCAGTCCTGCAAGGGGAACTACACTTCTGTCACCCAAGCTCCAGAGATGTCCCATTCCCAGACTCTCTCTCTCTCTCTGGATTCGCACGTACTTGAGGGCACAAGATCTCAGACTGTGCTCCCCAATGTGAGACAACAGAAAGCACTTCTTAGTAAAGAAGAAAGTTTATTGATTACATAAACAAAGATAAGTTGAACGCAGAGTGGCAAATAAAACAGAAGTAAATAACGCAATCCTAGTCTGTACTGTGTAAGTCCCTAGTTAATATCTTACCCCACAGAAAGTCCATTTCTCAGCCAGATGTAGTAAGACTGGGCCCTTTGTCCTTCAGCTGGTTAACCAGCAAAGTTTCTTCTCCCAACTGAACTTCAGGAAAAAAGATCTCCCCACTTTTTATATGTATCCAAGTCTCTTTGTGTGACTTTCCCACCTGGAGCGCTCTGTGCTTTAGGCAGGAAGAAATCCATTTGCAACTGAATTGTTTCTGTCTGGCTCTTGCAGAGGTGTTGTTAGCCTTTCTGAATACACATTTGGCATAGCTTTGTCTCTCTCCATTGCATGAAGTGAGTTTCCAGCTCTCAGCTTTTACATTACATACATGTTTAACCTTTACTTTTACATATTTGTTAGACCTGAAGTCTACATGTCGCCCAGTATCTCCTTGTGACAAGTACGATCAGTGTGTTGCGATTTGATTGTATGTAATATACTATGAGAATTAATATACTGGAACCAATGACCATATTTGAAAATGCATGTAACTATTGTACCAAAGCTCTGAATTGTCTGTACTGATCCAGTAGGCAGGATTTCTAGAAATAGCCAGGTAGGCTATGTGTGGGAAATAATCTCACATGACTTTCACAAACTCCCAACATATCACCATGTCTGGCAAGATCTGTGGTTCACATCATCCTGTTGACCAACTGCACCCAGTGTGGAAGAAAGCACTAACAAGGACTAAACAAAGGTGCTTGATAAGAGGGTGCCTGTATGCAACTTACGCAACCCAAGACACCGAATAGTCAGCTGGAATGACAAAAGGCGCATCCCTGCAGAATATCTGCTTCACGCCTGGAGGGGAAGGAGGAGATGTTCCTGCCCAGGGAGATGCCAACCAACAAGCAGTAGCCATTCAAGCCACCATCATCCTTTTTGCACCAGAACAGATAGCATTGGTATCCTGCTTTTAACTATAAACAAACTTTCAGTGCTGGAACAAAGACAAGACAAAGACCTGGTAAGCACTCAGATGGTCAACTGCAGTAAACAACAAAGGCGTACACATCAGCATATCTGCTCCCTGCCTGAAGGGAGGGGAAAAGATGTCCTGTTATCAAGTGCCCACCCAGGCGGGGCCGGGACAGAGCAGAGGGATTGTCAGCACCTGCAGCAGCATGAGTGCCCCAGGAGAGTGTTGAACTGCGGGAAAGTGTTGGTGTTCTAATTGCTGAAACTGACTGCAGGTGGAACAGCAGCTGGGCGGGAAGGACGGGGGCTGAGACCCGAGCCCAGGGCTGTGACTGATTTGCTGGATCCCCGGACAACCCCTTTAAAGCTGCCACCCACACACGCTTGCACTGCGGGCGTGTGTCACGGGCCGCCCACCTAAGGGCTGCGCTCGCAAGGGCGCACCCTTGTGTGCGTGGCCTTAGGTGCCGGCCGGGACGCCAGGACTTTAATATTCGACCCAGCTTTTTAACTTGTATGAGTTTGTCGTGTCGCCAAATTCCTGTCAGGGTTCCTGCGGGAGTGGTATTTTGCCCTCTCTACAGAGAGTTTTAGGGGTTAATACTGGGCAATGTAAAATTTTCTTGTGTTTAGCCCTCTTCCCTCCTGACTTAGAAGCTTGTAGGGAACCAGTATTCTCATCCTCAGGGGAAGTGAGAGATTCCCTGAGGGTGATTAGCTGGATAGGAAGATTTAAATAACACTAAAACTTTATTGCCTCTTGGCTGCTTACGGACAGGAGGAGACTAATAGAGGAAGCAATAGGCATCCCCAGGGAAGGTGAGAGCTCCCGTGGCAGATTGGGCTTGGAGCTGAAACAAAACAATTGGAAGGTTTTCTGTCATCATTTATTTGGCTGCGGCTGGAATAGGGGGATAGTGGTAGTGGTCTGAAGAATTCCCTTGGGTTGGTGAGAGCACCCAAGGGAGAAGTGGGAGAGATTTTGAAAGTAAAACAAGAAGGAATTTTAATTTATGGTCTTGGTTATGAAATAGTTGGCAAGACCTAAATTGGAAAACCCCTGATCGTGTCTACCTTTTGGGAACGGGTTAATTTCTTTTCAGGTAGCACTATTGGAATTTAAGATTATCTGTAAGCAAGTCAAACTCCAGAGATAGGCATATTTTGGAAGATTAATAGAAAATAAACTGAGGACAAAATGGAATTAAGAGGTAAGAGAGCACCAGCTCTTTTGGAAGCGGCAAAAGCTTTGAATACACAGTTAAAAATTACAAATTTTATTACCCGCAAAGGGAAGGTGAAGGAAGCCATAGGATCTCCAAGCGATCCTTGTTTAACGCCTGGCGGGCATGGTGGCCACGATATAAATTCTGACAACTTAAGCTCCTGTAATAAGGTACACTTTGAGGCAGACTCTTTGCAGGGACTAAATGCAGGGTTACATCCCTTGGTTTGTTCTACAGCCCTGAAGGGTTCTACCAAAAATCCCCCAATAGATTTATCTCCAGAGATTGGGGGTAGTTCGAATACTTTAAACTCTAATTTGGAGAATAGCTTTCTAACTTATTTGGATAGCTATCAGCTTCTTTCTCCTAAGTATTCTGAACAAATACAGACCCATGTCAAATCCATTAACTCAATAATCCATGAAAATTGTTGCTGTAGGTTGTTGGGCAAATCAATTATATTTTGGCTGCCGAAGTTCAAGCCTTGGTCAGGGCTGTGAAATATGACTCAAACTGCCTGAAAGAAGTTTGTGAGGGAATAAAGCAGTTACTAAAACAGAGATATGAAAGGACTTCAGTTAAAACCCAGAGTTCACATTATTGTCTTGCACGCAAAACTGTGGATGAAGGGAAAATAGAAACTGAAGTTTTGCAGGGAAATGACTACGGCAACAAGGATATATCCCCTAGGAGGCAGGAATTAAATCCTTTTGCAGATCAAAATATTTTACTTTATGACCTGAGGATATCTCCACATGAGTCAGTTCAGAATTTAAAGATGGTGGTGCGTTATCTTGCATCCCGTCTGCGGCTTCAGGTGGCAAGTTTAGAAAAGGAGATTATTTTTGTCGCTAGACTATACCAGGTGAGGGGTGGTTTTCAGTTTCCTCCAGTCAGGATAGGTTTTAAGGATTGGGCGTTAAGAGGATGGATTTTAGAAATGGCAGAAAGCTCTACAGCTGGCTTGGAAATAGGCAAAGATTCTCTCCCCTTTTTCAGTCAAAAGGATAAAACATTTAAGGCAGGATCAAGGCTCGGAACAACAAAAAGGGATTTAAGTGAGTTTCAAGAGGGAAGAAAGGAAATGAATTGGAGAAAGAAAAACCAGCAGTCCCAAGATATGTACCTGTGACTAGGGCCGGGAGGCAGGGGGAAAAAAGAAGAAGACATAAGGCTTAAGCCTTATGTCACGGAACATAGCAGGACTTGCAGATAAATTGGTAGATAGGGATTGGATGACCTTTATAAACAGTCACCATATTATTATGCTGCAAGAAGCATGGATGCGTGAGGAAATTAATATAAATGGGTTTATATCATATTCAGTCCCAGCCTATAAGATCCACAATAAGGGCAGACATTGTGGAGGCTTGACTACATGGATTTCCAATACTGAAAAGTGTTCTTCAAGCCCAATCGACCTGGGTACCCCTTTTATTCAAGCAGTTTGTTTGGAATTTTCTAAAAGCAAATCAGTGGTAATTAATGTTTACCGTCTTCCTAAGAAAAAAGGGGAATATGCTGGGTGGTGGATTCTCTTGTTGGAAACAAAACTAGAGTATATTGGTTTATTGGGGCCACACGCTATATTAATAATGGCAGGCGACTTTAACGCCCGGGAAGAGAATTACCCGGGAATTACCAGGGAAGAGAAAATATAAATCAGGGGGGAAATTGTCTGACATCTGAAGCAAATATGTGAGATAGTAGGACAAATTTTGAAGGGAAGAGGCTGTGGAATTTCATGCAAAATAATGGATGGAGAAAATTAAATGGGAGTATATACCCAGACCAGCCAGGGAAGTTTACAGCATATTCGCCCTGGGGTCTGACTACAATTGACTACATGCTGGTCAAGGAAGAACATAGAACATTGGCATTATTGCAAGTACTTCCAAATACAGAGCAGACTGGAGAGTGATCATTATCCCCTAATAGATAATTTTTCTTTTGGAAAAGAGAAAGGGTTTGATAGGCCCCCATTGGGGGATACAACATATAAGAAAGTAAAATGGAATGAAGAATTAGAGACAAAGATCAAGGATATTTGTCATGATCTTGCGGGAAAGATGGAAGCTAAAGTGAGATTTGACAGCCCTTCCGAGGATATCTTGGACGGCTATCAGGAAATATTAAAAGAACTGCACAAAGTTTTGTTAGAACCGCAGAAACAACAGAAAAGTAATAAGGGGCATAAAGTCTGGTTTGACAAAGATTGTTTAAGGGAGAAGAAGAAATTGATGGGATATTTGGAGGAAATTAAGAATCAGGACGGAGATAAGTTTAGTTCTAATTGGAGGCAAGCCAAACAGAGATATAAAGGCTTCCTTGCCCAGAAAAAGCGGGATTACCAGAAATATGTGTGGCAGTGCCTTAGTCAGGCAGTTGACTGGAAAGATGGTCATCTATTTTGGGAAATTGTGGGTGGCAATTCCAGAAATAAAACTATGGTCCCGGATGCTTTTATAACTTCTACGCGTTGGATAGAGTATTACTCAAAAAAAATTCGGGACTGGGTAGGATGCAGGTGACCAAAACCTGGATGAGGGAACCCTTGGACGGAAGTACAAAGGGAGAGATCTAATTGATTATAGGATATCTGAAGAAGAGGTTATGAGTTTCATTAAGGAATTGAGGAGGGGTAAAGCATGTGGTCAAGACCAAATATCTGCTGAACTGTTAAAGTTAATGCCAGAATTTTGGGCCCCTGTTTTGACAAAGGTGATAAATATTGCTATTGAACAAAATAAAGCCCCTAGCTCCGGGAAGAACAGTATACTGATTCCAATTTATAAAAAAGGAGACAGGGCAAATCCGGAGGCTTATAGGCCCATTAGTAAAGCTCCCTATATCCATGATCTTTTCCTCTCTCGCTCCCTCCAGCTCCTTGCCCTTACTGAAACTTGGATCACTCCCTCAGACTCTGTCATGCCTGCTACCCTTTCCTGTGGGGGTCTCTCCTTCTCTCACCAACCCCGCCCTGAAGGACGGGGTGGTGGGGTGGGCCTCCTTCTTGCTAAATCCTGTCAGTTCCAACCAATTTCTCCTCCCCCCTCTCTCTCCTTCCATACCTTTGAGGCTCACTCCGTGCGCCTCTACTCCCCCCTCCATCTACGTGTTGCTGTCATCTACCGTCCCCCTGGTCCTCTCTCTTCCTTTCTTTCTGACTTTGAGTCCTGGCTCACTTTCTTCCTCTCTGTTGATATCCCCACTCTCATCCTTGGTGACTTCAACATTCATGTTGATGACCCATCTCAGCCCTCAGTCTCTCGCTTCCTCTCCCTAGCCTCCTCCTTCAACCTCCACCTTTGGACCAACTCCCCCACCCATACTAATGGCCATTCTCTTGATCTTGTCCTCTCTAGAAACTGCTCTGTCGCTGATCTCTCCTTCGATCCTCATCCTATATCAGACCACTTCCTTGCCTCTTTCAACATTTCCCACTGTCCCCCCTCCTCTTCCCCTTCTCTACGCCCCTTCCGTGACCTTCAAGCTATTGATCCCCTGGACTTTGCCTCCTCTCTCTCTCCCCTTCTTCCTACAGTCTTCTCTTCCTCCTCCCCTGACTCCGCTGTCTCTGCTCTCAACGCCTCTCTCTCCTCCACACTTGACTCCCATGCCCCTCTCTCTTCCCGCCCTGCCTTCTCCCACAACCCCCGTCCTTGGCTCACCCCTAGTATCCGCCACCTCCGTTCTTGCACTCGTGCTGCTGAACGACTCTGGCGCAAATCCCATTCTCACGCTGACTTCCTTCACTTCAAATTCTGTCTCTCCACCCTTACTTCTGCTATCTCCCTTGCTAGACAACACTACTATGCCTCCCGCATTGAGTCCTGTTCTCGGGACCCTCGCCGCCTGTTCTCTACCTTTGACTCCCTCCTCAAGCCTCCCTGTCCTCCCCCTCCTTCTTCCCTTTCTGCTCAGGATCTTGCCTCCTTCTTCACCTCCAAGATAGACAAGATCCGCCTCGACATCGCTTCCCACTCCTCTCTTCCCACTCCCACCCCTCTCCCTCCTCCCCCTCCTTCTCTCATGTCCTCCTTCTCCCCTGCCTCCCTTAAGGAAATCTCCTCTCTGCTCTCCTCCTCCAACCCTTCCACTTGCCCCCTTGATCCCATTCCTTCCCGCCTCCTCACCTCCATTACTCCCACTGTCGCCCCTTCCTTCCTGCACATCATCAACCTCTCCCTCTCTACTGGCTCTTTCCCTTCTGCCTTCAAACATGCCACAGTCTCTCCTATTCTCAAAAAGTCCACTCTTGACCCCTCTGACCCTTCTAGCTATCGTCCTGTCTCACTCCTTCCTTTTGCTTCCAAGCTGCTTGAACGTGTTGTCTACTCCCGCTGCCTTGACTTCCTATCCTCCAACTCCTCCCTTGACCCCCTCCAATCTGGCTTCCGCCCCCTTCATTCTACTGAAACTGCTCTCGCTAAGATCACCAACGATCTTCTGGTGGCTAAATCTAAACGTCTCTATTCCATTCTTGTCCTCCTTGATCTCTCTGCTGCCTTCGATACTGTTGACCACTCACTCTTGCTGGATTCCCTTCACTCCCTTGGCTTTTGTGGCTCTGTCCATAACTGGTTCTCCTCCTACCTCTCTGACCGCTCCTTTAATGTGTCTCTCTCCAACTCCGCCTCCTCCTCCTTCCCCCTCTCAGTTGGTGTTCCTCAAGGCTCTGTTCTTGGCCCTCTCCTCTTCTCGATCTATACCTCATCCTTAGGCAAACTCATTGCCTCCCATGGCTTCCAATACCACCTCTATGCTGATGACACTCAACTCTATCTCTCTACTCCCTCTCTCTCTCCCTCTGTTCAAGCTCGTCTCATCAACTGTCTCTCTGACATCTCTACCTGGATGTCTCAACGTCAACTCAAACTCAACATGGCTAAAACTGAACTCCTTATCTTCCCCCCTCATCCTTCCTCTCCTTCCTCACTGTCAATAACTATTGATGGAGTCACCATCCTGCCTGTCCCCCAAGCCCGTAGCCTAGGCTTCATCTTTGACTCAGCCCTTTCTTTTAAACCCTACATTGACTCTGTTGCTAAATCCTGTCGCTTCTCCCTCCATAACATTGCTAAGATTCGCCCTTTTCTCTCTGTCTCGTCTGCCAAAACTCTTGTTCATGCTCTGGTCATCTCTCGCCTCGATTACTGTAACCTCCTTCTCACTGGCCTTCCCCGGTCTCACCTTTCTCCCCTCATCTCTGTCCAAAACTCTGCTGCCAGGGTCATCTACCTCGCCAGTCGCTTCGACCATGTGCAGCCCCTCCTCTCTTCGCTTCACTGGCTTCCCCTTCCTGAACGAATCCTGCACAAGCTCCTAGTCTTCACCTATAAAGCTCTTCACAACCTTGCTCCCCCCTACCTCTCTGCACTTATCGCCCTCCATACTCCAGCCCGTGCACTTCGCTCCTCCTCTGTCCCTTCTCTCACCCTTCCACGCCTTCCCTGCTCCCCTAAGCGCCTTCGTCCCTTCTCACTTGCTGCCCCCCATGCCTGGAACTCCCTCCCTGTCCACATCCGCCTTGCCCCCTCCCTTCATACCTTCAAATCTCTCCTTAAAACTCACCTCTTTCGCTCTGCTCTGTCTGACTCTTTATCCTGCTGAGCCACTATTCCTATACCTACGATCGGTTTACCCTTATCCTTGCAACATGGACCTGCCTGCTGTCATTCTCATCGTAACCAAGCCAAGTACGTGCACTTGAGACCTCGCATCTTCATGAATGTTAGACCCCTTGTCTCTCCCTCTGTTCCCCTTCCTAAGTCTCTCCCCCAGCTCCTGTCTCTCAGATTGTAAGCCCTAGGGGCAGGGACCATGTCTATTTTATTACTTTGTAAAGTGCCAGGTACACTGCTGGTGCTATATAAATGCTTGTTAATAATAATAATAATAATAATAATAATAATAGTCTTATTGATATTCCGGCCAAAATATATGGCAAACACCTTTTGGGCCATATTAGAAGCTGGATGGAAGCGGAGAATATAATGGGAGAGGAGCAGGCGGGTTTTCAACAAGGGTATGCCTGTATTAACCAGTGCTTCACTCTCTTTAATCACCTCAAGAAATACGAGTATTCAAAACAGCCCGTATATGTAGCATACAGACCTCAAGGGGGCTTTTGATACGATAGACCGACAAATATTGTGGAAAAAGCTAGATTGTCTGGGAATGGATCCAAATTTGCTTGAGCTTATTCAATATTATTATAGTGACACAAAGACGTGTGTCAGATACGGAATTAAGGGTGAACTTACGGAACTTTTTGAAACAGGGAAGGGAGTTAAGCAGGGATGTGTAATTGCCCCCACCCTGTTTGGTCTTTTTGTAAATGATTTGGCAGGCAGATTGCAGAATTCAGCTCACCACCTCCCAAAGACAACAGGAGGTGAGATTGCACTGCTGTTATATGCGGACGACATGACACTTATTTCGCTTTCCCCTATTGGATTGCAAAGGATGCTGGCAGAGCTATTAGATTATACCCAGGAAAATGCATTAGTTATAAGAGCAACCAAATCCAAAGTTATGTCTTTTGGAACACGAAAACGTTTCGAATGGAGGGTTGGTAAGGAAAGGCTGGAAACTGTAAAATCTTTTATCTACTTGGGAATAACTTTCAACCAATCTTTATCCTGGACGGATCATGTCTGAAGAGCAAAATCAAGAGCAGTCCAAGCAGCTAGTTGGATTTTGGCTTTCTTTAAACGCTGTGGCAATCAACCCTGTATGAAAGCAGTCAAGGTCTCTGAGGCCAAGATGGATGCTATCTTACTGTATTGTGCGGAATTATGGGGGTTGGATGACGCTCCTTGTAAGGTTGTTGAGACTGCACAGGTAGCAGTTTTTAAACATTTATTGGGTGTACAAAGATCTACACCGAGAGCAGCGATTAGGATGGAAACAGGTATTCTAAATGTGAGAGTGAAAGCCAAACAAAGGGTATTGTCGTATTGGTTAAAGCTCAGATCACTCTTTCCAAATCGTTTCCCCAAAATAATATTTTTGGAAATGAAAGAATTATCAGAACATAGAAACACTTGGGCAAATATGGCAGAAAACGAGATGGCAAGATTAGGGCTGGGCTGTGTGGTCTTATCATCAGATCGGCTATGTATATCCTCCGATAGGGAGCAGCTGATAGAATGGGTGGCTGATATCTCCTTACAGGAGGATAGAGCATGGGTGGGTAACCTTAAGTATATGTTGTTAAATCATTATAGCTTTCCCTCCCATATTCCATCTTGTTATCTGCAAATTCCCCAATATCAGTTGAGACAGGTAATAACAAAGATGCGTTTCTCCCAACTGGATTCCAGAATTCAGGAGGGTAGATGGGATAAGACTCTAATACACCTAAGGCTCTGTCCTTGCAATTCTGGAAATATAGAAGACAGTGCATATTTTGTGTCCTTTTTATATGGAAGAGAGGAGCAGGTGGCTCTCTCCTTGGATAAAGGAGAAGGAAGGAGGGGTCAGATCAGGGGAAAACAACTTATATGATGTCAGAACAGAATATGAAGATAACTATAGCCTTGGCCAAGTTTCTATATGCCGCACAAACTAAAAGAAAGAAAATGATGGAGGAAAGAAAATGATAGAGGAAAAGAAGGGTGCTCTCAGCAAGTAAACTGAATAGAAATTATGATGTTTTAAATCTTTTGTAAATGCCCCACCTTCTCTAGCGTTGCGGGAGAAATAAATGGACAAATATGTTTGGATTAGTTAAGATTTGGGGACCTTGTGCAGCAGTGGAAATCTTGGAGCTGGTTTGTGAAATGTAAAATATGTGAAATAAGTGAAATATGCGAACTATGAGAAATCTGAGAAATATGTGGAATTCTTAAGTTAATTATATGTGAAACATCTAAGTTATTAAGAGCTGTTTGGCAAGTACGTTATGGGCGGGTCAAGAGGTCAGTTTTGGAAAATTCAAACTGTTAAAATTTAATGTATGTATATGTTCTGTTCTGTTTTGTGTGCTGTATCACAAATAGTAAGGTGGTTTTATGATTTGTACAAATATTGTTTTTATTTGGCTTAGGCTGTAAATAAATTTCATTCATTCAAGTGCCCACCCTGACTAACTAACAAACTGCTAATATGACCGTTGGCACCCAGGCTCCAGACAGATGGGAAAGGGAGATGACAGCCAGACCCCAGAAGATGAATACCAACAAGCACATTGCACAATCAAGCACCCTGGAATATGCATACTAAAGAACATCTTATCCCCAAAACACTATAAAAGACTGAAGCAGAGACCAGAACATCGTCTAAGCGCTTGGCATCTAACTTGGTGTCCGTGGGCTGTTGACCCTTTCCAGGACCCCTCCATAGGGGGTCCTACAACTTGACCAGACCAGGCATCACCTATCTCCTGATTCCTGACAGATGACATCCACCGTTTTGAACTTTCAAGACATGTAAGACTGACTTTGGGTGTGAGATATTGTATAGCTAGGTAACTGCTGCTGGATCATTACAGACTGGGTTTTATAAATGTGTGAACAACTAAATAAATCTATAACTATGATTAAGATCCCATCTATTTGACTCTATCTTGTATCTGCAAATCAGGGTGTGTGAGTCCCCCGATCCAAAGAGAGCTAATTCCCTATCTTGACAAGTGGAAGTGATCAAAATCACTTGTGCTCCTGCCTGAAGCATAGTGCCCTAGGCTACAGGAGGGGCGTGCATGTACGTGTGTGTGTGTGAGAGAGAGAGAGAGAGAGAGAGAGCGCAAACGTGTGCTTAGATGAGGTCATGTGCTCAAGGACAAGGGATGGAGTCACGGCAACAATCAGGAGTGACTAAACTGTGGCTTGGGAGCTAGATGAGACATATGGGCAGCTTGAATGCAGTTTGAGTCCTGGGCTTGTCTTAACAATCCTCTGTCTTACTTTGTTGCACCTGAATCACAGCTGCTCCTCAGAATCTAAGCAGCCAGGAGTGCAGAGCCCCGGGTCCACCAGCCAATCACGAAGCAGGAGAGGTTTGCGTGCATGCAACGCATGTGTGTGTGTGTTGTGGCTCTCAGCCAGATGAAGATTTTGGTGCGTGGGGGTTAGGAATTCTGGCCACAGAGCCATGATATGGACCCTCCCTTTCCTTCCCCCATCCTCAGCACACCCCTTAAGCACCCCATCCCCAATTCCTGTTTGGACCAGAGTTTGTGCTGATTTTCAGAGTGGTCCACGGAAGGGAAAAGGTTCTCCACCCCTGCTCTAGTTGTTGCTACACCAGATGCCAAAAATTGAGCTCACATTTTAATTTTCAATTTGATACCGACACATTGGGAACTTTTCTCAGCGTCCCGTCAGGCACAGTTTTCCCCACCTTTGAGACAGAGCTAACTAAGAGGTAGGCCCCCAATCCCACAAACACAGAGTACTCCTACAAAGCAATTTACATAGTGAGTCAATGGGACTGCTTAGTGTTGTAGAGATTGGCACATATGTAAGTGCTCACAGGACTAGGGCCTCGATTATTTATTAAGAGCACTGAGGCTCACATAAAATACTCTGTGTGCTATAGAGAAAAAATATTTATATGAATGTTTATTTAGCACTCAGATTGTGCATTTTCAGTAGCATGTTGAGCACACACTGGGATAACAGCTCCTTTATTTTCCCAGCAAGCTCCGTAGTTATACAAGCAAGTGTAAAGGGGGACACAGCTGTGAAGGAGGCCCCTGATGCCCATTGCCTGGCAGGCCAGTTTGCTCCAGATTGTGAAGACATCGCACTATGGGTGTTTTCAGACGTTACGAGATCACAGTGAACCACGGTGAATACCCACCTGTGGTCACTGTGTCTCGAACGTCTGTTTGGCGGCTGCCAGATGTTCGCCACGGTCAATACCCGCATGGGGTCAATTTGAACCACGCTTCCCGGGCTAGCCGGGGGAATGTCCCGGGAAGCGTGGTCAAAAAGATCCCCAGCGGGGACAAAAAAAAAG
>QEPC01005108.1:3120188-3163484 GCA_003113815.1 Sphenodon punctatus
CTGACCCCATGTGGGTATTGAGCGTGATGAACATCTGGCGCACGCCGTTCAGACGTTCCGGGCCCTTTGGCCCCGCGGGGGGGTTGAGCGTGGTTCAGTGTGGTTCAGCGTGATCTCGTAACGTCTGAAATCACCCTTAGGCACCCACAAGGGAGAGAGAAGTCATGTTATTAGCACTTCTCATCTCTGTGTTTTCAGCTCTGTGTGCTGCATGTGGAGGCTGGACTGTGGATTCAGAGGTGATTATGAAGCAAAAAGCTGTCAGGGCAATTTTGAAAGTTTGGAGAAACCTAAAATTCTTAGTAAACATAATTGTAAAAACAACAAACCCTGGAAATGTCTAGACTGGTGTGGGTGGTTGTGGGAGTGTTAAATTACATGAAGGAACTCAAAAATAATAAAATAGGTTTGCCCCTCTCCTCGCACTCTCTAGAATTGGAATTCCAGGACAATTCCAGGGAAGAGGCAAAGAGCATCTGCACAATTTTCAGTGACTCTCTCCTTACCTGCCATTTGATACATTTTTGTTTTCCCCTTTCTCTCCAGGCTTACTAATAACTTCCTTTCTCAAGGCAGCTGTAACTTCAGGTTTGATGGTAGTTGCCAGTGTGTACTTGAACAGCTGCAGCCAGATGCCAGATGAAAGCCCTTGGCTGTTATGTGGAGCAGGCTCCCACGGCGGTTGTGTACAGTGTGGACAGGATTAAAGTCAATGGGAGTTTTCCCATCAACTTCAATGGGTTATGGGTTGCACCCTCTGTCTGCTCAGCCATCCTGATTGCCCCTCCTTGCTTCCAGCTCCCTGTACTGTGGGGGACTTTACAGAGTGCAGTACCTTATGCACATCCGCCCGACACTCTCTTCTCCACCCTATGGGACAGCTGCTCATGTCTTCCCAGATAAATGCATTTGTAGCAACATATGTAAGCACAGTTAGGATGCATGTTAGCTTGGTGGGGGCCTGATTCTGTATTCCAGCCATAGCCAGAGCTCCCATTCATTTGCATGTAGAGTCTGGGCCCCAAGGGATTAAAACTAAATTTCCAGGAGAGCGCAGCGCCCATAGGGATGTAGCAGGTTAGGATGAGCACTTCAAAATGAAGCAGCCGCCCAGAAACTCCTCTTATGCTAAAGAAGCTGCACGGTTGTCAATGGGGAAGGAGTTTGACGCCCTTTACTTCAAGTGGGTGGGCAGTGGCTCAGGTGGTAGAGCACATGTTTGCAAATATAAGGACCCAAGTTCAGTCCTTGGAATCCCTGGTAGCATGCCTGGGTGAGGTCTCTGCCAGAGACTGTGGAGAGCCAGATTTGAAGCCCTGCTGCTGTGTCAGGTTGTGACAATACTAGGTTAAGATGGACCGTTGGCCTGACTCAGTTAGGCAACTCCTTATAGATACAGGGCTAGGCACTTCGAGAGATACCTCATTCACAGCTAACGGCAGTGATTCCCATGAGTCAAAGATGCAGGGGGTGGGGGGAGGCGGAGTCCAGAAGTAGCACCGGTGTGAACGAGGTTCTGCCATGACTTTACTCACAAACAACAGGGCTGGATTTTGAGCCCTGTTATTTGCGAGTGAAGTTCCGGAAAAACGTTATTCGCACTGGCGGTACTTCCGCATTCCGCCTCCTCCCCACCGCTGTGTCTTTGGTTTGCAGGAGTCACCGCCATCAGGTGCAAATGCAGCGTCTTTCAAAGACAAAAATGATACTTACAGTGGGATCCTTCAGCTGTCTGGCACCCATGTTAGCTCTGAGCCAGGACTTAGTGAATTCCACAATGTTGCAATTGCAGACATTTTCATGGAGTTTGGCATTTAGCCAAACCTGTCATAGAAACTGCCTGGGGCAAGCACACGATTACAGCCTGAGTGGGACAGATGTTATAAGACAATCAATGGGACCCTCCTGTCAGCTACCAGCATATATTCTGGGGCCATGGAGTCCTCCTATGTTATAGCTGCCAAACAGGAACAGCCCAGAATCTCCTGCTGGAGAGAGAAGTTTTTCACTGAGAGGTTTCTGGGGCATTTTGTGTTTATTTTAAAGATGAACTGATGGGATGGCATGCTGGGAAATTCATTTGTATTTAAAATATGCATAATTTGATTAATTTGCATAAACTATTCTGCTTGCAGAAATTGGATTTTGTGGTTGCAGAATTTAGAATACTTTGTTTTTGGTGCCGAGTACACGGGCCCCCCATGCTTAGTACCAGTGTGAGCTTGACTCACTTTGGCGGGATTCAGGCTAGCTCTGTCCCTAAACAGCCAGAGGATTGCAGCCTTCGCTTCCAAACTCCATGGGGTTTTCAAAGAGAATCTGGGGCAAAAAGTCTTCTTTTTGCCTCTGAAAATCTCCCCTTTTAGTAACCTGTAGCACAGACTCCTAGGAAATAAAAGCAGAGAGTTCGGCTAGTCACGCCACCATGGGTATAATTATGGGGATGGACCCCCCCAACTTTAATAGGGGGGTGGAGAGAAAGAATGCCTATATCCCACCCAACTTTTCAATCCTAAAGGATTTCCAGAAGCTTCCTGCTCCATGCAGAGCTCAGTGGAACAAAGAGGGCAGGGCATGGGTGAAACTGGCTAAGGGGCTGCTTGAATTGAGTTGCCTTTAGCTTGACTGATTTAATTTGCAGAGGAAACATTTTTTGGGGTGAGGGGAGGCTGTCACTGGGATTGCAGGAAGGGGGTGGGTGGGAAATATGCCTTTAGAGCAGATTTGCCTGGGTACTTTTCCCTGCTGAAAAGGCTACTGCAAATGTAAGAGACAGGTAATATGCAATAATAAATATTACTAATAAATAATACGGAATAATAAGGAATAATAAATTCTTCCACAGTAATAAACTTTTTACAGCTTCAAAACATCTCCAAGCTTACTGTTCAAATGAATTCATTGTTCTGGGGCACTTCTCCGAGTCAAGGAGAATCCAGCATCCTGCCCCCGTCTCCCGTTTAGTCCAGAGTTCTACCAAGGCACCCCACTAAAAACACAGTCATTTAGTCATGCAGGAAAAGCAAATAATTTATTTACACCTGTTTGTACATCATTACAGCTACCTGTAATGAGCCACATTAGCAAGAATAGCGTTTTCCTCATAAAATAGGTTCACAGGGAAAATACAGAGTGTGAGCTGTTGATGCACTGCAACAATCTAGCCACCGCAGCCCTGTGTCAGAATGAACAGAATGTTATTAAAGAAGCCGTGAGACAGCTGCCCATTTCGGGTTTGAATCAGTAACCGGGGAGGACGGCCTTTGGCAGAGTTACCTCCAACCCATATCGAACACCCACAGTCTGATCACTCCCATCCTGAGGTTAGAAGCCATTGGCAGATTCATTTGGAAGATTTCTGCTCCACAGAAGTTGGAATTTGAAAAACAGACCTCCTTATTCTTTCTCCCCTTGCTATTGTCAGCCCAGTTCTCAACGAGCTCCCCACATTCATTTCGCCTGGGCTTGCCTTTGCAGAGGCTTGGGGAAATGGAATTTCTGGTTGTAGGAGCTGGTGTCTATTGGAGGCAGGCAAACCACTGGCACATGGGATGTAGCAGTGGTTCTCAATGTTCTTGTGGATGGGACCCACCAAAACATTTTGAAAAAATCCAGGATCAGGTGTTCTGGCAGCATATGAGCGCAAGCAGTAGCGGGATGGGGAGGGCCTTATCCCAACAGCGGTACGGGCAGCGGTGGGAAGCCAGCGGGAGGCAGTCGGAAGCAGCGGTGGGAAAGCTACAGGAAGCCACACCCCATCTTTCTCTCTCCCAGCTCTCAGTGGCACAGGTGGCTGGAACAAGTGGCAGGAGGGGCCATGGTAGGAGACATGAGGGCTTGTGCCTCCCCACGCCCCAGGAGCACTGGTGCTTCACCCCCAGATCACCCCCGTTTCCATCCAGGACCTAGAGCACAGTCTCAACATTTTTGACCTCATTTTGAGATAAAATCTCATGACTCCAGACAGAGCCTATAGCCAATAGTAATGGGGAATGAGATCTTGCTCACAGAGGGTGCAATACTGCCTAGGAACCTCTGATCTAGAGACCTGAGATTGGAGGTTTGGAATGCCCAGCCTATCTACTGGAGAAGAGTCAATAGCAGTGGGAAATGGAGACAAAGAAGTTCAGAGGATCTCTCTTGTTTGATCAACTTCTACTGGAGAGATTTCCAACTGCAGGACATGTAAAAAAGCCGAACATGCCTGAAGAAGGTGTGGCCTGAAAGCTTGCACGCACGCACTCACCAGCAGAAAGTTGTCCAGTAAATGACATAAACTGAATGACTGGGTGAAAACAGACCATGCACTTTAACTCCTCTAACACTTAACATTTCTTATGCATGTTGCAGGGCTGCATAGGGCACCAATACATCCCTGCAACATGCATAAGAAATGTTGAAGCAGAGTTTCATGCATGCCTGTTTTCACCCTATGTCTCCTTCTCCTACATTTAGGACCAAAACAGCAACCACCACCCTCTCTCTTAAATAGTATTGAGCAATTACGTGTCAGGATCAGACCTTCCATAGAGATAATTCAGTTTCCTAGGACATTCCAGGCTTTCATCTCAGTGACTTGTGCTGCTGAGCAGAGAGGAAGCTGCACAAGGAAGCTGGCTTCTGTTTCTGCTGCCTCCCAAAGTCACAGAGCAAAGCTTCACTGTACGACAGCCATCCACCTCTGTAAAGTGCTTGGAAATCCTTGGCTTGAAAGGTTCAGGATCAATGTTTCTGTGGGTCTCAAACATACTCAGGGGAGGGGGGTTGATCCAAAGCTAACGGGAGCTTGTGAGGAACATGAAGTGACTGCTCTAACCAGAAGAAGTCAGCAGTAACCAGGGCCAATTTGCCTCTTCAGTGCTTAGGCTGTGTGTGGGAGATATGGGGAGAAGGGCTGAAATGGAGGGGAATGTCCTTTGTACACCAAAATCAAAGGGGAACATGGCCTCTCCATCTGCCTTTTTTATCCCCATGAAAACAACATTCAGGTCATGAAGCACCCATAAGGGCAATTCTGGAGTAAGTGCTTTGTGGATTGCAGCTTAAGTTCCATTGAGTGAGGGGCAGGTCTGTGTGTGTGAATTAGGTCAATAGTTTTACAGTCTCCCACAAAACCTCAGTCCTCAAACGTCCCCTTCCAGCTGAAGTCAACCTGAAATAGGCAGCTTGACTGGAAGAGATTCCATTTCATGATGGTTTGAAGTAAAATCTCCTCCAAGTGTGAGAACCATTATAATCAAATTAAACTATTGGTTTAGTTATTCCAAACTCACAAAAAACAAAACAAAACCCAGACAAGATACAACTGGTTTAATCATAAATAATGACAATGGAACAAATCGATCAGAGCTTTGCTTCGGTGACATTGATAATCCTTCCATCCGACAAAAAGATTCAGAAACAAAACAGACCTGCTAGTTAGAGTCTGCTAAATATCTTTAGGTATAGGACCTAGTGCTTCTTAGAAAGAACGAACAAAAGAAAACCCTGTACAAAAATGAGTCTGTTGGTTCTGTTTTTACATCCCATCGAGGCACATGAAATACAAATCTGATCTAGTTGATATATATACACACATTTACAGTCCATGAAAATAAAACACCCAGAACCAAGATTAAATGGGGGGAAGGGGGGAAAGAGTATTAAAAAATTCCCCCCAAAGAGCTGATGAAATGTGGGAAAGAATCCTGTGGTAGACACTTAGGATAGGTGAGAAAAAGGCACGAGTACAAAAAATTATAATCACGCAGAGCAAGAGAAGGACAAAACTCCCCAATAAGTACAATTTGTGCAACAAAGCAAAACGAATGGCTCACATGTAGAGTAATCCCCAAATCTATCAGTATTTCAAACATACTGGAAGTGCAACATTGCCTGCCCTGTAGTGTACTAAGTGATCCCGTGGGGGTGAAACTGCCCCCTGCCCACCAAGCCTGAGTCACTAAACAAGGTCAGGGTGGACGGCGGCGACGCTGAGAGGTTGTTGGGCAGCCAGGTACGGCTGCAGCTCTCAGACTATGGAACAAAATGGTAGCTGCAGCCCCTCCACACCCAACTGCACCTGCTTTCAGATGCCATGATTACCATCCCCAGACTCACAGTAACAAACAATTCTTCCTTGGGTTTACTAAGTGTTGGCTTTTTGTATGCCTCTGCCATGGATTGCCTCAGTTTACCGTGGTAGATCTGCTCAAACAACAGGTAAAATGCTGCCACCGGGTAAATCATAGGCAAAACTGTGGTGCTGCTCCTGGGGTCGATGGGGGGAGTAATCACGCTGGCTGAAAGGGTCAGCCTGTCTGGAAGAGTGTCATAGAGCTTGCCTGTCAGTTCACAGGCCTGGTGTCTCCAAAACTCACTGATCGAGCAACGGCCCAGCTCCACCCGTGGGCATCCCTTATTTCTGATATTTCAATCAACAATCCCTACATGCATGACGCTAACCACGCATTCAAACTCCAGCTTGTAAGTCCAAAGCAGGTGTGCGGCCATGCCAAGGAAACCCAGCTGGGCTAGCATTTCCTTGCTTCCACTAGGATTCAAGTTTGGTTCATAAAAGCAGCCCCTCGTTAATTACATCTATAACTACTAGGGCTGAAACAAGAATTCACCCAATCGAGTAAACCCAACAAAATCCCAGTTTACTCATTGAGTTTGGATTGGCTGCAGTTTCTTGTTGAGTGCTTGGTGAGAAATTAAAACAATAGTTTAAAAAAATAATAATAATAAAAAAATCACTCTGCATGCACAAAATGGCTGCTGCTCTTAACCCAAAATGGCAGTGACGCTATTGCTGCCATTTTGATTAAGCATAGTGGCCGTTTTGTGCATGCACAGTGATTCATTTATTCATTATTTTATTTTATTTTAATTTCTCACTGAGAATTCATCCCGGGCTTGAGCAATTACCGGGAAATTGATCCCGGTGCCAAAACTCATGAGAATTCTCACAAGAAAAAAAGAGAGTATTTTTCAGCCCTAGTAACTACCTAATATTCTGCCAATTTAAAGACTTGGTTTATTGTCATAGAAGGACCAGAAAGCAGTTTTTCCCCTAAGGAAGGCAAGGTAACATTTTCAGCCAGGTCTGTGGCCTAGTAGATTCAACTGCCTCCCAGAAAGGGGAGCAGGGTGTGTCAGGATGCAGGGAGGTGGGGTGCACCAGGCCCCACCTCCCTGCCCATGTGCTGGTTCACACCACTCTGGGAGGAACTACTGCTCCTCCCTCCATCCCATGGCAATCTCACCTCCCACAATCCTTCATCCTCCCCACCTGTTCTGCCCCAGCATTCCCTGCCTCCTTGGGTGTATTAGGGAGAGTGGGAGATTGAAGGGGGTGGGGCAATCTCCCACTTTCCCTGACATGGAGACTCCAGGCATCACAAACTCTAGGACCAGCCATTCATGACAGGTACAGAGGAGACCCAGTTACCTGGATCGTGCTCATCTGACTGCTTCACTCACCTAGACCCACTGACTGCCCTCATCTCTGGATATAAGCTGAACTGGCTGCAGGGGGCAGGTTGATAGCACAGAATCAGGATTGCCCTAGTCTCTTCGCTTCCCTGGAGTCCACACTCATCTGGGGGCTTTTAATGTCCCGCAAAAGTGTCCAGAAAGTGTCCAGATGAGCAGATGCTAAGTCTGCATAGGGTTTATTGGTCCCTGACCTGCGTGCCTACATGAGGACTTTAATACCTGGAAAAACACCTCTGTTTTCTTTCATGAAGACATGCCCCTAATAGAGCTGTTTTGTCTTGTCAGGAGATAAAACCTGAAGCTAATGACAAGACTCATCAGGCGTGTGTCACTCTGTTTTCATCCTGGTTAGATTCCTGGGCTGTTGTGGACCTCTGTCCCCCTCTAGTGGTGGCACCAGAGGCTGATGAGCCTATTCCTTGTCAGTTAACAATACATCATCTAGCTCAGATAGCAGAGGTTCATGCTTATGGAGCAAGAGGTCTCCAGTTCAAGCCTCACCAAACTGCTTAGTTGCACAATCCTTCACTCGGTCCTTGCTGGCTGGAAAGTCAAATATGTTGGCTCATTTTTTTCAACGTGATCCCCCCAATTCCTAGCGCAGAGGGGACCTTTGCCTAATTCATCCACCAGGACAAAGCCACAGATAATTGGCCTCATTACTGAATGAAGTAAAAGACAAATCCCAGTCGTTTACTATTATCAAAACTGCACTAATGCCAAACATACCAGAAATATCCATGCTGTGTTTAAAACAACTGCATCAACCATTGATATGACACAATATAGAGAGATTTTCATGCTCTCCTGTGCAGCAGGGAGAGGGTTAAGTGAGCTGGGGAAGAAGCCAAGTGCTACCAGCTTGCCCAGCGGAGCAGTTGTCAGTAAAACCAGTGAAGTACAACTGGCCACAACAGCAGTTTAATGGCACGCTAGTTGCATTTAAGGTTTGCCTTAAGCAGAATCATAGGGGCCGCCAAAACAGAACCCTGACTGGGCCAAAAAGTTTAGTCCAGGCCAGATACATCTGGGCTCTTCCAAACCCAGGCCTCGTGGGTGGCCTCGCCCCTATGCAGTAACATATCATAGAGCCTCATGGGGGTGGAGCCACATTGGAAAGGAGCAGGAGGGTTCACCTTAGCCCAGCCCCTTTTCTGATGTAGCCCTGCCCCCAGGCGTCACAGCGCACCATGAGGCCAAGGTCTCCTGCTGACAGGTCCCCATGACTTATTGGTTTGGGGGTGACAGTGGAGTCCCATGGAACCAGCCAGGTTCCATCGAGCTGGGTCGCAAGGCCCTACTCCAGAAGTCATCTTGCCCATCCCCCTTCATGGAGGCAGGATTAATAGACCTACATTCGTCAACCTATTCATGACAACTTCCAATGCTGGGAAACTCACAACCTCCCTTGCTAACTTGTTCTGCTGTCCAAACACCCTTGTAGCTAGGAATAATATTTTTCCTAATATTTAAACCAAATCTCCTGGTCTACAGCTCAAGCCCATTCCTTCTTGTCCAAGATGAACAACCCGTCTCTATCCTTCTCAGAACCACCTTTAACATATTGGAAAACTGCTATTACATAACCCCCTCAATCGTCTCTGCTCAACTCTCAACATACCCAATCCCTTCAATATTTCAGATAAAAGGCGTCTCGTTAGAACATGTTACTTACACACTTAAGGGGAAGCCTATGCTTCAACTTAAGTAGCTCGCACGTGCCTTGTCTGCTGTAATGATTAAATGTGAATCATTCAGACTTTAATTCACCCAGAATTCCCTCTTGCTAAACTCACCATGTGTTCCTTAATCTGTGTGCACCGTACTTCATAGCAACGCATTCACATCACTGCCCGTTTCCTTTCCTTTCAGTCCTTCCCACATGGGACTTCCCACAATGCAAAGGACTCAGAGACAGGTCTCTGTGATATTGCTGCCTGCAATGTTTCAGAAGTAACGCGGCACGGGGATGGGAGCTGAACTGTGGTCGCTTAGAGGTAGGAAGTAAACAGGAAATTATGTATCAGAGTTTGGGGCCTGCTCAGGGATCATCAAATTGCACCCCACCTTTGCTGCTTGATAGTAATCAGATTTCCGCAAGCAAAACGTTTGCATCAAATGGCAGGGAAAATGGGATCAAGGAGCACAGGAAATGGTCAGAGTTTCACACAACACTTCAAATGTGGGTTTGTGCCACTTCCCACTCTACAGGAGCGTTGTGTGGATACGCATCTAGGATTTCAACATTCTGCACCACATAGGCATGTCTACATGAGAGAATCACATGGGAAAGGATACTTTTAATATACGCTAAGACATACTACCATCCTCCTGTAAAAAGAAGCAAACAGGTTAACATGTTAAACACACCAACACATTAACCCTGTATGTAGAAATGCCCCTGACAGGAGAAACTCTTAAGGCTCATCTACATGAAGAAAAAGTGCCTTTTTATTTCTTACTCAACATGGCTAACTCTGGTTAAAATCCTATAACCTATCAAGCAACAGGAGATTGCAACAGCACTAGCTCCATTTAGCTAGTCATGGTTAAACCTGTGGCCCATAGGCTAGTTGACCATGCACAGTTACTCTGAGTAAAGTCAGTCAGTGTGCACTAGGGTTTCCTCACTGGTTGGATAGCTCAAATTAACACACCATGCCCCTTTTCCCCAAACAAAACAAGACAAGCCCTTGAGTTTCACAAGACCCTGCAGATATTGAGATTTGGAGTGAAGTGCCATCAGTACGCTGATGATACCCAACTTTATCTCTTTTTCATCTGGCCCAGGTCCTCCAGTCTCGGTGCTTACCTAGTGCCTGGCTGCTGTTGGGGACTGGATGTGGGCGAGCCGATTGAAGTTGAATCCAGACAAGGCCAAGATGATGTTGGCTGACTGGCCTTGTGACCTGGACACCCCTGTTATTGATGGGGTCCAGCCTCCTTTGGTCACTCAGGTTTGCAGCCTTGGGGTGCTGTTGGATCCATTGCTGCACTTGGATTGCCAGGAGCACTTTTCACCAGCTTCATCTGGTGAGAAGGCTGCAACCCTTTTAATCCAATTCAGCCACCATTGTTCATGTTTCCGTAACCTCGAGGCTAGACTAATGCGCCCTATATGGGGCTGCCCTTGATGACTGTTTGGAAGCTGCAGTTGGTGCAGAACGCGGTGGTTCACCTTCTGTCAGGAGCGGGTCGCCGGGAGCACGTTACACCAGTGCTCCAGTCTGCGCCGGCTGCCAATAGCTTTCTAGACATGATTCAAGGTGCTGGTTTTGACCTAGAAAACCCTAAGACATCCTCATGGCTTGACCTCCAAAGTAGGATGGCCAGATATGCAAATTTTAGAAGAAACGTATGAGAACTACAGGTTGCAGGGCTGCATTGTTCATAAGTGTCCTCTAAAATGTGCATATCTGGTCACCCCTTATGTTCTGTCGCAGCTTCTGAGATCAGCCAGGAGGGCCCTCTGTGGTATCATCATCTGCCTGTGAAATTTCTACAAAAAGGGCACACAGAGAAGCGTTCTCAATGGCTGCCCCACAATTATGGAACTCTTGGAAATCCATCTAAGCCTGAGCCTGCTCACCTTCCAGAAGAGATGGAAGTGGTTTGGCAGGCAGGGATAGGGTCAGAGGAGCAATAGGTGCTACCATGGGAGAAAAGTCTTAGCAACAGGGCCCCCCGTATTTTAGGAATCCAAAGCATCACTGCAGAAGTATTGCTAGTTACTAGATCTGGCTGAAATTTTGTTTTCAAATTTTACTGGTTATATTACACATCTTTTCACCTGTTCTGGTGCAAAGGAAAAAGCATTTGCAAAATTTTGGATTTTTGAAATAACTGGCATTAAAATTA
Source organism: Sphenodon punctatus (assembly GCA_003113815.1). Taxonomy (NCBI): domain Eukaryota; kingdom Metazoa; phylum Chordata; class Lepidosauria; order Sphenodontia; family Sphenodontidae; genus Sphenodon; species Sphenodon punctatus. The sequence goes on from QEPC01005108.1 coordinate 3,131,526, forward strand.
CATAAAAAAACTTCAGCCAGCTCTTATCAACACACCAATTTAAAAAAACTGGAAATATTTTGTTTTCAAACTATATCCATTTCCAGCCAGAAAAGGGACCAAAAACAAAACCAAGCAAACAAAAACAAAAACAAAACAAAAAACTTATTTTTTTTCCAAAACAGAAGATTTTCATTTTCAAAGGTAATTTCCAAACACTTTCCCCCCTCCTGCTATTTATAGACAAAAGAGATTAATTCATCTAAATCCAAACCGCCTAGGTCAGCCCACAAATTAGTTGAGCTAGGACACACAAGTTTTGATTAAGACAGCAAAAAGTATCAGTTGTAGACGTTACACTCTGCAGAACATTGCGAGCTTAGTTCAACGTATGTATGGGGGAAAAATGCCCTAAAGAACATTGATAGTACAAAACTGTATACAAGAGGTTCCAAAATAGTAATAAAAGGCATCATGGGCATTACCTATGTAAGCTCCTATACATGCATGTAAAGCTTCCTAAATAAAAAAGGGAACCTGTACAAGACCTTGAAAAACAGGCCTGGGAACTACTGGATATTAAAAACAATTATATTTAAATATTTGGGCTTCATAAGCCGCTCTAGAAATGTGTAAGTCACAGACTGCATTTTACACCTGTACCTGCTGTTTCCTCTTCATTGTACTTAAATGATCTGAATGCTAATGACCTTCCTCCCCATAATTGTCCATATTCCCCACTATCATACGGGATCAGCTTGCATTGCTCAGTCTGTAGTTCTGACTTTTCATGCCTGAAGAGGGGTCCTGGGTGGCCTGAAAACTTGCACCAACGAAGTTGGTCCAATTAGAGACACTGGCCGCAATCACAAGCGGGATCGGTGTGTGTCCCACGTGGCACAATATAATCCCTATGGAGATGCGTGCAATGCGCACAGGATATGGGATCGACCCCACCATCTGAACTACACTGTTGGCATCTCTTACATTTACGACCAACACAGCAACCACCTTCTCTCAATAAGCTTTAAACAAAACAAAAACAAATCAGACTCAAAGCTTTATTTACTATGCTTTCTCGGAACCTAATCGGAAGGCTCAAAGCAAAGCTTTTTCACATTGTGTGAAAACAGACATGATGCTAACCACCCTTTAACCACCCTTGGTGGTTATTTATGCATGTTGCAGGGCTGTATTGGTGCCCTGTGTAGCCCTGAAACATGCATAAATGACCACCAAGGGTGGTTAGCATCACATCTGTTTTTACCCATTGTTGGGCTGAATATTTTATTTAAAAACAAACCTACAAAGGTACAACAGGAGGAAAGAAATTACCACCTCTGGAAGCAATACAGCAACACCCCAGATCTCTTAAAATTAGACACCAACTTGCCCTTTCAATGACTTCCCTGGACTGCTGACAAATGTTACAAAGATGGCTGAGATTGCTTACACCTCCTCATGGAAGACCTCATCCCAGTGAAGCCATTGGCAGCTCAAGTAGGTGTAGAGACTATGTTCATTAGAGTTTTTCAGACACGTCTGGGTGTCACCAGGCAGTAAGGCAGTCTGAGGTAGTTCTCTCCAACATGCTTCTTCGTACCAGGGTAATTTTAGCTCCAGATTGAAGGTAGTGCTTATTTTATCCCTCCCACATCTACCTGTACCCCATGTTAAATGCCCTGTCTGAACAGGGCTCAAGCATCCTTTTCCTTTCAAAGGAAACAAGCATATGGTAGTTGTTGCCATTTAAATATGAGGTTAGGAATTTTTCCACAAAATGCTTGTCAAGACACAATTGGTCAAACAGCTACTCAAGGAAGACAAGAGGCTACACTTTTATCACCACCCACTAGCCAGCTGCATTGTATGCTGGGATGTTCTCACCTATATTCTTCCAGAAAATAAGGCAGTAGAGTGTCCCAAAAGGAATGTATAAAATTCCTTGCGGGAGCCCTTCCCTACCGAGCCATTAGTAGATCAGAAGATGCGCCTTGTTATGTGATCAGCCTACAGTAAAGTTGCTATGGGACAGCTTACCAAATAGCCAATTGCTCTAGAGTTAAGTAATTCAAGAGTAGCTGCTGGCTACTTGCTGAGTAAAGACAGGGCAAACAGCAGAAGGTCCACATGAACATCAAAACCAGACCACGTGCTTGTTGCTACTCAACTAACGTCCCAAACAGCTTGGGTGGTCGAATACGCACATTTTAGAGGACACTTAGGAGGATTACAGATTGCAGAGCTGCACTGGCTCCAATTCAGCCCGACAACCTGTATTTCTCACAAGTGTCCTCTAAAGTGTGCATATCTGGCCACCCTACAAACAACTACTTCCATTCAATTAAGCCTTAAATCACTTTTTCTCCTGAATCATTCAGATGTTCAGAACTTTAAACTGAAGTTATTCAGGAGTAGGAAGTGAAGTAGTTACCCCTGAAAAAAATGGAGTACACAATCCTCTTTGCTCCCCCCCCCAGATGTTTGTCTCTGTTCCTCTCCTCACTTATCTATTCTCCATGTTATTTTAGAAATCATTGCTAGTCCCCCTTCCTGTATTCTCCCCTCCCAATTTAAAATTGTTCTTAAATGGATTTATATTGTACTGCACTTTAGGCTTGTGATGCACTCTGTCATTTGGCCCAGAGGGTGGGGGTAGAAGGGGAAGTTCTAAAAATAATTACATTCCTTTTTATATCAAAGTTAACTACAGTGTTACTTTGAAATAAAAATAGAAAGGTTACACTGCTTGCTGTGACCATTAGGGAGAGACTGCAAAGGAACTACTTCTGGTTGTAGCTGTAGCACGAATGGCACCAAAGTGGAGTAGTCACTTTAGCTCAGTTCAATTGAAGTAGTTTAACACGGTTCATCGGAATTGTGCTCACTAGTCTGCACTTCATTTTAGATTGACAGACGTGCATTATTGCCAATCGCACATTCTTTTAGAGCCGCAGACTAAATAGATATTTAGTCCATGGCTCTAAAAGAACGTGCGATCGGCAATAACGCGTGTGATGTCACGTCAAAACCCCTCCTGCGGGATTTTGACACCATTTGTGACTTCACACCACGAGTGGGGCGCGCACATCTAAAAGCAGCCGTGTCTTCTTTGAAAGGTGGAAGCTCCCCCCACCCCACCCCCTCACACAGAATAAAAGTTAGTTTCTTCGGAAAATTCAATTACACACTAACCAACTTGTTATTTTAGTTTCAAGATTTGAAGTGGCATGAACTCAAATCCATTTAAAGGAGCAGATAATTATCTGGTTAACTTCTCTCTAGTGGATTAGCTACCAACTGTCCTTCTCTGCAATCAGATACTAGCTTAAGGCATCTGGTTTAAAGAGAAAAGACACAATATAGATATGGGCTAGATTTTCAAAAGAAAATGATAAGCACTTCTGGCTGTTCTGCCCTTTTGAAATTCTGCTTATAAGTAGGGCCCTGTAAATTCTCTGCTACTGCAATCGCAGATGTTTTTGCAGAATTTTGCATTTGGACAAAAACTGTTGCTGAATTTACCTATTCCAGTGTGGAACTTTAGCCTGACCGAGGAGGAAGCCCTAAAGGCAAGCCAACAAGCTATCAGAATAGCGAGATAACACCCTATTCCAGCACTCCAGTGGCTAAGTGATGAGACAGAAGCCTGCTGGAGCCTGGATTTGCTCCGGGCACCCCCCACGCAACCACCACTCACATGATTCAGACAAGAAACCCACTAAACAGGGAGGTGCTGTGTGCAGCTCATCCCCCGTGACTTGTAGCTGCAGTTAACTCTGGGTAAAGGAAGCTGCCCCCGCTGTGTTTCCCCCGTTTTTTGGTTCACCACCACCACCTCCGAAAACTAAAGTAAGCAGTCAAAGCACCAGTGAAAGCGGGAGTGGAAAGAGCGCTCGCTCCTTTGACTCTAGGTGCTTCGCCTGGGACTTTTAGTCCTGGCAGACCTGTATGTGGGCAGAGGCTGTGTGCACCCCCACAGATGGGAAGCAGCCCTGTGGGCACACATTAGCCAGAATTTGCCTGCACGGTGGGCTCCACATTCTCCAAGACAACACCGTGAATGGAGGCTGAGCAGCAGCCCCATGTCCGCTGGGGGTGAACACCTAATAGATGGTCTGGTCTAAGGTGGGCTATTGTCTTGTTTGTTTTCACCCATAGTTAGTAGCTATATTCCAGGGCCATTCAGCCCTTTGCCAGAACTGTCAGAGAGGAGGAGCCCAGGAGCTTACCCCCCCACTGTTTTCTACAATGTCCATGTGGTATTTTGTGAGTTTTTTCCAACATGAGATGTTCAAAAATAATACAATGGCAGGCTGTGAAATTTACATAATGCATAGGAGTTAGTAATTTGCATAATTTATTCTGCTTGAAAAATCTGGATTTTTTTGTTTCCAGAATTGGTTTCCTGGCTGTGGAATGGGGAGGGGAGGAAGAGTTCTAGAATACACAGGACCTTGCCCATAAACAAAATTCCCTCCTTTGCAAGAGGACTGGGTGCTGGGACAAGAGTCTGTGTGGCACGTATGCATTGCAGAAAGATCGTGTGTAGGTCCTCTCCACTTCTATAAGGCCCAATCCTACAGCCACTGAAATCCATGCGTGTCGAGCCTGCCAAAAAATTTCTGCTACAATCTTGAACCTACTGGAGCCAATGACAAAATTCCCATCATCTTGAATGAGTGGAAATTGCACCATCAAGGGCTGTTTTTGACAGGTAAAGGCTCTAAGGGGTTTAAGCAGCTGGGTCTAGCTAATCCTAAAGTCTATGGGTTCCCCCGCACATCACACAGGCAGACATGACAAGCCTTGTTTCAATGCCCGCTTCTTGGCTCTAGCTCAAGAGGGAATTTTCTTCAATGACAGGAAATCCAGAAGTGCAACAACTACCTCAGTCTCACGGATTGCTCCTTTGACTATGGGACATATGTTAAAAGAGGGCGAGGCCAAGTTAGAGTGGGACAAAGGAAGAACATAGTCATCCCCAGGAGACCAATGCAGCTAGGGTAATTTACAGGAGCTAAAGTGAAGGGAAATGGAACCCTAGAGCGTTAGTTAAAACAGCTCTGGGTTCCATTTCTGCCTCTCCCAAGAAATCAGAGGAGAGGAAAGGAAAGGTGGCTTGGAGCAGCCCCCCCCCCCCCAACTTCTCTTAGCACAGGACTCGTTCACACAACACCCTTCCCCCTTGCAAACTCACCCCTTGTTCTTTAGACTGCATTTGCCTTGCCCTTGTAGCCACACATTCACAGTTGCTGATCTCTTTGCATTTCAATGGCCCACCCTATGCATCAAGTGGCAGAGAACAAGAGATCAGGGAACACAGGAAGCGGTAGGGATTTCCCACAACACTCACCAATGTGGGTTTGTATCACTACCCCCCCCCCCCCTTCTGCAGGAATGTTGTGTGAATGAGCACTAAGAATCTGGCTCTAAATGTTTAACCAAAACAGAATGGGAGCAGTACTCAGCTGTTTAGGTCAGTGGGAAGTGAGCAATGGCTTCAGGATCACAGCCACTGACAGGTCACAAACTTGGGCTGGGGGTGCACAAGGATGTAGGTTCTCTCTCTGTACGCAAACATTGGCCACCAACCCACTAAAGAAAACAAATGCAATTTTTTAATTCTTTGCCTTCAAGAAAAGCACATTCCCAACACTTACCACACTTTCTTATTCGTTTTGACAGCAGCCGCATTGGCTGCAGAAATATATTTACATGCACTGCTGAATACAAGTTCTGCATATTCAGATTTAGGAAAAAAATATATTTTTCATCCACACTTACAGATACATAAAGAGTGGTCTGTGAGAGTCGAGCTGCCAACAGAAAGGGATACCCAGGGGACGCATCCGATCAACTGGAGTGCTCCTGTCCAGGGGAGTGTGTTCAAAGAGACATTGCTACATACCTAGACATTTGGAAACATTTCTTCCTAATGGATTTGCCCTGTTTGCAACTCTCAGTGGGCATGTCTGTGTTTATGAAAAAAAGATTCAGAAGTGAGAAAAATTGTCTCTCTCTCTCTTGCTCTTTTTTTTTTTTTTTTTTTTATAAAAAGGCTCTAGTGTTTGAGATAGAATTGAAGTTAATGTTAGCTGAATTTTATTTTTTCGGTAGTTATTGGTCCTAACTCTATCATGAATGATGCACATACAGATAAGTGTTTAGCTAAAAACGGCTCAAGTAATGCTTACTGCAGAGTAATGTGCATTGTGGGGGAAAATACATTGCTTGTTAACAGTTGCAGCATCTTAAAAGCCAACACCATCAAGAAGTAAAGCTAGTTTGCCTCAGGGTTAAATTGTTTTCAAAACAAAATTCTCCCCTATCAGTAAAGGATACCAGGCTTCCTACGTATTACCCCAACCTATTTTCCTACAGGGAGTGCAACAGCGTGCATGGGGGATAGTGGAGGGGAAGGGATATTTTAGCTTAAAAATAATTAAGTAGATTGGTTTGATATCCTTTTTTTTTTCCTTTTTTTTTTTTTTTTTTAAAGCAATGGATTGTGTTGTAGGCAGAAATCTTCTTAAAATGCTGAGGACAGGGAAAGGCCCTTGAAGGAAATGTAATGGCACAGTGAAAAGCCTCTGAAAATAGAGGCATAGATTGGAAAGAGCTTTTCAACCTTAATGCAATGGGGACTGGCATAATTTACCCACACGCTATGCAAGAGACTGCCAAATCATCCTCATGGGTTAGTAACCAGATATGTGGATTAGATATTAAAAGCACTTGGTGCTGAAGGTGGGACAAAAAGGGGGGTGGATCTGGTTCCCTTGCTTCCAGGAATTGGAACAATCCTACAGCATGTTACTCCTTTCATATGGGACATACATTCATTTGGTGGTTGGGGGTGGGTACAGATTTTGCTGAACTGCTTGTGGGATAAATAGCACAGCACAAGTCAAGCTAAAAATGATCTCATCTGTGCCTGTCAGAAGTCAACCTGAACGTGTTGGGGGACAGTGCACTCAAACAACAGATCAAATAAATAATTGTTGCTCTTATGGCAGAACGGGGGGGAGGGGGGAGCGCCAGACACTTCCATCATCTTTAACCCTTCCAGCTAGAGGTAGTGCCATTTTATCCAGTATCTAAAAACAGCATGATCCAGTTATTACATTAATATACAGCAGCAACCTTTTCACAGATATTGAAAGTGCGAGGTGAAGAAACAAAAAAAAACCAAAACAAAATCAAGCCTATTGGATGATTCACAGATAAGTGTACCAAACTTCATATAAACACTCCTGCACACCCACACAATATATATATATATATATTTATAGATTCATTTACAGTATCCAAGTGATGCTTAGATCCAGTGGTGTGTGCAGAAATAGGAGATGGTCTTTGCTGGGCTTCCTCCTGGAGTTTTCAATTTTTGATTTCCAGGATGGATGGGTTATGGTCTAGGATGGCCAAAATTATCTTGTCCATATACTGGCGCAATCTGTAGTTTATCTCCTCCTGTTCTTTAAGAGCTTCCATGAGCTGAAAACAAAAGATTTCAAGAATGATTATCTAATTGAAAGATGCCATGATTATCCACAATACTGTATCGATCAGAATTTGGATAAAGGTTTGATTTATGCTAAGATTATCTATTTCTTTTCTATCGATACTACATTTGCAAGCTTTCCCCACAGCTTTTAAAGGAAAGGCACACAAGTGGGTAAAAGTCAGGCATTACCAGATGCAATGCTAGCTGCTGGTTTCAGCTCGAAATCTGCAGTTGGCTGTTGCGTCTATTTGTGCAAAGACACATGCTTAACATGGTTTAGGATCTGAACAATCACAGGTACAGACAGCACGTAGCTGTCTAAAGATGCACGCTGCCCTACTACTGTTTGTTGTTGTTGTTTTTTGTCTTCCAGAGACCAGAGAGACATGGATATTCATGAAAGGCCATTCTAACTCCTGTGTATCTCCATGGTATTTCTGGCAAGCAGGGGTGGCAGGTTGGAAGAACAAACAAGAGTCAGGGAAGGACTGCAAGGAGAAGGGGCTTTCACAGTGGCATTTGTTTTAGAATGAAGCTTTGCCCACACAGTCCCAGCAGTTTCCATTGTAGGGCTGCCAGCTCTTTGCCAGCCTGGAGCCGGCTTCTCTCCCCCACCCATCTGGGTGCAGTCCACCAAGGGATATCCTCTGGAAAACAGAGGAGACTACTGGGTAGCCGCAAACACAAAAAGGTCTATTCATACAGCTGTGTGCCCACGACGATGTCACAAATTTCAACCCAGGATGGACTTACACGTGTTTATTGTTATGCCTGTTTAACAACTGGTCATCTCCATTTTATGATCTGATGTGTTAAATGGCTCACCCAAAGCCACCTACCAAGTCAGTGCCAGAGCTCTGAAAATAGAATCCATAGCTCCAGGCAGGCTCATACAGCATTCTGCCTCATCCAACAAATCTTAGTACCTCGGCATAAGAAAGTGTTCATTTTTATAACAATTCGAGGCAATTAAACTAAGTCATGATCTCCAGAGCAGGATGCTGTTACAGAAATGGCATTTACACAATACACTATACACACTCCCCAACCACAATTCATTAACTAAATGGAAAGGATCATGGAACCTTTTACAAAATGCTGCCCCTGAAGCATTTACAATTTTTACAGAATTGCATTTCGGTGTCTGCATAGGACAAACGGCTCAGGTCACCGCTCATCTAGGCTGTGCTTTTCAGAGCTGCCCATGGGGCTCTGGAGACACAATCAATAGGAACTGAATGTCCTGGCCCCTTAGGCAGACTGAAATGATGGTATCTACAGGAAAAAGCTATTAGAGTGTGTGATGCAAGGACCAGCAGCTGTTGAAGTGGCAGCAAGTTATTTGCCAAACAGAGACAGGGGATGCACTATTGGTTTAGTAGGAAAGTGTTGCCTGGTCTGTTGCTTGGGGTGGAAGAAAAGACCCAGACGGATGTGGTGAGAAGACTGCAGGGTCAAAGAACCCAGTCTGAATGCTCAGACATTTAATCCAGGGTGAGATTAGCAAGTCAGGTTGCAAGTTGGACTGAGGAGGTGATGGAAGGTTGAGAGCGGAGAAAAGAATCATCCTAGATTTTACACATTTACTGTGGGATATTCAGTCCGGCCTCCCTGCAGAGAGACTCTTCTTTTCTCTGCCAAGCTGAGTTCCGGTTTGGTATTGGTACTAACTGTAGTAATTTTCAAGGAGAAAGGGGTATCCAAGGTGAGCGCATTGGAAACATAGAACCCTGCATTCCTGCATCAAACAAACGTTGGGTAGGGAGGTAGGGACCAATTCTGGGTTAGTAGGATTCCACCACTCCAGAGTCAGTCACTCTCTCATTTAGGAAAGAAGGCTAAATGTGAGTCCCCAAACAAATTTATATGGCATTGATGATTGTTTCTAGCATTAAGAGAGATTCTTAGCAGCATTTTTTATATTGTTTGCTTGTTTGGTCAATGTATAGAACCAAGACAGGTAAATTTCTTTAAGGTTTGCTTGAACTGAAGTTGTGAAAGTCAAGCTTTTTAGATGACTTGGCTGTATTTGGATCCTAGTCTGGGGATTCGCTGCCCCTGCTCTAAAGGCTATCCCTCTATTTCAAGCAGAGGCAGGATACAGATGCTTCTGTATTTGGATTATATCAACAATTTGGATGATGCTAAATATACCACCTTCGGGAACCTCGCTCTTCCAAAAAAGCCCATCAATAGATTCAACTAGATCCCAACGCCAGCAGGGGTTCTGTGTGGCTTGTTTGCCTACATAACCCCCTTTTTGTCTTGAACATTCAATAAAAGTTGCTTTTCCCCATAATACTTCCATACTACCAGCAGCGCTGGATTAGTGCTAATTGCGTTACCTCGTCTCTGGATGCAGAGTCGATTTCAGCAGCCAACGACTGGGCTTTTGTCTGTGTTGCGAAGAGATTCTTTGCTTCATAAAGACTCAGACTTAGGATCTGTCCATTGAGGTCGTCGTTCTGGTCACGGAGTTTTTGATTCTCCTGTTGAGATACAAGTGAAGTGAAAAAGCATTCTTAGGGCTGCTTCACACAAACGCCCTTCCCCATTGCAAACCCTCTGCCAATTTCCAAAATCTGCATTTGCCTTGTCCTGTAGCAACATGTCCACACACAACTGCTGCTGATCTCTACATTTCAACAACTCATCCCATGCAACAGGTGACAAAGAAAAAAGGATCACCAAGGAGCACAAAAGTGGTAAGGAATTCACACAACACTCAGGATGTGGGTTAGTGCCACTGTCCTCACTAGTAGAGCGTTAGGTGAATGAACCCTTACAAGTAGGAGCTTCTTTATTGGGATGCCTTGGGAAATGTGAAAACCTCCCAAATAAGCATTTGTCCCAATTACAGGTGCTGTGACCTTCACCACAGCTGTAGGCTTGGGAAGAACCCTTCTGGAGTTCTGTCCCATTTAAGCAGCTATTCCAATAGTAATTTGTGTCCTGATTAACTGGAAGTGATTATATTCTGGTCAACAGGAAACAGCTGTGCTAAAATGGGAAAGCAAGGGTTTGGGTCACTATCCACTTTTCTATGGCAAATGCCGAGGTTAAGCCCATATGTAAGATACTGGATATTTCAGAGACTATGCTGTGGCTCTTTGAGGGCTTGAAGGAAAACCTCCTGATCCCAGCTGTTGTTCTGTGACTGCATTAAGACACAAGACCCTTGGCAGGCTTGGATTCATTCTATCTAAAGGCCTAGGAGCGCGTCTCTACATCATCCTGCTGCCTAGTGCTTTAATTTCTGCTATTAGGCCTGTCTCCAGATTGCAAAGTCAGCACTAACATCCTAGGATGATTACTACTACTAGTTATATAGCACCAGCAACATTTCTGGCACTGAACAATAGAACTGTCAGGTTCCTACAATCTAGGATGGACAAGGAAGGGGAGACAGTGGGGAGACCCAGGGATACAGACTTTCCCATTGCAGTTGGGGAAGTGAGGTGGCGAGAGAGCAACTTGCCCAAGGCCACCCAGCGAGTTTGTGGATAAACTGAGAGCTGAACTTTGGTCTTCCAGGTCCAAGTCCAGCACCTAGACTACACTGACTGCCAGTGGCATTATGTGGGCCACACCCTCCTTTAGCAAGTAGACTACACAGCCAAGATGACAGCCAGCTAAGGGAGCATTAGCAACTAGTCCTGTGGATCTGAAAGCCTCGGGTTTGAAGTTTCCCCATCAGTCCACAATGAGGATTGTTGCTTGTCCACCCCCTATGCAGGCTGCATTTAATAAGAGACTTTTCAGAAGCTTGGAAGTCTTCTAGCAAAGCTACACAAGATAAAATCCCTCCATTTCTTAACCGATTACAGTCCTTGGAGAGCTTACTGATAATAATAAATTTTAAAAAAGGAAATAGAGCGTCTCTTCCAGCCTCCCTCCATGGCTGCCCAAACCCTTGGGAGGTGCCCTCACCTGCTTTAGCCGTTTAATCTCATGCTCCATTTCCATTTCTCTCGTCTTTGCGTTGAATTCACTCAGGCTGGAAGAGGAGCTCCTTCCTCGGCCGGGACGCTCACAGTCCAGCTTGTACAGCTGCAGGTGCTCCAGCTCCTTCCGCAGGTCCTCAATGAGCTGCATGAAAAACCAGGCAGGGAGATCCATGTCAGCAGGAAGCAACCACACATGCAAGCCTATTTGCTCCCAAGGGCAAGCGCTGCTCCCAACTACAGCTGTATCACACCTTGGCCCTAAGCATGAATGGGATCTCCGTCCCGCTGTGAACACAAGCCACCCCTGGCACCATCCTGCTCCTGGGAAATGCTAGTCACACCAAGGCAGCTTTTAAACACAGATGGGTCACCTTGCAGGATAGATACAAAGTTGTGTGTTGCCAAAAGGAGAGAGTCAGAAGCGTTTGGTGGAAGAACTGGTTTCTGCTATAATCTCCTTGAGGCAGTACAGTGTCAGTACCTAGCTCTGTGGGTCACGGCCTTTAAGGTGGGAAACATTTTCTCTCCTGCAGACTACTGTGAAAGTTGGCCAAACTCCGCGGGTGAGAGGAACTGGAGGTGAGGCCATGTACAAGTAAGGGGTGTGCTCAGAATAGTGGAGAGAAGAGAGGGATCCAGCTCATGGATCTATGCTGGGGATCCATCCCTTCATCCTATCCTCATCTCCAGGCTCTTCCCCAGAGTTCACTTTTTCAGCGAACATAAATGCTACACTGGGTCAGAAAAACGGTCCATGTAGCCCAGCATCCTGTCTCCAAGGGTAGCCACCTTCAGGTCACTTGAGAGAAACGCACAACAGGTCATAGTGGAGCGACCCATTCCCTGCTATTTGTGCTTTACAGTTGGGACCGGGTCCACAATCTATGGATTGGAAAGGGGTCAGATAAAAAACAAACAAACATAGTCACAGGCCAGAGTTGGCCCATGGACCAGAAGTTCCCCATCTCCACTCTAAGTGCTACTACAGTGTTACAGGTCATGGGAAATACCATGGAGACAACATTACTTCTTCCCCAGTAGCTTTCACACATCCAAGGACATCCTTTGCTTTCACATCATGGAATAAGTGAGGGCTACAGAGCAGGCTCCATGCCACTGGGGGTACCCACTTCCTGAGTAGCCTCTCTCTCCTTGTTGAATTCCAGCCTGTTCTGTCGCAGTTTGTCCATCATCCTTTTGTATAAATCCATCTCATCCTTCAGCCGCAGGCTGGTGTCTTCTAGCCTGTCCGACATGCGCTGCCTTTCCTGAGGGGAGGAAGAAGTGTTACGTTAGAACCGTCTTGGCCTCAGACTTCTACTTCTTGCCACCCTTTTCATTTCAAGCCCTGCTCATCTGCTGATGGCACTAGGCAGTACCCTGTCGCTTATCATCAGAGCGGCTGCAACTGGAATCTCACACTTGCGTATGGACCATAACAAAGTGCTACGGACAAATGCCAGCACTAAAATGCTGGAAGATCATACTGAACATTTTGTTTTGTATCGGTGCCTACTGCAAATCATTCTGGCCTCTCCTTTGTTTTGTTCATTCTTCTGAGAGGTATAAAGAAGGGTGTTTTTTAAGGCTGCAACCGGATTAGACATTTTAGTCGATCAATTAAGTCTTTTTGTCAATTAATTGATCAGTTAGAATTTGCATAATTTTGCACCATAGTTACATAAAGTTGCATAGATTTGCCTAATTTGCATGCATTGGGTAAACTTGCCTTCCTCTCAAACATGTCCCTTTGAGCTACAGACTCAAAACTATGGACTGTCAGAAGGTCCTGGCAGCTAACTGATTAATGGGGGGGAAACAAATTTTAATCAGTTTTAGACAGATTAATCTATTAACCGGTTCGATGAATTGATTGATGGTTGCAGCCCTAGTGTTTTTACATAATGCAGGAGGAAATTTATCCAAGAAGAGCGTAAAGAGCTCCCACTGCCATAGTTGCTTGTTAAAGAATCCCCCTTCCTCCTGTGAGGTCTGAAAGCTTGCATACCTCCACCAACTGTAGTTGGTCCAATAAAAGATATTCCTGTACTACTTCTCTCTATTGCCCCTTACTCCATGCTCTTTTTCGAGCAAAACCTTGCTTTCAGGGCAGTTGTTTAGGATGCTTTGCTCTGCACCCAACCCTAAGCCTATGGGAGGAACCAGAAACATTCCCACTGGATTTCTTGGAACAAGCCCTAAAAGATAAAATAAAAAAATAATCAATGGGGTTTGAAGATTCTTTACCTTTGACAAGCATGAGGGAGCGCATGCTTGTCAAAGGTAAACTGAGGTGGGCGTCCCTTCCTTCCCATACTCAGAGAGGGGGGCCAGGCCCCTTCCCCACCACCACTCCCATTTTTATGACCCTGGTTGAGCATCCACAAGATTAATTACCTCATCTAGTTTCTCAGTATGTGATTTCAGTCGCGTGACGGTGCTTTTGAGTTCGCTGTTCTCTTCTTCGAGTTGCTGAACTCTGTAGTTGTCAAATAGAGGCAAGAGATTTCACTGTAAACATGGCTTTGTGGAGAACACAGTAGCCTCCCACCAGCCACGCGCATTTGACCAGAGGGTCAAGTCTTCCCAAGATGCTCAGATTTCAGACTTCAATTCAGGGATCCTTCTTGCACTTAAAGCACAAAGCATGTTCTTTGGCATTATGCAAAGAAATAAAACTAACAATTCTTTGCTCCGCTCTTTTGGGTACCTAACCTGTAATTAGCAGAAGATGGCATGACCACACACAATCTAAGGCTGGAGGCACTATGTGTAAAAGAATAAGCATGAGGGAAAAAGTCATTCACAAACCACTTACTCCAGAGCTGTCCCATTGAAGCCTGAAGGAGTAAGTGGCTTGTGGCCTGTGTTTTCAGGGCCTAGACAACACATTTACTCAGCCTGCAGCCATCAAGCAGCATGAAAATAAACCTTACCTTGTGTTTAGCAGTTCAATTTCAGTGCCCTTCTCTTTCTCATACTTGCTGTATGCTTCTCTGTGTCGCTTTATCTCCTCTTCCAGGGTCTGCTCTGCTGAGGTCTCCTGATCTTTCAGTAGTTCTTCGAGTTCGTGGACTCTAGGGAAGTTAATTCATTGTTACACGAACACGTGGGCATACTTAGGACATATATTTATGACTTCCCTATATACTAATAGCGATAACTTCTGTTTCACTGTTTTCTATTAACCATCTCTTCTCCTAGGTTTCATCGCAACCCCCCAACGTCAGCCGGGAGTGCCCTATTGTAAGTTCCTTTACCGCATCAAGTCTGTATGGCAAGGGTGTACAGAGAGGTATTTTCGGTGGCTGTTCCACAGCTGGAACCCCTTTCCTTGGAGGTTTGCTAAAGCCCAATAATTTTTCAAAGACAATACAAGACCTATCTATTTGGCCTGGCATTTAAGCAGGTTAGGATAAGGCCATGGGAGTGGTTTTTAAAGAATTTTGTACTTTTTATATAGTATTTTTAAGGGATTCATTTTATATAAATTATTAATTACTCATTCTGAACCTTAGAGGAAGGGTGGATTAGAAAACTAAATACAATTTTTTTTTAATGGGATCAGTTGCCAAGAGAGTTTGTGGGATTTCCTGTCTTGGAGGTTTTTAAAACCTAGTTGGACAAGTCTCTGTCTGTAGGCGCAGGGTCTCTTACCTTGGAGCAGGGTTTGTACTAGATGATCCTCAAGGTCCTTTCCAACCCTGCAATTTTATGATTCTCCACCATGTCCCCTCAGTAGCAGCAAGTTCAATTTACTGTCTGAATTGTGACCAGTTTGCTGCTAGTCTCTCGTATACACTCAGGGCCCAAGCGCCCTTCGTCCATTCTCTCAGCCTGTTCCCCCTGCTGCACCTGTCACATCCATATCTTTCTGCTGACTACACCCTGCAGCTCCTTATCCACAATCTGCAAGTTCTCATTGCTGTCTCAAATACTACTACTATTTTGGAACCAAAATAACTTGGGACATTGGGATTAACACACAAATATTTTGGGTGAAGTTATGTCAACCTCTCTGCCATTTTTAGTGTGCCCCGAATGATCATTTAAACATTTTCCAACATGGCCTCCAGATAAAAAACAAGAAAGACCCCTTGCCCCTGGTGTACATGGTAAGAGCCAGAGGACACCGCCTCTAATACATGTGACCATACTTCTACCTAGCGACCACCCAGCCCCATACCATAGTGTGTGGGGGCAGTAACACCAGTGCATCGCAAAGCACTCCCAGAGGACTCCACTTATTGCACAGTCCCACAAGCAATATGCTGCTACATTTCTAATTTTAGCGTCAGGCTAAAGGTGGAATCAAACAAGACGATAGCCCACATTAGTCTTCACCAGTTGCATTCCCACGTGCCTGTCTATCAGGCACCTGCCACGTGGCCACCACGTGGTCATCATTGAGCTGCCACTCACCGTGGAGTCCAGGGACATCACAGGCCCACTGTGTGGGACCATCAGGGCTAATAGGCACCCATGTGTCCGCGTCTTGTCAATTAGGTTTGCCCACAGTCTTGCCAGCATCCAGGTCTACCAGTCCATAGAGCTCAGCCTAGTGCTTCCAGCCAGCTGAGACACAGTAATGGTAGCAATCTCCCTTCCCCACAGCCCTTTCTCAGCTGAGAGCCATGCTAAAGATCTCCTCCCCATGAGGGAAGGGAGATCTCAGCGTGCCTCTCAGCTGAGAGGCGATCATGGGTAGGGACCAGAGTTCACTGCACCAAAAAATCTTAAATTCTGCAACCAGTGAAGCCAAATTTTGCAAATTCACCACGAGCATTAAAATTTGCATAATTAACTTGATTTGCATAACTATGCATGCTGGGAAGCAAATTTGCAACAGGTTTGACACAGAATCACAACTTTGCTAATCAAACACAACTCAAATCCTCTGGAATTTCAGCACCCCAGAATTCCCACCTCATATTAAAACCCCCGACCTCCCTCACCCAAACATAGGGCCTTCAGACCCCACCCACCCACAATTCATCTCCCAGGGGCCTATTTACCCTCGGGTCATGGTCACACCTCCCGGACAGACGGCAGCTGCAGCAGCAGTTTTAGTTTGGGGTCAGGCGACAAGTTTATGCCTGAGCCAGGATTTAAAGATCCTGCAGACAGCCCCCACTGCAGTGTCACTGCAATTTCAGCTTGGCACTGCGAGGACTGGCTGATTCTGCGAGGATTGGCTGATCCTCTCAACATTTACTGTCTGCCCTCCCCCGACTCCTCCCTAACCGCAACGAAGCCAAGCACGTGCACCTGAGACTTCGCATCCGCTTGAATGTTTTATCCCTTGTCTCTCCCTACGTCCCCTCTCCTTGTCTCCCCCCTCCGAGTCTTTTAGATTGTAAGCCGTAGGCAGGGACCGCGTCCATCTCATTGTTCGGTAAAGTGCCAGGTACACAGCTGGCGCTATACAAGTGCTTATAATAATAATAATACTGCAAAAATCACTGCAAATTGTAGCAATGCAGTCAACTAGGGTCCCTGATCATGGGGGAGGGAGATTGCTAGCACCACTGGTGGAAGTTGCTACAAGTACATGAAATATGAGCAGGGGGCTGCCCATTTATTAGGCTGGATGCGCTAAAACATGCGAGTGGGGGCTGCACAGACCGAACGCGCGCTATCGGCTTGTTTGATTCCACCCTAAGACAGGGGTGGGAACCTCAGGCCCCATGGGCCAAATACAATCCCCAGCTGTTTATTATATGGCCTCGTTCCAGTTTATAGATCAGGCCCACAGAACCAGTCCCTACCCTTGAGAGCACTTCCCCAACTCATCTCCACTCCCACCCCCGCGACAAGCGAGCTCCTTCAGTCCCTTTACTCCATTCCCCTAACTCAAGCATGCCCCTTCCCCCTCAAGATCCCTTAGCCCATACTCAGCTCACAAGCATTTACTAAGCACAAAGGCGGCCCACAGAAGGAAAAGAGTTCCCCATCCCCGGATCAAGAGGTTTGAAGACTGGCGGGCAGCCGGTTCACACATGGCACAGCCGGGCAGCCGGCTCACATTTCAATACATTCTAGTAACCGAAGCGTAATGCTGATCTCAGCTTTCCTGCAATTATTGCCGAGCTGCTCTTTTCTTGGAGATGTGGTGATCATGTGGCTGGGAGGAAGCAGGCGGCATGGATTATTACCTGTGAACTAGTTGCGTGTTCTCGTGTTTCAATTTGCTCTTCAGGTCTCCGTTTGTCATATTGTCATTCTCCAGCTCAGTCACCTTCTTTTCTAAGTAAGTTACCTAGAAAGGCAAGAGAGTTTTAATACCTCTTGGTTACACATGCGCACTTATAACTGGCCTCCAGTTACTATACTGCTTTTACATGCGGCCAATCTAGCTTTGGCTCCAAAGTCAAAATAAATGCATGTACACATCCACTATTCTCAAAGTTTGTTTTGGGAGAAGTAAATTTACAAGTACAAAAGCGCAATACATGGACACAAATATATCACCAGTAAAGCCTTGGTTCTCACAGGCTTGTTCTCACACACAATTTGGTTGGAGGAGAGTACCTCCCAAGTTACTTTAACCTCTTCTATGCCACCACGAGAAGGGGGCTAGAGAGAGGATTTGGGGCAGGGGGTTCTTGCCTCTCCAAACAACTGAGGCTAAATTGGAGTGAGAGGCAATTGCCCTGATGTGTGTAGTCCTCTCTCCTCCTTTGTGTGAGGGGAAAACAAAATCTTGGCCTCACTGATTGCTTGCTTTTCCATCTCTACCTGCTAGTAGTTCCCCAGCAAGATGGTCAAGGAAAAGGAACAGCTACTACTGGTCCTCCCTGCTTGTGGGAACAGGTGAAGGGAAGTAGGTACTCCAGAAGTGTTTATCTGGAATAGCTACCCTTGCTTGTAACAACGTGGCACTGAGGCTTAATGCTCATAAGACTCAACATGGAACAGTACTTAGCACACTCCATTGCAACTAGAGCTACTTTTGTATGACCAGACTCTTGGAAAGCTAACAATCCAGTTATTAACCAACATTTATGCAGTACTTTGAGTGTCGAGAGTGCTTTACAATCCTTATCCGTTTATTTATTGGCCGCCCCCTATGCCTACAGCATCCCAGGGCAGCTCACAACAATGAGCTCATGCGAGCTCATGCTTTCAACAATCCTGTGAGGGTAGGTCATTATCTAGGGAACTGAGGCGGAGAGATAAAGATTTGGCCAGTGAGTTCATGGCTAAGACCGGATTTGAACTCCTGTCTCCCAGCTCCAATTCTAACACCATAGCCTCTTGGCTAGACTAGCTCCCCAACTGATAGGACACCAGCCTAGGAGTGAAGTTCTAGGTCCTGCCTACCTCTACCACTGATTTACTGGGTGATGCTGGACAAGTTACTGCGGCCAGAATTTTTTCAAAAATATCTTCTGATTTTAGGAGTCCATCCAGAAAAGCCTACAGCTGAATTTGGGGTTTCTGTGCCCAGCTCCCAGCCTCTTCCTGGCCCCTCCCAATGGGGCCTCTCAGGGCGACACAGCCGGATGATGTAGGCCCTGTTGGAGTGGCCGGGAGGAGCCGGGGTGCCGGGTAGGGACGAGCAGGGGAGCGGCTGCTGCTGCCGTAGTTGCTGCAGCACTTCATTTTCAAAACTGGGAAGGGGGGTGTCTTGTTGTGCCCTCTGCATTACCATGTGTTTTGGGGTGTGTGTGTCTTCTTGTGCCCTCTGCATTGCCATGTGTTTTTTTGGGGGTGTGTGTCTTCTTGTGCCCTCTGCATTGCCATGTGTTTTGGGGTGTGTGTGTCTTGTTGTGCCCTCTGCATTGCCATGTGTTTTAGGGGTGGTGGTGTCTTGTGCTCTCTGCACTGCAATGTGTTTTAGGGGTGGTGGTGTCTTGTGCTCTCTGCATTGCAATGTGTTTTAGGGGTGGTGGTGTCTTGTGCTCTCTGCATTGCAATGTATTTTAGGGGGGTGTCGTTGTGCCCTCTGCATTGCCATGTGTTTTGGGGTGTGTGTGTCTTCTTGTGCCCTCTGCATTGCCATGTGTTTTTTTGGGTGTGTGTGTCTTCTTGTGCCCTCTGCATTGCCATGTGTTTTGGGGTGTGTGTGTCTTGTTGTGCCCTCTGCATTGCCATGTGTTTTAGGGGTGGTGGTGTCTTGTGCTCTCTGCATTGCAATGTGTTTTAGGGGTGGTGGTGTCTTGTGCTCTCTGCATTGCAATGTGTTTTAGGGGTGGTGGTGTCTTGTGCTCTCTGCATTGCCATGTGTTTTAGGGGTGGTGGTGTCTTGTGCTCTCTGCATTGCCATGTGTTTTAGGGGTGGTGGTGTCTTGTGCTCTCTGCATTGCCATGTGTTTTAGGGGTGGTGGTGTCTTGTGCTCTCTGCATTGCCATGTGTTTTAGGGGTGGTGGTGTCTTGTGCTCTCTGCATTGCCATGTGTTTTAGGGGTGGTGGTGTCTTGTGCTCTCTGCACTGCAATGTGTTTTAGGGGTGGTGGTGTCTTGTGCTGTCTGCACTGCAATGTGTTTTGGGGGGGTGTCTTGTTGTGCTGTCTGCATTGCCATGTGTTTTGGGGGGGGGTGAATTATAAAGATGTCCGTACTGCAAATAAATAAACTCATTTTTAATTTTTCTAGATGTGTTTTGCAACTTTGTTGGGTCGCAGAATTTTGAGTTGCAGAATTTTTGAAAATATTTTGCAGAAGAATCGGGGCCCTACTTAAGATGCCTACTTCTGGATACTGTTACTTGATGTATGAATGATGCCAAAGTACAAGTGAGTTAAGGGCGTACTAATCTGTTTAGCTGTATGTGAGAATGTGCCCTTAAGCTTAAAGAAAGGAACTGATCCAGAGAGAAATACAAGACACTACGTTCCAGATTTAATCAGTGCAAGATTGTGTCTCGACAGACCCATAGGGCTGTCACTTTTATTTTCTCTCTCACTGAAAGGTTTACGTCTTAATCATGATCACACTGCCTCGCATTTCAATCAATAACAGCTTGTCAGCTTAGCACATTTAAAAAATATTTTTTTTAAGACAGAAATTGTGCCTCAGGCCACCTGTTCCGATCAGAGGTGGCTCACTCACTCACGCAGACAGACATGTCTCGGTGTTACACCAACCAAAGCTCTGCCAGATCTGTTAACCACAGCCTGAAAACGTCTTGCCTTTTCGGTGATGTCGTTGTCACAGGAGTCTATGCTGTCTCTGAACAAGTCTTCGGTGCTGCCATTGCTGCTGCTGAAGTTGCTGTTGTGGAAAAGTTGTCTGTAACAAAGTCAAGAAAGATATTGGGGGCCTGGGTTGGTGGAAGGAGTTCTTTTATAGACAGGCGTTGCCTGATTAAACATCTCACACTAACCTTTGCACAGCAGCTTCAGGTTACAGGTCAGTCCTGCAGGCTGGGAAGAGGTGTGTTCTCCCCACTCACACTGTGAGCCAGGCTCTGGGAATCTGAAAGCCAGTCAGGACTGATCCTCATCATCATCATCAGGATCAGTAAACTGGCTGTTCATACAAGGAGGGTAAAATTCTAAGCAGTGATGTGGGTTTTCTGGAAAATTTCCCCATGAAAATTTTCTTATTTACATTACCATTAATTTGCATAAAATGTACATACAAAAAATTTGAATCGGAACATTTTCCTGCGCAAAATTTCCTATAGTCCTGGAAAATTTTCTGCAGAAAAATTTGGTAGTGGAAAATTTTCCGCCACACATCACTGATTATAAGGGGCTCATATTGCTCAAGGGTTTAAATGTAGTGAAGTCTGCCTATAGCTACATTTTGAACTGAAGAACTACACAAACACATACTCTCGTGTCCTCTGTTAATTGGCGCTTGGGGGGGGGGGGGCGGCACACAGACTAGGGGTTATAAAAGACACCACCAATCCCCCCACAAAAAGACTGATCCAGATTTTTGTTGCTAGCTGCGGTCAACTCTGACCAGTAGATTTTTAAACATAAAACCTATCCCCGTTCCTGCATTTTGCCCCACGTTAGGCTTTAACACACTAACTTGTTAGCTACTTTCTCTCAGTTTAAATGATGGGTGGGGCCTGTGGCAAGTTTTATTGGCCCCTTTCCAGTGCCTAGATTTGCCACCTTGACCCAGTTCCTACCCAAAGAACCAGAAATAGGAGCTCAGGGGAAGGGAGCAGAGAAGTGGGCATGTACCCAAATATAAGGGACAGATCCATGATCTGGACCCTCCCTTTCTTGAGTGCACCCCCATCCCCAACTTCTATGTGGCCCTCAGAATTTGACCTAATTTGCAAAGTGGCCTCCAGGAGGGATGTTTCCTCAACTCTGGTTTAAGCAAAGCACCTGAGCTCTCTTAACCCCAAAGTAAAGCACTCCCACGAACATTCCCAAGAATGAAAGGGAGAATGAAACTAACTGCGAAGCAGCACTTTACAAAATGGGTACTTTCCTCACCCCATTCTGATATGGAGTCAGAAGGGAAGATACATTTCTGCTTTATCAGAAGTACTGCTCAAAAAAGAGGAACTTTTCTTTGCCCTATACAGCAGCCAAACTAGGTCAGGAAATGCTCCATCTGATATTATTGCAACAGAGCTACAAGGGGCAGAATAAAAAGTGTTTTATATTGGGGTTTTTAAAAAAAAACAAAAAACCCAGCACCCCCTAACCCCCCCCCCCCCCAACAACTCGCAGATAGCATCTCTTCAGGTGCCTAAGAACTACAAAGCCCGGCATTCTCCCAACTGAGACAGATCCTCCACAGGCTAACTCAGTTCCCAGTTATCATGAATCGTACCAGGATGCCAATTCATTCATTTTGGCAATATTCAAAGCTGAAGTTTTACAAAATCGGGTTCTACAACCCCGATTGCTGAATTCAGCCGTTGGGTTTTTATGGGTCTCCATGTTACCAGATCACACCAATGATGACAAAGCAAGCCATGGATGCTTCAAAGCCACTTGAGTCTGCCAAGTCTACAGGGCGGTTTTACATGAGCGCCTCACACTGGCAGGGGGCATCATGCGTGGGGGAGAGCATCAAACAAGTGGCCCCCCACACATGGACGCCCCATCTGCACACTGCCCACCCCAACCCTGCATGAGGCACTGGCTTTTTCTGGAGTGCCCCTTGTGTGGACAGGACGGGTGGTGCATGGGTCACAGAAGCACACACCCCCACGCACCAAATTCACACGCGCACTCCCCCCATGTAGATGGTGGGTGTTCACGCATGGGGGCGTTGCATGTAAAAACACCCCATGTCTATCCACTGCATTAACGGGTGGAAAGTTTATTCTTGAGGGCAGCAGTTCTCAAACATTTTGAACAAAATGGGCAACTGTCCACCCTCAAGATTTCTTGGAGTCCCCCATGAACTCACAGGTGCCATGTACACGTTGCAGGATGGAGAGGTCTGTTGCCTCAGGACGAGCATAACGCGTGTGTGCTGCCGGCAGGGAAACTCAGTCAACACCTGTGCGTTCTAATCAGCCCTGCAACCCCCCTCATCCCAGCCTCTACCCCCATCCAGATGGCTAAGGAGCTAGTGGGAACCAAAGGCTGCTCCACTGTAGCTGGTTCTGTGGACAAGCTTCAGAGCAATGACCAGGGTGTCTCAGACCACAGTTTGGGAACCTCTGGTTCTAGGGATTTATCCTGCAAAATACCAAGTGCCCTTAGTGGCATCGGAGATGCTCTCAACTGCTTGCAAGTTAGGATTCCAATTGTTTTTCTTGCCTTTAACTACAGGGCAAGGACCACTCTATACACAGGAACAACAACATTCAGATCATGATCTTGTTAAAATTCCAGTTCTGTTAGTCTCCAACGAATCAAGAACCTCTTGATGCCTGACAATGGGTGGAAAAAAAAAAAAAGACATGCATGTAACTGCTTTAGCACCGTTTTAACGTTTCTTATGCATGTTGCAGGGCTGTATTGGCACCCTATGCTGCCCTGCAACAAGCATAAGAAATGTTAAAACTGTGTTAAAGCAGAGTTAAGGTGCATGCCTGTTTTCACCCAATGTTTTGACTAATTCCCAGGTGAAAATATAAAATAATAATTCATTGTGCATCCACCAAATGGCCACCACCGAAGTTACAAGATTTCTCGTGAGCAGTTAAATTGCTGTTTGCTTCAGTCATAGGAGCTAGCGTTTCTTCTGCACATAAAGAGATGACCTGTGCATGAATATAATTAATAGACACCAACTTCTCTTTCAAAGGATCATTCAGGATATCGTGCTAATTTGATTATTCATCTTTGGGTTGGAGTGGAGGAAAAAGCTAGATGGCTGTTAAGGCATAAGGAACTCTACCCTTCTAGGGAAATGAATGAAGGAGAAATTATTTTCTGGTCCAAAGACTACTCCACATGGAACACACACAAATCTGATCCTCCCTGCATTCTCTACTTGCTTTGTTTCCTTCACCTGCTTCATTGAAAACCAAAAGCAATATGAATTCTTGTTAAAAAAATCAACTGCAAGAACCCAGAGCGAGATGGAGAATCTGTAAACATTTCATACCTTCCGAAAGCCGTGCTTGATATTTTTCTGTTGGGGCTGTGTGGAGACAAAAGCCATTATGTAACACACAGTTACTTCATTTACAGCATCTCTGAGTGAAGGAATAATCTCCGTTTAGTTGCAAGTTTAATATTGTACAATATAAAAATAACCATCCGGGATTTTAATTCACTCTAATAACCAAAAGGTTACATTGACAGTGACTTGCAGAATAGCATGTAACTTAGTTGCAAGCTACTGTAACAACAAAGAACACACGGTTAAGAACATGAGAAGAGCTATATTGAGTCAGACAAATGGTCCATCAAGCCCCATATCCTGTCTCCGACAGTAACCAATTTCGGTCGCATGGGAGAAGTACCAGCAGTCACAATGGGCAATCCATTCCTTGCTCATCACTCCCAGCTCCCGACAGTAAGAAGTTCCCATCTCGTAATCTATTTGGCCAATAGCGGTTAATGGACCTATTCTCCAAGAACTTATCCAGTTCTTTTTAAAATGCAGCTATACTATTGGCCCTGAAACTCCTCTGGCAACAAATTCCACAATTTAACTGTGTTGAGTGAAAAAATACTTCCTTTTATTAGTTTTAAATCTGCCACCAGTTAGTTTCATGGAATGTCCACTCGTTCTAGTACTTCTTGAGAAGGTAAATAAACGTTCCCTATCTACTCATTCCACTTCACTCAAGATTTTAAAACCTCTATCATAGCCCCTCTCAGTCTTCTCTTCTCCAAGCTGAAGAACCTACAAGCCTCTCTTCATATGGAAGCCATTCCAAACCCTTCATCGTTTTTGCTGCCCTTCTCTGTACCTTTTCAAGTTCTACTATATCTTTTTTGAACTGGGGTGACCAGAATTGCACACAATACTCAAGGTGCGGTCGCACCATCGATTTATAGAGGGGCATGATGATATTTTCAGTTTTATTCTCTATTCCTTTCCAAACAATTCCTAACATTGTTTGCTTTTTTGACCACTGCACACTGAGCTGAGGATTTCAATGTATTGTCCACAATGACTCCAAGGTCCTTTTTCTGAGTGGTTTGGTTGCTTTAGCCACAAATTACTGTGAGAAATATTAATTTGGAAATAACTTAGCTCATTGGTACAAGAAGCTTTCCTACACACACTGAGCGTTTACAGGCTTAAACAAACGGAGGCTTTCCCTTTTACACATTCAACTTACAAAATTTTAATCTGTCTCTCTTGCGTCCAAGGACAATTAACATCAAACGAAGACCCAGTGGTGCTATTATCCCATGTTACTGGCAGGGAACTGACAGACACAGATGAAGTATGTAAGCAAAATGCCCACAGCTGTATATGAAGGCTGAAGCAGAGAACTGAACCCAGTTCTCAAGTCCCAGGCTAGCATCTTCTCTCACTACATAACCAAGATGGAACTTGCATCTCTTGCTAAAATAGGACACTTCTCTGCATTCATTAGCAGGAGGGCAACGTTTTGCATCAGCAAGTTACAAATGGCTCCAGTTTTTATCTGTAGTTTTCATCCTTAGCACAAAATATACCATAGGAATTTTGGGGTTGGCTCATAAACCCATAGTTTGTTTTTTAAACTGAGAAGATGCAGTGCCTCATACCATTTCTTCCCAGGAACAACGATGAGGCAGGGGCTGCATTCAGCTTCTAGGGGGAGCTAGAGGCTCATGAATGAGTTGACACAATAGGCTGTGAATTTGGTAGTAGGGAATATTACACTCCTTCCAAGCTTCAGGAAAATGCTTTCCAGTGGGCAATTTAAGCCGGGGTGAAGTAACAAGAACACGTATTTAAGCAAAAGGTCAACTTGCTGGAGATGCTGTATGTGATTAGCCCATTCCTTCATGCCACTCTTCTGCCACATCTGCTTCAGGAGAAGAATCTCCCTGGCTAGCTAGGCTCCCTGCTGTAAGTTGGTGGGGAGACTGAGCAATGGGGCTTGAGAAAGATCTGTGGTACACTCCCCTCCGACAGCAGATATCCTTGCAGCTGCACTGGCTGTGTGAGCACAAGCAGAGACAGGGAAGCCAAGGCGTACTGCTCCTAGAGCAGAGCCTGGGAAGCAACTTTTCTAGGCCCAGGACCACTGTCTGCTCACAGCACAAGATAGTCATAGGGGGTGGTTCACAAGGTGTAGAATAGATACAGTCAAGCAGAACATACTGGCAGCGTGAGCTCTGGTGTTGCATTCCCCCAAGCTTACAGCTCCCTCACCGACACAGCATCATTTTTGGCTGAAGTGGGAAGACCACACGGCACCTTTTCACAGCATGGCCAAGGACTGGATGCTACTTCCTGCTGTCTCCCTATAGGTGGCTGGGCTCAAGCACCTTCCTCTGATTGGCTGCTGGGATTTTGGATACCAAATTCAAAGCACCCGGAAATTGCTGCCTCCCAGAGACACTGTCTGCTGGTAGGAGCAGGGCCTGCTTTATGCCTCACTCCCACACAGGATCCGGTGCCAGAAGGAATGAGGGGGACTGGAGCTAGACGGCCTGAGCCTTACTTTCAGTGGGGGGACAGCATGGTGGGGGCCTCCTCATGAAAGTAGTGGCTGCCCCACTCATTAGCCACACACTACACCTACAGAATCAAGCCACCCACCTTGGCTTCACTAGCCGATCTCTCTACCGGAGGACTATCCTGGGCAGTGCATGCGATCTGGGTTTTGTCCAGAGTGGGGGCAGCAGGGTGCTAAGCAGCACAACTTCATCGCTTCCCTGGGAGATGGTTCTACAGACCAGAGATGCTACTGCTCGACAATTTTAAAGGGTTTTTTATTAACCGCAAAGATCACACCTAAAGAACTATACTACTCACCTGTTTGCTTTCAGGTTTTTCAGCCTGGCCTCTAGATCATTGAGCAGGTTGATCTTTTTGCAGCACTGTGAGCAGTAAACGTCCAATAACTCGCTGTTGTAGATGTGCCTCATCTTCCTGGGTGTTTGGCCAGCGCTGTTTGCAGGAAAGGAAAGAGATTACATGGGTTCCACACCTAACTACGTTTCTTCTTTGCAGCACACCCAGGCACCTTCGGTCCCACAGTCTACTTGTAGGCCACAGCACCACCCCATCTGGTCAGCAGAAGCTCCGCTGCACGTGAACTCACTGCAGCCGCCATTCATTTCCCAGCAGTCTACAGGCCGAAGGGAAGGAAGGGGGAAGCTTTCAGGTGCTGCAGAGCACTCCAGGCTAGGGCTGCACCTCCAAGAGCGCTCCATACATGGCTCTGCCCCACAGCTTTCCCAGCACAGCTATGGGCCCCTTGCTGAGTGCTCTCCCAGTAGGACCATGACCATCCACCCCCCTGTGGGCTGATCAGACACATGGTGCTTTAGGTTGGTGTGGATCTGAACTACAAAGGAGGTGGGGGATTTCCCATGCCTGCAATCTACTCACACTAAAGCCTCTACAATCAGGGACAACTGTGGGGGCCACTCAGGCTCTTTTCAGACATGCCTGGGGAATTCATGGAGTTTAAGACTCACAGATTCCCCACCAGAATGCAGTTTAAATGTTCATCCTGCTTATGCAGCAGCTGCTCCCGATCACTTGCAGCCCACCCCTCCCAGCGAGCACACACCCCTCCCCCTCTTTCACAGGGAGGGGGGGGGGGAGAATGGCTTCTAAGATGCCAGCATGGGGGGAGTTCCCCCAGTTCTTGAGGGGAGAGCGCGCACATTCCTTCACGGTCCCCTCCTCTGCCCAGGCAACTTCTGGGAATTTTTAAATGTGCATTTTGGGAACTCTGACATCGAGGGTTTCCAAATGTGAATATTTCAAGATGCAGCACACGCAAGAGACATTTAAATGTGCAGCTAATATGTGCGTTTAATGCCAAACACACATCTGTGTCACATGTAAGAACTACCTCAGACACACACAATGCTCAGAAATCCTGAGGTAGGTAAACTAGCTCTCAAACACCAAATGTTTCAGCATTCAAGTCTTCAGCCTTAGAAACTCCGCCCTGCCCCAAATACAAGAGATTATGACAAAAAAGCAGCCTCCACAATGCACCGGCTGTCTAAGCTACTGAGACTCCAGTATATTATTGAGAACTCCAGATTCCACAAAGAGTATAGTACAGAATAGAAATTGCTGGGACCAGATTTGGGAAGGGGTGGAGGAAGGATTTGGAAACAAAAAGGACAATGGGAATGTGTGTAAGGCTGGATGCTAAAACCACTTATTTTGCATCCCCAGCAGCCCCAACAAAATTCTTTCAGAGTAAGCAATTTTAAGATTGTAAGCTATATTGTTTAAAGACATTCAGGTTCAGTGGTGGTTATTTCCCAAGAGAAGCTCATCCTGTCTCACAAAGCCTGTGTACTTCTATGGACTAAACAGAACACCTGGCACTATAGCCACATTCATACCTGATGCAGCGGCAAAAGACCCAGGAGCAAAGATGTGGCAGCGGAGAGGAGCCTGCTGCCAGAAGTAGCGCCGGTACGAATGGGTTTCTGCTGTGGCTTTGCTCACAGACAGGGCGCAAAATCCAGCCGTCATCTGCGAACAAAGCTGCGGCAGAACTCCGTTTGCACCAACACTACTTCCGGCAGCAGGTTCCTCCTCCCTTCTGCGTCTTTGCTCCCGGGTCTTTTGCTACTGCTACCACATCAGGTATAAATGTGGCCTATAATCCTGAATTCTGTGCTGCTGCAATCACAGCCATTTACGCAGAATTTTGCATTTTGCCAAATTGTCACAGAAATTACCTCTGGCAATTCAGAATTACAGCCTGATTGGGGAGCACAGTGAACTAGCCAATGAGGTGGCTAGTTCCACCTCATTGGAGGTGGAATGTCAGCACTGAGCTAGCCACTGAGGGGAATGTGTACCCCAGGTGAGGGAGATGTTGGTGGCTGGAATACATTCCAGGGCCATGGGGGATGTGTACCACAGCTGAGCTGCTACGTCCCCTTCGCTGCCAAAATGGCGGCGACGGGCATTTGTTGCGCCCCTTCCCCTGGGAAGACGCAGGGGGAGGGCCACATCAGGGAGGCTTGTTAGAAAGCCTCCCTGTGGGAGAAATTGGCTGCTGTGGCAGCGTTCCTGTAGGCAGCGCATGAAGAGCGCTGCGAGGGACAGGGAGCCACGCCCCTTGTAGGAGGAGCAGACTCCTGGGCGCGGAGGGGAAAGCATGCCATTGCAAGGGAGGAGGCCGAAGAGTCAGCCCTGCCCACCTCCCCTCTAGCACTGTTGTTTAAATGGTTGCTGTTAGAGGACCGAGGAGGAATTTGGGCGACTAGCCTTGCATTTGAACAAGGGTCACTTGTTTTGCCTCCTCAGCAGTGCAGAGTAGGCACATAAATAGGCAAGATTGGCTACAGGGTAATTATAGTAGAGACTCAAGATTGGCACGGGGGGGGGGGGGGAAATAATTCGGCTCACTGAATCTCAGAGAAATAGGGCAATTTGGCCGCAACATGGAACGAGGTGATGCGAATTTGAGTTAATTTGAACTGTTTTATTGATTGAAATGTTGGTAATAAGTTGTCGCACTCTGCAGGGGTCCAGTATGCTAAGGTAGGTTAAATAGGAAGGTAATAGTAGAAGAGTCATCTCCTTAAGAGATGGGGAGGTGAGACCCGGTGTAATGCACAGCGCAGCATGCACTGGGATCAGGCTCCCTGGGAGGGGTGTACTTGCAGGGTTAGTAGGGACATGCGCAGTCCTCATATCCTGCAGGCACTTCCTCCTTACTCAAGCCCACAGTTGGGCCTGCCCCCTTTCGGCCATTGCCCTGGCGCTGTCGAAAGAGGAGACGGTTGATGTTGAGGTACTGCCACTGGAAGGCACATCCATGACAGTGCTGGAGTTAAGAAGCTATATATATATATATATATATATAAGTAATTAGCATACTGGGCCCAGAATTGCTTGGTGCAATTACCTACCGTCCTAGAAGGCCGATTATTGAATTAAAGAGTGCGGCCTGTTTACAACCCAATTAAGGGCTCTGCGTCTTATTTCAGGGTGCGCCGACAAAGACCACTTGGGGAGAGAAGAGCATCCCTGTTGATTGGTCCCTATGTGGTGCTTTGGGAGGGTTATTTTCTGACAAATGAGATGTTCAAAACTGATGCAATGACATGTTGGGAAATTCATTTGCATTCAAAGTTTGCATAATTTGCAAGATTTAGTAGATTTGCATCATTTATTCTTCTTGCAGAAGTAGGGTTAACTAGATTCCAAGCTTGGCCAGTCAGCTTCTAACAGTGGTTGAAAATTCAAGAACTGGAATACACAAACTAGACTGGGAGCATTTGTCTCATGCAAGTGTACATCATGGTCACTGGGGGAAAAAGGAGGGCCATGATCGACAAACTACTTACTGTGGAGTAAATCATTTGTGGGTCTTTGGTTAATATTTCTGATGCAGTTTCTGCCAGGGAAGACATTTCAAATAATTTTGCCAACAGGATTGTTGGTGTGTGTGTGTGGTGAAACCAGAATTTTATTGGGTCTATACAGAAGTCTCCACAAGATGTGCTAGTGTAGATGCTGCACATGGTGCTAGAAAGAAACCTTTGTAAAATTAAAATAAAGAGAATAGGCAGCAACCTGGAAGATACAGAGGAGCCAAGGTCAGAGTAGGCATTGGTTCTGGTTTCATCATCGGGGCAAGGGCTGCTGGGAGTGAAATCCACATCATCTCCTTCACCGTAGTCTTCAAACTGTTCCTCGTTGCTGATCAGAGAGGCAGTGGAGTAGGTGGAGAGGTCGGAGGCTGCTGAGGGATTGTGAGGACTTGACCTGTAAATGAGACATCTCGTAGGTTACAAACGTGGCACTTCTCACAGAGCAGCCTCCAGCTTGGGACCAGAAAGCAAATGGATGATGCTCCCCACTTCCCCCTTTTGTAAACATGGAAATGACTGCGTGAAACTGATTAAAATGACTAGCCAAGGGCAACAAACAGGTCAGGTTCTGTTCACATGTGGATCAGGCGACATCTGGGAGTAATTCCCTTACTTGGCAAGCACCTCACACAAACATGGGGTGAGGACACTACCCCAGGAGTAAAGGACCACACATTCTGGGAAAGGGGTCTTTCTTTACCAGGCTGCTGATTACCTTGTAACTCATGAATTCACAGAGTGACTCCAGAGCAGGGATGGCTCGATTTATGTTGCATGCTATACGCTTGAACCAGATGCCAACCTCAGGCGATCTACCAGGGTCTCCCCTGCTGGCTTCAGAACTCCCGGTTGGGACCCCTCCCACTGGCACATCAGCAACATTTGTGAGGGAGGAGGAGCACTTCCTTTTAAAGAGCCTTCCTCAATAGACCCGAGTAGCTCTCCTAGCCCACCTCCTCCCCAAAGGTGATCTTTGTGATACTGGTCCTCTGACCCACACTGTGATCTACCTCTTGGCAACCCCATGCTCCAGAGGAAAAACCATTATTATTATTATTAAGCATTTATATAGCGCAAGCAGTGTACCTGGCGCTTCACAACTGTTATTAATAGAGACAGGTCCCTGCCCAGTGGGCTTTACAATCTAAGATGGACACGGGTGAGGGGGAGATGCACACATATTTCCATTTTACAGATGGGGAACTGAGGCTGAGAGGGTATAACTTGCCCAAGGCCACCCAGAGTGTTCATGGGTAGGGCAGGATTCAAATCCTGGCTTCCCAACCTTATCCACTACACCACAGCATCTCACTTTGCCTTTTGTATTGTTCTTCCTTCTTGTCAGGGCCATAAAAATCCACTTGTC
Organism: Sphenodon punctatus; assembly: GCA_003113815.1. Classification (NCBI taxonomy): domain Eukaryota; kingdom Metazoa; phylum Chordata; class Lepidosauria; order Sphenodontia; family Sphenodontidae; genus Sphenodon; species Sphenodon punctatus. The sequence continues at coordinate 3,163,182 of QEPC01005108.1, forward strand.
AGGAGGTGAATGGAATTTTTTAAAGCCCTGTCTGATGTACCGAGAGAGTGTTGCATGAGGGAGAATGCTCTCCTGCTCCTCATCAGATGGTCGACAAAGGAGTAGGAGAGCCCTGTATGCAGTACAGATTCTTAGTCTGGTGGCTCTGGTTCAGTGCTGCAGGTGAGTGGGTCCTCCTAATCCCTGAAAGAGAACAAGAGCCCCTCCTTTCTGCAGCACTGAAACCAGGCTGCAGGGCCTCAGGTGCTGTAGGGCTCTTCAACTCTTCCCCTGATCAGATGGTCAGCAAGAAGCAAGCGTTCC